>CM053030.1:51785620-51856538 GCA_028564925.1 Lithobates sylvaticus
CAGTAAAGTGTTTACATATGGCCGCATTTATGCATCCTCTTTGCGTTAAAGCGGAGTGCCACCCAATTTTTGAAGTTTGGCACCCCCCCCCCCCCGTGTTGCTAATCACAGTGCCATTAATGAGTGGAATGTTTTTCCCCCCAAAGCATGTTACCCTTTTTGGCCATTAACCTGGTCCACTTCCGCTGTACCATCGCAGCGAGGTACGTCATATCCGGCTGCCCGTTGGCTCCTGGGATATAAGTGTCATCAATCCCAAGAGTCAATGGGCAGCCTCTGATTCTAGCACTGCGATATTCCAATGAGTGTGCCAAGCTATGTACGCAGTGAGCATGCACGAGACCAGGAGGTGCACGCTGGGGAGCCAGCAGCACTGTATCCCGGAAGAAGCTATGAGCGGGCTTCAGATGCCCACACTGAAGATGGGAGCACATTATTAGTGAGAATACTGTGGGTAAATTGCAGAATTATAGACACAATAAGACTACATTTACAATGCCGGAATGGATTATATAACCTGCGAGCAATCGCTGGGTGTTTTTTTAGGGGAAAAAATATCTGAAATTCTGCTTTAAAGCTCACCCACCGGGAGGCCGCATATATGCGTACCATCGACGGGAAGAGGTTAAAAACTGACCACACTAGACTTGAGAGAACAGTGTGGTCAGCTCTCTAGCTGTACTGGGAACTCAGCCTGCTCACCTCCAATGATCAGACTTGTTGACTTGTCCTCAAACCCCCCCCCCCCCCACAGCTTTTCACTGGGAAGATCAGTGTACTGCTGTTTCTCCTCCCTTAGCTTTTATGCAACTGAGAACAGAGGGAATGTGATTCACTTATAAAAAAGGAGACAAATTTATTTATGTTTTTTTTTATGTTTTTTTTTTGCCTTTAAATATTTTGCCTTTAATTTCTATTTTAAACTAAGTGGGTTGTTTTACAAAATGAGGGTTTGCAATCACTTTAAACCTGGTCTATCGTGAATGTCTACCCATCAAAGCAGACCTTAATGACCACTTTAGGGTTGGCTGAAATTCTGACACCTGGTTAAATAGAATCAGAGTGAATAGTAAATAGTAAATAGAATGTGTGCTCAATGAAAGGAGACTACAAACCTTGAGACTGAATATTGAAGATTGAGCACAAGGAGAAAGAATCATTTGCAGCTCTAACTGATTTATTTAGCGTGACACCAATGTCCACTAATGACAAGGCTTGGTACTAATGAGAACATGGGAGAACTACCATCAAATGAGACTTGTGACTCCATACTCATGTTACTCCATCCGTGGGCCGCTTCATGTCATATCTAACGTGTTATTATTTTAGTTGTGTGTGTCTAAGGCAGACATTCGGTCAGAAGGAGAATTGGACATAATTAGTATGTATAGATACAATCTGAGTAAATGTACCACTTACAGAAAAAGTCCTCTCCAAGTAAAATGCCGGATATTGTTTTGAAATGAATAACTGAAATCCATAGTGCTTACATCAGTACAGGAGGAGAAACCAGAGAGCTCTTCACTACATCTCTTATCCCACTATCTATACTGCCAATGGAATGACCTCATCCTTCTGTAGTTTATTTAATTATTTCAGGTACTTGTATAGCGCCATCAATTTACGCAGCACTTTAAATATACATTCACATCAGTCCCTACCCTCAAGGAGTTTACAATCTAAGGTCTCTAACTCGCATTCGAACATATGTAGCGGTACCCCCGTAGGGGCTGCTGATTAACTCAATACCCCACTAGCTACCCCTCTCTTACCTCCAGGGCCGTTTTTAAGGCAGGGCAAAAGGGGCAGCTGCCCTGGGCCCTGTCATTGTTGTGGGGCCCAGAGCAGCTGCCTCATTCTTGCCAACTATCCTGGTTTAAATCCCCTCATCCCTTGAGGTTTTAGTCCTGTGCTGTGTCCCAATATCTCAGTGTGAAGTGCTGCTACTAATCCTGCCGAGCTCTTCCCTATTGTTGTGTACAGATGACTCATCTGCCGACCCTGTGTTTACATGTAAATTACCTGCATTCATATGTAAATAGCGGCGGCCAGCGGCATTGATATGTATATCATGCCCCCCTGAGGTCATATTCACAGTAATCTCTACCAACCAATCAACAAGCAGAAATCATGTGCTGTAACCTCTAGAAACTAATCAGTGAGCCGTAATGTGTGCTGTAACCTCCAGCAACCAGTCAGTGAGTGGTAATGATACACTGTAACCTCTGGCAACCAATCGCAATAGCTGTCTGATCTGATTCAGTAAACTGATTTTGAGTCTAGCTGCTATTTATTGTATGAAAGAAAGAAAAGTTTTGCCCAGGGTCCAATCAATCTTAAAGACGGCCCTGCTTACCTCTGACACCTCGGGTTCCATATTGTAAAGTGATGTTATCAATAAATATTTACTGTAATATATGCTGAACATAAATGAAAATGCAATTCAACATAAACAGCAAGTAACAACTGACACCATAACATATAAGCTTTATGAGTGTAGATCAAACGGTTACCATAAGATATGTATGCAAATGAGCAAGAAATGGGATAAAGTCCAATATACCGAACTTATAGACTAAACGCCTTCCCTCCAACCCCAGAGCATACACACCAATTCTGCAAGAAATGCTATGCACATAAACATTACAATACACTATGATGTTCTGTGAAGGATGATAGTCTCTTGTTTTCTTGATCTTCAGCTAGCTCAGGGTATTAGACTGCAGTATTTGTAAATCCAAACAGGGAAACAAGTAAGCAGTAGATTGTAGAAGGAATAATGCGCTGATAGTTGTGTACTTGTGACAAAAGGCACTTATAATAATTCCTCCTTAGCGGTGGATGTGTTGCAACATTAAAGTGGATGTAAAGTGGATGTCATAATGTAGATAATAAGATTTCCTTTCATTTGAGCCCAGTCTTGCCACACAAATTTACTCCAGCCCTGAGAAATCCTCTTTTATTGTTCAGTTAGAAAAACCTTGACAAAGTGCTGAAAACTTTGTCAAAAACGCCCCCTTGCTGTGAGTGGCAGGTGATTTACATATCTCATGCACTAGCCGGTGACAGGCACAGACCACAGATCCACAGACCAGAGGGAAAGAAAATGTATTCTCGAGTGAACAGCAAGAAGAATATAGGGGAGATGTATGTAGTCAGAGCTGGGCAGAGTAGAACATCCATTGATTAGGGATGAGCTTCGAGTTCGAGTCGAACTCATGTTCGACTCGAACATTGCCTGTTCACCTGTTCAGTGAACAGCGAACAATTTGGGGTGTTCGCGGCAAATTCGAAAAGCCGCGGGCACCCTGTAAAAGTCTATAGGAGAAATCTCAAGTGCTAATTTTAAAAGCCTATATGCAAGTTATTGTCATAAAAAGTGTTTGGGGACCTGGGTCCTGCCCCAGGGGACATGTATCAATGCACATTTTTTTTTTAAAACGGCCATTTTTTCAGGAGCAATGATTTTAATAATGCTTAAAGTGAAACAATAAAAGTGTAATATTCCTTTAAATTTCGTACCTGGGGGGTGTCTATAGTATGCCTGTGAAGGGGCGCATGTTTCCCGTGCTTAGAACTGTCCCTGCACAAAGTGTCATTTTTGCAGGAAAAAAAGCTATTTAAAATCACTCGCGGCTAATGAATTGCCGGCTCCCGTAACACAGAGAACAGTCATTCATTGAAAGCCATTGATAAAAAAAAAGTCATTGATAAAAAAAAAAAAAGCGTGGGGGTCCCCCCAAATTCAATTACCAGGCCCTTCAGGTCTGCTATGGATATTAAGGGGAACCCCGCTTCAAATTTAAAAAAAAAAAATGACGTAGGGGTCCCCCTAAATATCCATACCAGACCCTTCAGGTCTGGAATGGATTTTAAGGGGAACCCAGGCCAAAAAAAAAAAAAATGGCGTGGGTCCCCCTCAAAATCCATACCAGACCCTTATCCGAGCACGCAACCTGGCAGGCCGCAGGAAAAGAGGGGGGGACGAGAGCGGCCCCCCTCCCTCCTGAACCGTACCAGGCCACATGCCCTCAACATTGGGAGGGTGCTTTGGGGGTCTGTGACCCCTCAAAGCACCATGTCCCCATGTTGATGGGGACAAGGGCCTCGTCCCTACAACCCTGGCCATTGGTTGTGGGGGTCTGTGGGCGGGGGGCTTATCGGAATCTGGAAGCCCCCTTTAACAAGGGGACCCCCAGATCCCGCCCCCCCTGTGTGAAATGGTAAGGGGGTACAAAAGTACCCCTACCATTTCACCAAAAAAGTGACAAAATTTTAAAAATGACAGGAGACGGTCTTTGACAATTCCTTTATTAAAATCTTCTTTCTTCTGGTCTTCCTTCTTCCTTCCTTTCTTCATCCTTCGGTTTCTTCATCTTCTTCTTCCATCTTCTTCTATCATCTTCTTCCATCTTCTTCTTCCATCTTCTTCCACCGATCCGCTTCTTCTTGCTCTGGTCTTCTCGTCCGGCATCTTCTTCCAGGGCGTCGGCGTCTCCGCCCCCCTCTGACGTCATGGGGAAAGCCATAATGAAGTCCCCATGACGTCCCCGTGCTTCAGAGGGGGGCGGGGTCACCAGGTGGCCCCACCCTCCGTTATAAAAGAGCTGTCAGACGCAGCGAAGCCTCACACAGCGGGAGCCTCCCATTGCGCGGAGCGGCCCAAGAAGAGACGCCGACGCCCTGGAAGAAGATGCCGGACGAGAAGACCAGAGCAAGAAGAAGCGAATCGGAGGAAGAAGAAGATGGAAGAAGAAGAAGAAGATGGTAGAAGATGGAAGAAGAAGATGAAGAAACCGAAGGATGAAGAAAGGAAGAAGGAATACCCGAAGAAAGAAGATTTTAATAAAGGAATTGTCAAAGACCGTCTCCTGTCATTTTTAACATTTTTGTCACTTTTTTGGTGAAATGGTAGGGGTACTTTTGTACCCCCTTACCATTTCTCACAGGGGGGGTCCCCTTGTTTAAGGGGGCTTCCAGATTCCGATAAGCCCCCCCCCCGCCCGCAGACCCCCACAACCAATGGCCAGGGTTGTGGGGACGAGGCCCTTGTCCCCATCAACATGGGGACATGGTGCTTTGAGGGGTCACAGACCCCCAAAGCACCCTCCCAATGTTGAGGGCATGTGGCCTGGTACGGTTCAGGGGGGGGGGGGGCACTCTCGTCCCCCCCTCTTTTCCTGCGGCCTGCCAGGTTGCGTGCTCGGATAAGGGTCTGGTATGGATTTTGAGGGGGACCCCACGCCATTTTTTTTTTTTTTGGCCGGGGTTCCCCTTAAAATCCATCCCAGACCTGAAGGGTCTGGTATGGATATTTAGGGGGACCCCTACGTCATTTTTTTTTTTTTAATTTGAAGCGGGGTTCCCCTTAATATCCATAGCAGACCTGAAGGGCCTGGTAATTGAATTTGGGGGACCCCCACGCTTTTTTTTTTTTTTTTTATCAATTACTTTTTTTTTTATCAATGACTTTCAATGAATGACTGTTCTCTGTGTTACGGATCCGGCAATTCATTAGCCGCGAGTGATTTTAAATAGCTTTTTTTCCTGCAAAAATGACACTTTGTGCAGGGACAGTTCTAAGCACGGGAAACATGCGCCCCTTCACAGGCATACTATATACACCCCCCAGGTACGAAATTTAAAGGAATATTACACTTTTATTGTTTAACTTTAAGAATTATTAAAATCACTGCTCCTGAAAAAACGGCCGTTTTAAAAAAAAAAAAATTTGCATTGATACATGTCCCCTGGGGCAGGACCCGGGTCCCCAAACACTTTTTATGACAATAACTTGCATATTAGCCTTTAAAATTAGCACTTTTGATTTTGAACGTTCGAGTCCCATAGACTTTAATAGGGTTCTAAAGTTCACACAAGCTTTAGGTCTGTTCGCAGGTTCTGGTGCGAACCGAACAGGGGGGTGTTCGGCTCATCCCTACCAGTGATCTGATGATTGTTATAGTGCAGTGTGTGTGTCTGAGATTTTTCTAACTGAACAATAAAAGAGGATTTCTCAGGGCTGGAGTAAATCTGTGTGGCAAGACTGGGCTCAAATGAAAGGAAATTTTATTCTCTACATTAAAGTGGTTTACATCCACTTTAACTTTATAGTACATAGAAAGGAATCCTGCCGTTCCACTGTATGCAGGCTATGAATGAGTGAAAATACTTCTGTGGGACTACAAGTCCCACCAGAAGTCTGTAACTATGTAACACGGCAACAATACAGTGTACAGATCTGGGCAATTACCCGCTCACCACAACAGGCACAGATGCTTGCAAAGTTCCTTTCCTGGTATCTCAATCCCGATCCAAGCTGGCGCCATCACACCACACCTTTCCTTCGGTTGGCTGATGTAACTGTAATGCAGGAAACCCTTGGAAATCTTGGATCCTCCGGCCCATCCACACGCTGGTCCAGCTGACTGTGCTCTGGAACTCCTCAGAGGCCAAAATATTCCACTTCCAGGCCGCAATCTCTCGGTCACACACAGACCCCTCTGCAGGCAGGCTTTGAATGGCATCCCAAGAGGCCAGACAAATGGCCACGCGGCCCCTTTTATGTCACTACCCAGCAGGCTGTTCTGTAACCCGGCATTGTGGGTAGGCGAACTGAGCATTGTGGGTCAGTAGTTCAAAGACTGAGTTTTAGCACATAAGCCACTTCCTCATTCACTACATATCACACAATGCTTTGGAGCGTGGCTTTAATGAAACCAAACAAAAAGTCTTAATAGCAATAAATAAAAAGGACACTAGAGGGAGCCAAACTCTTACTTGTAACCTACTGCAATGCATAAGTTGACAAATCATGGCTATACATATACTAGGGCCGATTAAGACAGGTTCTAATTAACCTACCAGCATGCCTTTGCAGTGTGGGAGGAAACCCACGCAGGCACAGGGAGAACATGCAAACTCCAGGCAGGTAGTGTCATGGTTGGGATTCGAACCTGTGACCCTTTTTGCTGCTAGGTGAGAGTGCTAACCACTACACCTAGTTCATGCAGTGCCTTATACCTCTCTATTGTGTACAGCGTGTGTTATCTCTATTATACATAGAGCCCCATACTTCTCTATAAAATACAGTGCCTCATACCTCTGTATTATGTGCAGTGCCTCATACCTCTCTATTGTGTACAGTGTTTTTTATTTATATTAAACGTAGAACCTCATACCTCTGTATTATGTACAGTGCCTCATACCTCTGTATTATGTACAGTGCCGCATACCTCTGTATTATGTATAGTGTTTCATACCTCTGTATTATGTACAGTGCCTCATACCTCTGTATTATGTACAGTGCCTCATACCTCTGTATTATGTACAGTGCCTCATACCTCTGTATTATGTACAGTGCCTCATACCTCTGTATTATGTACAGTGCCTCATACCTCTGTATTATGTACAGTGCCTCATACCTCTGTATTATATACAGTGCCTCATACCTCTGTATTATGTACAGTGCCTCATACCTCTGTATTATGTACAGTGCCTCATGCCTCTGTATTATGTACAGTGCCTCATACCTCTGTATTGTGTACAGTGCTGCATACCTCTGTATTATGTACAGTGCCTCATACCTCTGTATTATGTACAGTGCCTCATACCTCTGTATTATGTACAGAGGTATGATGTCCAACTTCCTTTGTGGATCTAAGATGTGACTGAATTGTTAGTTTAAATAAAGGTTTTATTACAAAAGTATACTAGGGAGCACACATCGTCCCCTTCATCAGGGCCTAAAACAGGGGTGGCCTGTCCATTAAGGGTGCACGAGCGACGCCCCCCCACCCTGTCCATCGCCGCCCCCCATCCATGTGTCCGGCCCCTTTCAGGACACCGGCGCATGGATTCCAATGTGGAGGGGCTGTTTTTTTTGAAGCACTGATTAGAGCCAAAGGCTCTAATAGGCTTCAATATAGGGTGGGCTCGGGTCGCAGAGAGTGCGTTCTCAGCCCACCCAGCAAATCAATATTCGCTGTTTTAACACTGATCCGCCTCCCGGCCAATCAAGAAGTGGGGTATGACACCGGTCACCCGATTGGCTGAAAGGACAGGCGATCCTTTTGGACAATTAGAAGGAGGAGGGGAGGAGCTGGGAGCCACCATGGAGGGCACCACGCTACCCACCACGATGCGGTAAGTGCCGGACCGACCAGCAAACAGCGGGGGAGGGTGCCACTCGGGGGGGTGGGTGGTTGTTTGTGCCCCCACCCCCAAAAACACTCACCAGCCGCCACTGGCCTAAAACATACAGTATCCTCTGCTATGGACTAAAAACAATCATTTAAACTCTGTATTGCAAGCATTAGGCAATGTTCAGCAGTTAAAATATTCAGTATCATCTCTATTGGGGTTTATAAACAAATAAAAATAGTTATAATGTGAAAAATATGTCAGCTGTCAGGCGGTTTTAATAATATTGTTTTTGTATGATGTAAAAATAAAATATATATTTTATGCAATTTTTGCGTAAGATAACTGCCTATAAAGTCAATGGAGATGGTACAGAATATTTGACATACAGTATATACTATACAGGGGGTCCCCGACTTACGAACACCCGACCTACGAACAACCCCTACTTACGAACGGGGTGCTGCGGGGACCCTCCGCCATTTTTCGGCGTCTTTCGGCCGTTCTGCGCATGCGCGGCCATACAGAGCTTCGGAAAATGCCGGAAATGTCCGTAATTTGCCGCGCATGCGCAGAACGGCAATAGACGGAACATCGGAAATGTCCGGAAATTTCCGTATTTGTCGGTTTGCGCATGCGCAGCCGACTTATGAACATTTCCGACTTCCGTACAAGCGGGCAGTCCCTAACGAGTTCATAACTCGGGGACCCCCTGTATTACCAAAAGTATTGGATTTTCATATGAATATTGTTGAGTCGATAATAGTACCATCAAATGTTTTGAATTTTTCCACAAACGTTCAAATAAAATTCAACTTGTATATGGCCAGCTTTATACATACACGATATTACCAAAAGTATTGGGACACCTGCCTTTACATGCACATGAACTTTAATGGCATCCCAGTCTTATGCCCCCTACACACGGTCGGAAAATCCGACCACAAAATCCATCGGATTTTTTCCGACGGATTTAGTCCGACACTGGTGTTGCATACACACGGTCGGACAAAGTTGTCGGAAAATCCGATCATTCTGAATGTGGTGACGTTTGTTGCCTACGACGGGACTATGTAGAGGCTAGTAGCCAATAGCTTTGGTCTTGTAATGTGATCTGAGCATGCGTGGCACTTTGTCCGTCGGAATTCGCTACACACGATCGGAATTGGTGTGATCGGACTTTGTTGTCGGAAAATTTTTAGATCAGGAGATACAACTATGTCCGTCGGACAATCCGATGGAAAATGTCCGATGGTGCCTACACACGGTCGGAATTTCTGACAACATTGTCCGATAGGACAGAATCCATCGGAAAATCCGACCGTGTGTATGGGGCTTTAGACCCCTTTCACACCACACCACCTATAGCGGCGGCGGTAAAACGCACGCCGCTATTTTAAGCTGTGTTTTACCGTCGGATTTGCGGTGCATTTCGGCCGCTAGCGGGGCGCTTTTACCCCCGCTATCGGCAAAAAAAGGGTTAAACCCCCCGGCAAAACACTGCAATAGTGGCGTTTTGCCGGCGGTACTACAGCGCTGCTCCATTGATTTCAATGGAGAGCAGCGGTGGAGGAGCGGTGAGTTCACTGCTCCTTCACCGCTCCAAAGAAGCTGCTGGCAGGACTTTTTGTGACACCCTGCCAGCGCACCGCTGCAGTGTGAAAGCCCTCGGGCTCTCATACTGCAGACAATGGAGCAGCAGTTTGAGGGCAGATTGCAGGCGCTATTTCTAACGCTATAGCGCCTGCAAAACGCCCTTGGTGTAAAAGGGGTCTTAGTCCGTAGGGTTCAATATTGAGTTGGCCCACCCTTTGCAGCTATAACAGCTTTAACTCTTCTAGAAAGGCCGTCCACAAGGTTTAGGAGTGTGTCGATGGGAATGTTTGATCATTCTTCCAGAAGCGCATTTGTGAGGTCAGGCACTGATGTTGGACGGGAAGGCCTGGCTCGTAATCTCCACTCGAATTCACCTTAAAGGTGTTCTGTCGGGTTGAGGTCAGGACTCTGTGCAGGACAGTCAAATTCCTCCACCCCAAACTCGCTCATCCATGTCTTTATGGACCTTGCTTTGTGTACTGGTGCGCAGTCATGTTGGAACAGTAAGGGGCCATCCCCAAACTGTTCCCACAAAGTTGGGAGCATAAAATTGTCCAAAATTTCTAGGTAGTCTGACACTTTAAGAGTTCTCTTCACTGGAACTAAGGGGCCAAGCCCAACCCCTGAACAACAACCACACACCATAATCCCCCCTCGACCAAATGATTTGGACCAGTGCACAAAGCAAGGTCCATAAAGACATGGATGAGCGAGTTTGACCTCAACCTGATAGAACACCTTTGGGATGAATTCGAGCAGAGACTGCAAGCCAGGCCTACTTGTCCACATCAGTGCCTGACCTCACAAATGCGCTTCTGAAAGAATGGTCAAACATCCCTATAGACACACTCCTAAACCTTGTGGACAGCCTTCCCAGAAGAGTTGAAGCTGTTATAGCTGCAAAGGGTGGGCCAACTCAATATTGAACCCTACGGACTAATGCCGCATACACATGATCGGAAATTCCGCCAGCAAAAGACCGATGAGAGCTTTTGGTCGGAAAATGCCACCGTGTGTATGCTCCATCGACGAGCCGAGAAAATGAGGTTCAATGCTTCCGAGCATGTGTCGAATTGTTTCCGAGCATGCGTAGGAATTTTGCGAGTCAGAATTGCTACAGACGATCGGAATTTCAGATCGGAACTTTTTCCGACCGAAAGAATTGAGAACATGCTCTCAATCTTTTGCTGGTGGGAATTCGGCCAGCAAAAGATTGAGAGCATGTTCTCAATTTTTTCGGTCGGAAAAAGTTCCGATCTGAAATTCCGATCGTCTGTAGCAATTCCGACGCGCAAAATTCCTACGCATGCTCGGAAACAATTCGACACATGCTTGGAAGCATTGAACTTCATTTTCTCGGCTCGTCGTAGTGTTGTACGTCACCGCGTTCTTGATGGACGAAAGTTCAGCAAACTTTTGTGTGACCGTGTGTATGCAAGCCAAGCTTGAGAGGAATTCCGTCGGAAAAAAACATCCAAGATTTTTCCAACGGAAAATCCGCTCATGTGTACGCGGGATGCCATTAAAGTTCATGTTTGTGTAAAGGCAGGCGTCCCAATACTTTTGGTAATATAGTGTACCACTGCATTATGTGCAATGCCTCATACCTATCTATTGTGCACAGCGTGTTTTATCTCTATTACACATAGGGTCTCATAGTTCTTTTTAAAATCCTGTGGCTCATACCTCTGTATTATATGCAGTGCTTCATCCTTCTTTGTTACATGCAGTGCTTCATCCCTCCCTATTTCACACAGTACCTCATCCCTTTACATTGTAATGGTAACCGGTGGGATGTGGGAGTGTTCGGCACACCATCCCGGTAAAGTTGCTGATGTAGGGAGGGCCCTGTATGTAAGTCTGGGAACTGGCTTAACCACATGCCGACCGGGTCATAGCCGAAAGATGGCTACAGCACGGTCGGCTTATTCTGGGGTGACGTCCTACGGACGTCCTCCCAGAAACTTGCTCCCGCACGCCCCCTGGGGCGCGCACTCGGGAACATCACGGATCACGGTAAACGGCCGCAGATATCGACCATTTACCACGTGATCGCTCCGTCAAATGACGGAGCGATCACATGTACACAAACCGGCGTCACATCATGACGCCGGTTCCTCCCTCCCCTCTCTGTACCGATCGGTACAGTGAGAGGGGAGAAGCTGAGAGGGGGAGAGATGGGACCAGCGCTGTGGGCTGGATGTGTAGTGCCCACAGCGCTGGTCAGTGACATGACCTGTGTAGCCTAGATAATACCATAAGCTAAATATCCCCCTATATCATACCAGCCCCAAAAGTAAGAGACCACAACTTTAATTGGAGTTAAATGGCCGCAAGGCCGTACTTTATTAACCAAACCAAAATAAACTCCAATTTTATTTAAATATAAATAACGTATAAATTAACCAATATAAATAACCAATATAAATACACAATAACATAATTTGAAACAACATGTTTCAACCCACCCTGTTGGTCAGTGACGGAGCTACTTGTATATAGCAAACACCCATGATATGGATAGATAACCAAAACTACCACCAGGGGGCACTGCGGGATTTTACCGAACCCACGTAGGTCTATTTCTGTACCGCCCTGAGACCATTACCTTACCCGCAGTGCAACAACCAGAGTAATCATCAACACCGTTTGATGTACTACAAAGGAGGGGCCATCTACTGATGAGCCCCCCACCCACTTACCACCTGTATACATGCTTCCGCCACTGACCAACAATCAACACGCCACCCACACATACTGCTGTGACGACCATAATGCCAAAACGATCCTGAAACGACAAGAAAATTAGTACCTCCAAAGATTACATACAAAACGTCCTTAACTAATACCCATAACATGTGGGTGGGGAAAAACCTGCCTCCTCGTGTTCTCCTTCCTGCAAACTGATCTTCCTTTGCTCCGCCCCCACCTTTATACAACCACTCCCCTGTGCTTGCTCAGCCCTCCCCTAGCAAACCACAAACCCCATTTAACCCTGCATATAGTAAACTATACACACAGTCATGTCCAGCCCTGCATTACCATTCCCCTGTGGTGCATTCTCATTACAGGCTTCTCTGTACTCTGCCACCACTGTACAATACTCTGCCACCACTGGGTAATACTTTTTTTTTTACCAAATTTTTAGTATACTTTGATTTATAGCGCAAACAATAAAAAACCCAGCGATCATTAAATAACACCAAAAGAAAGCTCTATTTGTGTGAAAAAAAGGACACAAAATTAATTTGGGTACAGTGTTGCATGACTTAGTAATTGTCATTCAAAGTGTGAGAGCACCGAAAGCTGAAAATTGGTCTGGTTAGGAAGGGGGTTTAAGTGCCCAGTGGGTAAGTGGTTAACCCAGGTGCTAGGGTTCCCCTCCACATGGAGGCTTTTGGGGCTATAGCCCAGAATCTGGGGCCCATAGCCCGAGTCTCTGCAGGGGTCCCCAAGGGGAGGGGGGGGGGGCTCTCTGGGGCACCTGATGTAAGGGGGGCTCTCTGGGGACCCTGATGTAAGTGGGGCTCTCTGGGATTATATACACACACACACACGTACGTATATTATATACATGTGTATGCCCACCCAAGCGTATGACTTTCTTTACTACGCTGCTATGGGCTCTAGCCCCAGATCTTTTGTAGACATAGCAACGCCCCTGCCTGAAATCCCAGGCATAAGGGAGCTCTCCAGCACTAACTTCCTTTGTGGCTCTGAGACGTGACTGAATTGTTAATCCAAAATGAGGTTTCATTCCAAACGTATAGTAGGGGCTAAAGCCAACACGTTTTGGGGACCACGCATCGTCCCCTCATCAGGGTATAAAACATACAGTATCCTCTGGTATGGGCTAAAAAACATTATTAAAACTCTGTATTGTAAGCACTTGGCAACGTTCAGCATTTCAAATATTCAGTACCATCTCCATTGGGGTTTATAAACAAATGGAAATAATGTGAAAAATATGTCAGCCGTCAGGTGGTTTTAATAATGTTGTTGTTGTATGATGTAAAAAATAAAATATATATTTTATGAGATTTTTGTGTACGATAACTGCCCGTAAAGTTAATGGAGGATGGTACAGAATATTTGACTTATATATAGGGATGTTGGCTAAACAAAATTTTTTGATCCCCTTTTCTCCAAAGCAAGCAGCAATTATAATGTTCAACAGCTGATGGAATCCTACTAGACAAAGGATAGTTCTGTTTGCCATCCAGTCCTCCCCTGAATTCATTGTAGTATGTGTGGCCAACTTCATACACTGTTCTTTTGGACTTGATAGGCGGGGCTGGATTTCCACCACTGGACCTGTAGGCACACAGCCGTTGACACCCAAAATAATACTCCTATATCAGAGTGATGTATAGACACTGATACAAGTGCACCTACACAGGTTGAACTGGATGGACTATTGTCTATTTTCGGCCTTACTGACTATGTAACTATGTACTATGTAGAGTGCCCATTTAATTACCATGCACGGATGCAGGCGCAGGCCTCCGGCTTCCTGGAAATGCTCAGGGAAGCTCATTTATCTGCTTCCCTCAGCAGCTCAGAGAGGCCACACCTGATAATGCAGAGGTAGCTGGGCAAGTGGTCTGTAGCCAGGTGAGGGACCCTCCACTATCAGAACTGGCATGCAAGCCAGCTGGACAGGAGTCTAAACACATTCAGCTTCTCTAGAAGACTCAGCTACCCAATTGCTGCCAGAGTACTATAGTGTCAGTGGGGTGGCGTCAGCGTGTAAACGCTCCTGGTCCTTGACAGCTGCTGGTCTCATTCCACCATCCTGGTTTTGGCTATGATGCCTTCCTGTCTGTCTGTCCTCCTGCAAGGTGATTAATATGGCCAGTCTCTGGGTGGAGACCAAACCTGATTTAAGCCAGCCAAGCCTGCAGGCTCATGCTTGTGATTTTGCATTTGTACCACATGCTTCAAGCTCCCTGTTTGTCTGTCCTGCTCTGCTAGATTGGATTCCCTTGTTGACTACCTTGGATCAGATATCAACTACTCTCTGAACTCTTCTTGCCTTTTGACTACAGAATAGACCCTGACAATTCTGAACCTAGCCTGCCTTGTACCTAGACTGTCATTGAACCACTCTGCCTGTCTGCCAGCCACAAGTACTTGTTTTCTGTGCTCAGTTCCCACCTGCCCCTGCGTGGTAGCCAGACATTATAGCATTGTGTATAAGTCCTGGTAGTACCGGTAGGCCTGCTTGCCTTATGGGAAAAGGGGGCTGCTATAGGTGAAGAACAAAGAAGCCAGCTATAGTGTTTGACTACTTATGTTAGGGGTAAGCATAACTGGTGGCCCTTTGTTCTTGGGCCCCTCCAGCTGTTCACTTGTGTTACCAGACCTACCCTGGACTTCACTGTGAGGAACGCAGTCTATGAGTCACTTTTCAGAGAGTGTTTATCAGGTAGTGAGGAGGTGTCATGGTTATGCAGTAATCTTTCCCTGTTTGCTTACCTCTCCTCATGTTTTCCAACTAAGAGGCCAGCCACTCTCACCTTGTCGGTTTTATAACCTCTCCTCTAAGCATGGCTCCACCCCAGGCCCTATCAGGGAACCCTATATTAACCTGTGCACTGCAAGCCAGTGGTGCTGATCAACCATTGTGTATCCGTGGTGTGTTCGGCTTCCTGGTTCCTGCTTGTCGTGTGCTCTATGTTTGTCTCTGTTACCGACCTTGGCGTGTTCTCAACTATTCCTGCGTGCTTGTGATCTTGACCCTTTGGCATGTCCCCGACCATCCCTGTCTGCCTGTGACCCTGAACCTTTGGCGTGTACTCTGTTGTTCCTGTTTACCCTGACCTTTGCCTTATTCCCTTACTATCCTTGTCGTTCCAGCCTGCTGCTTCCTTCTCCTGTAGTCTACTGTGAGAGTGAGCTGTGAGACCCTGGGGGTCGCGACCTGGAGCCAGACTGCAGCGAAGTCCATCCTCACCACTAGAGGCTCTGGCGAACACCTGCTGGCTCTTAGACTCCGCGCCCTGGGGAATCTATGCTCTAGCTCGCACTGGGATCTGTGTCAGTGATCCAGTAGACCTGTGTCCTGAATCTCCCTGGGTACAATCCGCAGCAGTCAGTCCTAAGGTCCACTACCTAGCGGTGCACTTCCAATTCCTACTGAGTGCACCTGTCACCTGGTCTCAGGTGACCTGACAGGAGGTGATATGTTGCCTCCTCACTACCTATTTAAACCCCTAAAAACCTGCATCTACGCACCGTAACTGCATGTATTTCTGAAGCAGAGCATGATCCCCTCCCTTCGGAGACTGGGCCACGGGGCAGAATTCCAACATGGTAACGACCCCAAACACACCTCCAAGATGACCACTGCCTTGCTAAAGAAGCTGAGGGTAAAGGTGATGGACTGACCAAGCATGTCTCCAGACCTAAACCCTATTGAGCATATGTGGGGCATCCTCAAACGGAAGGTGGAGAAGCACAAGGTCTCTAACATCCACCAGCTCCATGATGTCATCATGGAGGAGTGGAAGAGGACTCCAGTGGCAACCTGTGAAGCTCTGGTGAACTCCATGCCCAAGAGGGTTAAAGCAGTGCTGGAAAATAATGGTGGCCACACAAAATATTGACACTTTGGACCGAATTTGAACATTTTCACTTAGGGGTGTACTGACTTTTGTTGCCAGCGGTGTGTTGAGTTATTTTGAGGGGACAGCAAATTTACACTGTTATACAAGCTGTACACTCACTACTTTACATTGTAGCAAAGTGTAATTTCTTCAGTGTTATCACATGAAAATATCTAATAAAATATTTACACAAATGTATGCCCGGCCCCTAATCTGCATGCAGGGCACCGGACGCATCGATTTCAATGTTTTATTTTTTGAAGCACATGATTAGAGCCTGAGGCTTTAATTGGATTAAAAAAAGGGTGGGCTCAGGGCGCAGAACACTGTGCCCTGAGCCCACCCAGTTGTGTGACATTAGCGAATTAATGTTTGCTACTGTCTTCTTGTTTCTCCTCCCAGCCAATCAGGAAGGTGGTCCTGAGACCCCATTGGCCATGGAGTCTTATGCCCCATACACACGGTCGGATTTTCAGAAAATGTCCTATCGGACCATGTTGTCGGAAATTCCGACCGTTTGTGGGCTCCATCGGATTTTTTCAGACGGAAAAAGTTTGAGATCCTGCTCTCATATTTTCCGACAACAAAGTTCTATCAGACTTTTTCCGATCGTGTGTAGCGAATTCCGACGGACAAAGTGCCACGCATGCTCAGATCACATTACAAGTCCAAAGCTATTGGCTACTAGCCTCTACGTAGTCCCGTCGTACGCAACAAACGTCACCACGTTCAGGATGATCGGATTTTCCAACAACTTTGTCCGACCGTGTGTATGCAACACCAGTGTCGGACAAAATCCGTTGGAAAAAATCCGACGGATTTTGTGGTCGGAATTTTCGACCGTGTGTACAGGGCATAAGGTTTGTTTGCTGCCCCCCCCCCCCCCAAAAAAAATATTGAGCACCAGCCACCACTGATCCGACCTCTTGAATCTATTGGCATCCCTTACCGTGTAACCTTCAAAACCTATAATGTCACTTAAAAAGTAGAAATACTGATACACTGCTGGAGTGTGAATGATAGCTTCTCCTAGTTCTGCTTGGACTGCCTGCCCACCAACAGGCAGGAAACATAAATATTAGATTAATTCACTGGGGATTAAAAGTATGATGAAAAGATAAGATTTGAGAAACATCGATGTTATGCTGCCGATGTCCATTGCTTAAAACCAGGGAGGTTTCAAGCAGCAAATATTACCAGGGACAACCTTTAAAAACTAAAATGGTCAGTGTAAACCTAGGACATTCATTCTTCAGCTCTGTTGTCCCCTCTGCATTACCTGTTCCTGGGTGCGTCCATCTGTCATTGGGCATTGGCCTGTATTATTCTGTACTATTACAGTTAGTAGAGCCTGTATGGGTACATTTTACCAGCTTGCTAGCTGCAATGATTTATGAGGAACAGATGTGACACATAAAAGTGAAATGTAAATGCAATGTATTGCCGGTCATGGTTCTTAATGGTTTCCATATGTTTCTATGTAGTCGAAAGGAGAGACGACTTTCTCCATACTCACAGAGGCTCCACTCTTTTACTATATGCTTTATGTTCCTTGAGATAAAGAGACAGTAATTTATGTATACTGCGTTGCCTTAAAAATAAAGACTGGAAGTAATACAAAGAATACATTTCAAAGGGGGACGTTCATTAGATTTGTACTATTAGAAAAGCCCTACGATTAGATTGCCTGTAATTTATAGTCATGGTGGGCCTATACCCCTCTCTCGTCTTTCTCTCTCTCTTTGTCTTGTTCTCATTCTCTCACTCTTTGGCCCATTCTCACTATATATACTTCTCATGCTTTTAGAGTGCAAAGCTGGAGAGTCTATGTCATCATTTTGGCTACTATGGATTTAAAATAGATTTTTTTCAGTCTACATTATTAAATTCCTGTCACCATATACAGCAACAGTATACAATGTGCCGTTTATCATTAAAAAGCTGTTCCTTGAGATCCAGTGATGTAACCTTGCGCAGTCTGAGATGATGTCCTCAGTTTGCTGCAGGCAGGAGGCATTTCCTTAGTCTCCACTCCTAGCTACAAGTTGAAAGACTGCAGCATTTGTGCCAGGGCTCGTTCACACTAGTGCATGGGGGATGGTAAAATCCTGGGTTTGAGACATGATTTTACAGTCCCACAACTACTACCCCCTTTAGCTGCAGAGGCAGCAGCCACGGAGTACTCATTACTCATGGCCATGGCTACTATGATTTGCTTTGCAGCGGTGGCAGAAATTGTACCTCCTGACGCTTATGACGGGCATAGCGCTTGTTGAGCGTGAGCTATTCAAGTGATTCCAAAGAACTTTCCAAACACACACGTTCCTGGAAATGGCTGTAAGGTAAGAGGGTGCTGCATGGACCACTGGCTCGAGCTTGGAAACAACACAGAACAGAAGATAAGTTGCCAGCACACCAAGGATCTCTAAAAAAGCATCCAAGAAATGTATTAAATGATCGCATCACAGCTTAAAACAGCAATGTTTCAGGCATCGCAGGATGAACTTTAGGAAACAAGTTTCTTTTTTCTCTCCTTGAAGGTGGAGGCATCTCATGACTACTACTGTGAGAAGCTTTCCAACATGGCAGCATCCATGACCTTTCTTCAAGATGGACAGTTCTAACGGTTTTGAATTTTTCTCTTAACACACTGTAGCACTGACCCCCGAAGGAGCGGCTGAATTTTTCTGGGCTTACCGATTACCTCCTCCGGCTCGTAACTCGTTGTCCTTGTCTAGGGGTTCCAAGGGGTGGAGACCCAGTAACTGTAGAGACCGACACCTGAATTCCTTTTTAGGATTTTTATTTTGCGTAAAACAGTTGAACAAACTCAGTCTCTAAGTTGGGAATAGAGGGTATAAGGATAAAGTTTAGCTCAGGTGCTTGGAACTGCTGACTTCAATAAAAGTCTCTCTCTGTACATAATCCGGGGAATAGCCACCCGCAAATGGATTTTTAACGGTTGGATAAATCCTTGAGCTTGGATCTAGCAGCCAACAAGTAATTCTAGCTTCGCAAAGTTTCTCACGCAGACTTGGTTGAAAAACTTAGTTGTTACCGGAAGGTAAAGGTAGGAACTTTTCTTACTGTACCAGGATCTTTCAGCCGGTCCAGCGATACCGTAATAAATTGTGGATTTAATCAATGTCCATGGCAGCTCAGCTTCGAGGCTCTTACCGAGCAGCCAGCCTCGTGCGCGGCTCTCTTACTGAAGAGTCCTCCCCTGGTTGCATGTAGAGTTGCTGGGCCTCTCCAAACCCGAGACGGCACCGGAACAGCATAGAATCCTACTTCCAATTACTGCGCCTCGAACTAGCCAGTTCCTGAGGCTCGGAAACGGAAGGATCCGCACCCCAGGCCATGAGGGCCTCTGGGGGCTGGTCAGGAGGACCAGGACCACGGAGTCAGCAACAACTTCTGGACCGGAACCCTGAACCACGTGACTTCAGCACATTAACTACCCTCTCCCGGAATACACAGCGAGAGAAACGTGCCCACTGATTGGCACAGAGAAGAGATTGGTACCCAATGCGTCCAACCAGACTGCGTTCTAAGGCCTCTCACAGGTGCAAACCCCACCTATGGCCAGGCAGAACCTCAATACAGCCCAGCCAAAATGATGTCAAACCATAATTTAGAACAATTAACCTCAAAACTCAACTACAGTTTTGGGCAAAAACTAAATTTAAAGACATAACTCATCAGGAGTACCAGCGCTACAACACCAATATAGAAATTGTCTACAGCAGACTGTCTCAAACTTTTTTAACATGGAGGAACCCTTGGAATAACTTTCCTGTCTCAGGGAACCCCTGCTAATAATTACTATAGCTACAGCTCACGATACTTTAGCTTAATGGTTAGTGGGATTCGGGAAGAACGCTCTTCTCCTACAGATAGCAAAAAGATCATCGGTGTCAGTGGTTATATATCAGAGAGGCAAAAATTGTTTGTTGCTCAAGGAACCCATTGCAACCTCTGGAGACACCCTGGGGTTCCACAGGATCCTGGTTGAGAAAAGCTGGGCTAAAGGGATCCTCAACCAATTTGGCCATCTAGAACTTTCTTGCTGTTTATAATGAGGATATAATGATAGTCATATTTTTTAAGTGGACTTTGGTCCTAGAACTACAAAACATAAAGATCATATCTTAAAGCAAAACCTGGACTTTTTATCATTAGTCCATCAACAGAAAGGACAGTGTATAGTGATGTCTTCTCATTAGATGAGGTGGGCTTCTGCAAAGGGATTGAGGGGATATGTTTAAATTAATTGTAAAAATTTTAAATTGTCTCTCTGCAGTTATTGGGGAAATAGGAAGCAGAACTGGATCATCATCCAATCTACTACATAGGCAGGTTAATAGAGCCTGGTGGATGTCCAGGGGGCCCAGCTGCAACCTTCTGCTGCAAACCAGGGGGATAGTGCAATTGGTCAAAACTGAGAGAGATAAGACAGTGTGATGTTTTCTGTAATGTCTGCTCATTAGATGAGCAAGAAGATGGAGAGAATATGTTTTTATTTATTTGTTACAGGTACTTGTATAGCGCCATCAATTTAGGCAGCGCTTTATACACATATATTGTACATTCACATCAGTTCCTGCCCTCAAGGAGCTTACAATCTAAGATTCCTAATTCACATTCATACATACTAAGGCCAGTTTAGACAGGAGCCAATTAACCTGCCAGCATGATTTTGGAGTGCGGGAGGAAAGCAGAGTACCAGGAAGAAACCCACACAGGCACGTGAAAGCTCCAGGCAATTAGTGCTCTGGTTGGGATTTGAACCAACGGCCATAGTGCTGCTAGGCGATAGTGCTTACCACTGTGCTTAAAATTAATTGTAAAAGTTATATTTGTCTTGACCAGTGTATTCAAGATATACCCAACTCTCCCATAACATCCCTTAACCTTCAAAACCCCCTTTTCTTTACCTTCCACCTTTTTCTTACCCCCTTTTACCAAATAATAGACCATACAGGAGTTTGGAGTATAACTGGCCATAGCAGCCTTTTATTAACAAACTATTCAATCCAATATTAAATAACTTCTGATTAACATATATACAACCTTTGTAATGACAATTTTAACTCCCAGTCTGTTGGTCTTTGACGGCCCCCCGAACTTCACACTTTCCACTTAACACTATACCAGGCCTCCAGCCGTATTATCAGCTCGGAGACAACCCCCTTCCCGTAGTGCAACCATTCCCATATACCAGCCTACCTTTCCACTGGAATACACCAGAGGGGGCACATACCACCGATGAGCCCCCCACCACTTCGATCACATCTGTTTTCTGCCACCATCAAAGACCAAAGACACCGCCGTTACACCACTGCTATGACGACCCGAATCCCTTGATCCTGTAAGAAAAGAAAACAAACAAGGGCACACAAAAAACAGGGAGGGTGGGTGGGAAAATTCTTCTTCTTTGTCTACCCCCCACACTGCTCCCAGAAGTCCCCGCCTCCTTTATATCACTCCTCCCTCCTAGTTAATTTCCCCCTGCCTCCTCCCCTTCACGTCCTTCTCCTGTTTTAACCCTTTAGTTGTCTCTCCTCTCCCCCTTGTCATGCCCGGCCCTCCATTATTTTTGTTTTCTCTGTCTCTCCCTTCCGGGCCTCACTTACTGCAGTTAATAGGGAAAAAAAAATCAAAATTGGGTCATCCACAAGTCTACTACGAAGGCGGTAGCTTAGGGCCTGATGGATGTTCAGTGGGCTCAGTTGCAAACCTCTACTCCTACATTAAACTAGCGGATTGCACGTTTGGTCAAAACTCAGCACCTGACGTCACTTCACAAGGAAGGATGAACTTGTAAGCAGTTGGTGTCTGATGGGGAGGGGGCAAACTCTATGGGCAATGGTCATGGTGCAGCTTCTCTGTGCCTATTCCAATCTTAAAGAGGAAGTAAACCCTAATGGGTTTACTTCCTCTTTGTTTACCTGCAAAGGTAAAGCATAATGGACTAATATGCTTCGCATAGTAGCCCATTATGTGTCCCTTACCTGACACAGGAGCCAGCGAAGTCAACGCTGTCCCCTTGTGTACGGAGCCTCCATCTTCTTGCCGACGCCGCAATGACGTCACTCCCGCGCATGCGCATGGGAGCTGCCACTCGCGGCATATAGCCGTTGAGAGCGGCTTTCTCAGTGCACCTGCGCGCCGCTGTCTGCGGCGCATGCGCCGTAGACAGCGGTGCCTGTTCTTTGGCAAATATCTCCTAAACCGTGTAGGTTTAGGAGATATTTCTTTGACCTACAGGTAAGCCTTAATCTAGGCTTACCTGCAGGACCAAGTGGTTTGTAAGGGTTTACAACCACCTTAATCTGTCAATGGAAGTGACTGCTGGAAGAGTTGTGGCAAAACTACTAACTTGCCTAGGACTCCACTTTGCCTAAACCATTTTTAAAGAAATATATGACAATTCAGACAGCCCAGATAGTCCTATATCCCTGAATATGATATCTACACACTCATATCCAGTGTCATTAATTGTATCAGATTATCCCAGTATTACTCACATTCTCTGACATTGTGTGACTCACCAACAAGAGAACTGCTCATAGAATGCACTCTCTGTGCCACTTTAACATGTCTGGAAAGAATTACCTTCCCAGAAGTGTGTGTTCCTGTACAACTCGTGATTGTCAAGAGAAGTCAGGAGCTTCAGCTAGTGACCGAACGAAAGAGATCAGATCTCTCCAGATATCACAGATTATATGAGGTGACTCCATAACCTAGGCTTGTAGGTTTGATATCCCTGGAGACTCTTATCTGACATCTCACTAATGAGATTGCCTCATTCAATATCCTTCTTCTGGTAGTCTCAACAATACCTTATCTATCTTAATCTGGGCTGAGGGTAAAAAATGACACCACAAATGACTGGCGTGCCTCACACATTGAATGTGACTTGTAAGGCCGGCCATAGATTACTTGATTTTTTTATTTCTTCCACCCAAAACTCACTCGATGCCTTCCGCAGTGCTATTGTATTCTGCCAGTGGGGAGATTCCTGGCTGGCAGAATCGTATGTAGAAAAACCTCACAGGCTGGTTGTACCCAAGTCCATCGATGAATTGACTTGGATATAATCAGCCTGGCTATACATGGATTAAAATTTGTCCGGTCCCTGCTGAACCGGCTGAAGTTTGATCCATGTATGGCCAGCTTAAAGTGGTTGTTAACCCCTTGGCGCCAGCCGTACACAAATATGTGGCCTCTTGGCGCCTGGTCCTTAGCGCAGAGGGGGCGCATATTTGCATGAATTACTGTCAATGCGCTTGTGCTGAGCGCGTGCATGCTGCGCGCACCCAGCATAGTTGCCGACAAAACTAACCAAAAGCTCCCGAACGCTCGTTGCGATCAGGAGTTTTCAGACCACGTGACCACCGTGACAGCAAGCTGCGCCCCGCCTCCCAGTATCATAAACCTCTTTAAGGGCTGGGAGGTGCTGGCGCTAATAGGTTAGGTCACATACATACATTACTTGTATCCTCTTTATTTTATGAACATCTAAAGTACTGTGTGTGTTTTTTATAAATTATAATCTTAATTTCTTTTTCTCAAATCGCCGCTCTGCAGCCACGGGATCCCCCTCCGCTCTCCTTCCCCTATCTAAGGAGAGCAGCGGGAAGAGCTGAGATTCCCATTTGATGTCAGCTGGCCAGCAGAGGGAGGTCATGTGACCGCAGTACTTTAGATCTTCATAAAACAGAGAGCATACAAGTAATGGGGGTATGTATTGCAGCGGAAATAGAGGCAGGAAGAGAGTGGAGGGGCGGGGAGCAGAATGGCTCTCACACACAGACTGAGATGACAGGCAGGGAGGGAGAGACTACCGGATGACGGAGGCAGACAAACTGACCACGGTATCATGGATCAGCAGCCATTATTACTGTGGTCAGCTCACATAGGGGGACAGAGGAACAGGTAGGATCAACCAGGTATTTTAGAACATAGAAAGGGCCAAATTACACTGCAACAGCACTATGCTGTTATTCATATTTTAAATCAGGGGTCTCCAAACTTACCAAACAAAGGGCCAGTTTACTGTCCTTCAGACTTTAGGGGTGCCAGACTGTGGACATCAGGAGTTCAAAATGTCCCAGCATCAATCTCCCATTACTGGTGTAATTGGGACTGTCTCTGGTAAAAGCAAGAAAAGGGCTGGATAAAAGCAAGCCCCCCGGGCTGCAGTTTGGAGACCACTGTTTTAAATGAACAGGAGCTGTTTTATTTATTTTTTCTTATTTTTTTTTTTTAGGGTTACAACCGCTTTAAGCTTGCAAGCTATATACCGTACTTAACCGCTTCAGCCCCGGGCTATTTTACCCCCTTCCTTACCAGAGCACTTTTTGCGATTCGGCACTGCATCGCTTTAACTGACAATTGACATAATTTTTTTTTACTAGTAATGGTGGCGATCTGCGATTTGTTTCATGACTGCGACTTTGCGGCGGACACTTCAGACACTTTTGACACATTTTTGGGACCATTCACATTTACACAGCGATCGTTGCTATAAAATTGAACTGATTACTGTGTAAATTTGACTGGCAGGGAAGGGGTTAACACTAGGGGGCGCTACAGGGGTTAAAATGTTCCCTATGTGAGTGATTCTAACTGTGGGGGGAGGGGACTCACAAGGGGAGGAGACCGATCAGTGTTCCTCTGTACTTGAAACACAGTCTCCTCTCCAGTGACAGGACGTGGAGCTGTGTGTTTACACACACAGCTCCACGGTCCCGCTGTTTTCCCGGGCAATCGCGGGTGCCTGGCGGACATCGGGTCCCGAGCGACGCCGCGGGTGCGCGTGCGTGTCGCGGGTGACGCGCGCGTGCCCCCTAGCCGGCCGGGAATAGGAGGACGTCATATGACGTCCACCCAGGATGGGAGATCCATCTTGTGGACGTCATATGACGGTGGGCAGTATTGAAGTGGTTAAAGAGACCCTGTTTCCAGTCTATACATTTCAACAAACAATATTTCCATAAGATGATATTTGCATGTAATGTATTTTAGGCATGTTATTTACCCTTGAGAGCCTCCATTGTGTCTCCCAAAAGCCCTGAGACTGATGCTGGGCAATGCCATCTTGAGATGTCAGCAGCCTCAACAGACCCAGAGCTGTCACTCTATTGAAATTCTATAGTAATCCCCTTCACTTCTCCCCCAGCAGCTACATAAAAGGTTATGTAGGAAGGTTAGAGGAGGGGCAGAGGAGCTAAGCCAGCACAGACATGTAGGCAAGTGAGAGGAGGGGCAGAGGAGACAGTACAGACGGTAATTAGGCATTCCCATAGGATGAAATGGCTATGACATGCAGGGAGGGAGGGGGCTGTGCTAGAGAACTGACTTTTCCTTAACCACTTCAATACAGGGCTTTTAAACACCCTTCCTTACCAGAGCACTTTTTGCGATTCGGCACTGCGTCGCTTTAACTAACAATTGCGCGGTCGTGCGATGTTACACCCAAACAAAATTGACGTCCTTTTTTTCCCACAAATAGAGCTTTCTTTTGGTGGTATTTGATCACCTCTGCGGTTTTTTTTTTTTGCGCTATAAACAAAAGAAGAGCGACAATTTTGAAAAAAAACACAATATTTTTTAACTTTTTGCTATAATAAATATCCAATTTTTTTTTTTTAAAAAAAACTATTTTTTTCCTCAGTTTAGGCCGATACGTATTCTTCTACATATTTTTGGTAAAAAAAAATCGCAATAAGCATATATTGATCGGTTTGCACAAAAGTTATAGCGTCTACAAAATAGGGGATAGATTTATTGAATTTTTTTTTTTTTTTTTTACTAGTAATGGCGGCGATCTGCGATTTTTTTTTTCGTGACTGCGACATTGCGGCGGACACTTCGGACACTTTTGACACATTTTTGGAACCATTCACATTTACACAGCGATCGTTGCTATAAAATTGCAATGATTACTGTGTAAATGTGACTGGCAGGGAAGGGGTTAACACTAGGGGGCGCTGTAGGGGTTAATGTGTTCCCTAATAGGAGTGATTCTAACTGTGGGGGGAGGGGACTCAAGGGGAGGAGACCGATCATGTGTTCCTCCGTACTGGGATCACATGATCGGTCTCCTCTCCGCTGACAGGACGTGGGGCTGTGTGTTTACACACACAGCTCCACGGTCCTGCACGGTCCCGTTGTTTTAACGGGCAATCGCGGGTGCCCAGCGGACATCGCGGCCGCCGGGCACCCGCACCGGGTCCCGAGCGATGCCGCAGGTGCGCGCGCCCCCCAGGCGGCCGGGAATCCGAGGACGTCATATGACGCCCACCCAGGATGGTAGATCCACCTTGTGGGCGTCATATGAGCATGAGGCGGTATTGAAGTGGTTAAGAAGTCAAATTAATTAGCAAGTTACAAAGGTACAAGTGAATTAAAAAAAAAAAAAAACTAAAGCGGAACTACACTGCATCTGAGCACCACAAACCAAAAACGCTATTTAACCACTTTCAGACCGGACCAATTTGCAGCCAAAGGACCAGGCCCCTTTTTGCGATTCGGCACTGCGTCGCTTTAACTGACAATTGCGCGGTCGTGCGACGTGGCTCCCAAACAAAATTGACGTCCTTTTTTTCCCACAAATAGAGCTTTCTTTTGGTGGTATTTGATCGCCCCTGCGGTTTTTATTTTTTGCGCTATAAACAAAAATAGAGCGACAATTTTGAAAAAAATGCATTATTTTTTTTTTTTTGCTATAATAAATATCCCCCAAAAATATATAAAAAAACATTTTTTTTCCTCAGTTTAGGCCGATACGTATTCTTCTACATATTTTTGGTAAAAAAAAATCGCAATAAGCGATTATTGATCGGTTTGCGCAGAAGTTATAGCGTTTACAAGATAGGGGATAGTTTTTATAGCATTTTTATTAATATTTTTTTTTTATTATTAATGGCGGAGATCTGCGATTTTTTTTGTGACTGCGACATTATGGCGGACACATCGGACATTTTTGACACATTTTTGGGACCATTGTCATTTTTACAGCAATTAATGCATTTAAATGCATTGATTTCTATATAAATGACACTGGCAGTTTAGGAGTTAACCACTAGGTGGCAGTGTAGGGGTTAAGTAGGCCTAGGGGTGTTTTTTTTACTGTGGGGGGGCGTGGCTGTCAGCTAGTGAATGCTGATCTCTGCTCCAATCACAGGAGCAGAGATCGGCGTCACTAGTTGCTAGGCAGAACGGGGAGATGCTGTTTATCTCGGCATCTCCCCGTTTAGCCGCTCCGTGAGACGATCGCGGGAGTCCCCGCGGCGATCGAGTCCGCGGGGACCGCGGCCGGACTCACGGGGGTCCCGACCGCGCGGGAGCGCGCCGCTCCCGGCGCGCTCCCGATGGCACGGACAGGCTAAAGGAGGGACGTATATATACGCCCTCCTGCCTGTACGTGCCATTCTGTCGACGTATATCGTCGTGCGCCGGTCGGCAAGTGGTTAATAAATTTGTAATATTCAAAGCAAACTCACCCATTTATCCATGATTCCATGATTTATTCTGCTGAGAAATCACTTTGAAAAAAAAAACACCCCCCTAGCATTTATGGCCATGGCCATCTTCAGTGAGGGCAGATGATTCATGTAGCATTTACTTCCTGGAATCCATCTGCCCTTGGCTCAGGCATGCAGGCAGGAGGGCATGTTTATCTGAGAAAACCCCTCCTCCTCTCCTGAAGACTCCTAGGATGTATGACATAATTTGCCGAGGCCTGGAAACCAGGAAGTAACCGAAGAAATATAAAAAAAAATGTAAAACAAGTTAATACGATCTACTTTCCTATGTATTTACTAATGCTAGCAGCATAAGGTTTAAAAATTGTTAATGTTGATTAAGAGCGTGAAGTTCCACTTTAATCTAAGTAAAAAATACTACAAGTACACATTTAAAAAACTTGATTTTCTGTACTTTTAAATTCACTTTTTAAGTTGGTGAGAGGGTCAATTTAAAATATTTTACATGGCTGTATACTGGAGAAGGCTTAATAAATACCTTCTTTCATCAATGAGCATCGAGAAGGAGGATTAATGGGTAATCCCCAGGCACCACATCCCAAACTCGTAGGTTCTAAGTGTATTGGGCAAGTCACTGCCATGTAGTATATCTTCCCGATGAAGCTCTTAGCGAAACACTTTGAAGATCTATACACCAGCTGTAAACAATCTACACTACTATTAAGGGTTCATGTAACCTATATTAGTAGTATCTTTTATGTACATTAGAAGTTTAGCGTGGATGGCATTTTGTGTATAACGATGTGTCGATGACTACAACCAATCCTCTATTTAATAATATGTATTTTAATCAATATACAGTATTTTTGAATAAATTTTTTTTTTTATGACACCTTAAAAGTCCTATTTATCCATATGCAAACCTCTTCCTACTGTATCTATCTATCTATCTATCTATCTATCTATCTATCTATCTATCTATCTATCTATCTATCTATCTATCTAACGTAAATGTATTTTATGTGATAGACCAACGCAAAGTGGCACATAATTGTGAAGTGGAAAGAAAACGATAAATGATTTTCAATTTTTTTTACAAATAAATATGTGAAAAGTGTGGTGTGCATTTGTATTCAGCCCCCCCGAGTCAATACTTTGTAGAACCACCTTTCACTGCATCTACAGCTGCAAGTCTTTTTGGGGATGTCTCTACCAGCTTTGCACATCTAGAGAGTGACATTTTTGCCCATTCTTTGCAAAATAGCTCAAGCTCTGTCAGATTGGATGGAGAGCGTCTGTGAACAGCAACTTTTAAGTCTTGCCACAGATTCTCAATTAGATTTAGGTCTGGACTTTGACTGGGCCGTTCTAAAGGCCCGTACACACGATCTTACTTTTTGACAACAAACATGCAAATTAGCTGTTTTAAGGCAACATCCGACTGTGTGTACGCTCCATCGGACAAACTTTTTCAGTTTTCATCTGACTTTTGTTGGCTGTGCGAATGGACAAACTTTTGGCAACAAAAGTCTGATGGAGCAAAGTCCGATCGTGTGTACACAAAACCATCAGACTTTTGTACAAAGTACAAACATGCATGCTCAGAACCAATGCAAAAGATCAGACAACAATACAGAAGTTGACCAAAGAGTGGCGCCGGAGTAATTGAACATCCTCTTTTGAAGTGTCGTCAGTACGTTGAAACGTCACTACGTTCGTGTTTGTTGCCTAAAAAGTCAGATCGTGTGTATGCAATACAAGCTTTACGGACAACGCCCTTTGTATAAAAATCCACGGGAAAGTTTGTACAAAGTCCGATCGTGTGTATGAGGCTTAACACATGAATATGCTTTGACTTAAACCATTCCATTGTAGCTCTGGCTGTATGTTTAGGGTCATTATCCTGCTGGAAGGTGAACCTCCGCCCCAGTCTCAAATCTTTTGCAGACTCTAATGCCGCGTACACACGATCGGAATTCTCATCGGAAAAAGCTCTGACGGTTTTTCCGACGGAATTCTGACGGAATTCCGCTCAAGCTGTGTTGCCTACACCCGGTCACACCAAATTCCGACGGTCAATAACACTGCGGCATACAACACGTTTGACAGCACTATTAAAGGGAAGTTTAATACTTCTGAGCATTCGTCGAATTGTTTCCGAGCATGCGTCGGCATTTTGCGTGTCGGAATTGCATACACACGATCGGAAAATCCGATAGAAAGGTTTTCCGTCGGAAAAATTAAGAACAGGTTCTCAATCCAAAGTCCGTTGGAAATTCCAACAGAAAAAGACCGATGGGCATACACACGGTCGGAAAATCCGATGAAAAGCTCCCATCGGACTGTTTCCATCGGAAATTCTGACCCCGTGTACGCGACATAACAGGTTTTCTTCTAGGATTGCCCTGTATTTAGCTCCATCCATCTTCCCATCAACTCTGACCAGCTTCCCTGTCCCTGCTGAAGAAAAGCATCCCCACAACATGATGCTGCCACCACCATGTTTCACGGTGGGGATGGTGTGTTCAGGGTGATGTGCAGTGTCAGTTTTCCACCACACATAGCGTTTTGCTTTTAGGCCAAAAAGTAAAATTTTGGTCTCATCTGACCAGAGCACCTTCTTCCACATGTTTTCTGTGGAACACAGAGTTTTGCAAGGAGGGTAGCCCACCTTGCAAAAACAGAATCCATGTGGGTTCCCCTCACAAACTGCAAACGGGACTTCTTATGTCTTTCTTTCAACAATGGCTTTCTTCTTGCCACTCTTCCATAAAGGTCAGATTTGTGGAGAGCACGACTAATACGTGTCCTGTGGACAGATTCTCCCACCTGAGCTGTGGATCTCTGCAGCTCCTCCAGAGTTCCCATGGGCCTCTTGGCTGCTTCTCCAATTTAATGCTCTCCTTGCCTGGTCTGTCGGTTTAGGTGGATGACCATGTCTTGGTAGGTTTGCAATTGTGTACGTTTTGTGTCACCGGCACAAAAATAAAATAAAATAAATAAACAAGTAAATAAATGTGTTTCTTTAAATTTATATGCTGGGTCTGCTGCAATCATGAATTCCCTACCAATGGAGTGGGATGTGCAATGTGTTAATTATAGTGGATGACTGTGCCAACCCTCAACCAAATATTACCAAAAAATACCTGTGACAGTGAGCATTAGTTTACATCCTTCAATTATAATCATTCATAATTAAACCATACAAAAAACTCAGTGTGTCCAACAAAAAATATAGATATAGAGAAAAGAAAGCCCCAGTGCTCTTCTTCAAAGATGGGTAATCAAACCCTCCTGAACAAATCACGATGCCGTGTTAAACTTCCACCAATCCGTGATACACCACCACCTTCCAAAATGAACACTTAACAGAGACCAATATTAAAAAAGCCTTGTTTAAGCCTGGATCAGCCAGTCCTCATCAGAATATATCTGGGGTTTCCCAACCGGTATCTCAGTATTCATTCCATAATATTTCCACTTTATGGGGATCTTAAAAACTCATAGGAAACAAACGGCCATCATTGCGCAACATTCTTTTACTTCATTGCATTAAAAATATATACAAGTATTTCACTCATAAAGTATGGTGCCTATAGACCAGCACTGAGTCCTTCCAGCAATCTGTTTAGAGCCTGTGCTTACCATTCCATCTACAGGAGTCGGCGTGCGTTACAAGCCTCGATCGTCAGGACAGGATGTGGCGTCGGCGTTACCCAGAAGCCTCTACGCATTTCGTATCCAATCATGCTTCTCCAGTTTAGGTGGATAGCCACGTCTTGGTAGGCTTGCAATTGTGCCATACTTTTTCCATTTTCGGATGATGGATTGAACAGTGCTTCGTGAGATGTTTTTTTTTTTTTATAACCTAACCCTGGTTTAAACTTCTCCACAACTTTATCCCTGACCTGTCTGGTGTGTTCCTTGTCCTTCATGATGCTGTTTGTTCACTAAGGTTCTCTACCAAACCTCTGAGGGCTTAAAAGAACAGCTGTATTTATACTGAGGTTAAATTACACAGAAGTGGACTATATTTACAAATTAGGTGACTTCTGAAGGCAACTGGTTCCACTAGATTTTAGTTAGGGTTATCAGATAAAATCCCAATAAAATACATTTACATTTTTGGTTGTAACATGACAAGATGTGAAAAATGTCAAGTGGTATGAATACTTTTTCAAGGCACTATCTATCTATCTATCTATCTATCTATCTATCTATCTATCTATCTATCTATCTATCTATCTATCTATCTATCTATCTATCTATCTATCTATCTATCTATCTATCCATTTATCCATCTATCTATCTATCTATCTATCTATATCTATCTATCTATCTATCTATCTATCTATCTATCTATCTATCTATCTATCTATCAGTTTTTGTTAACCTTTTTATGATTACAAACACCCAATGGATTGCTCAATATGTCTTCATATCCCCTTTGCCAGACTTTCAAAATCATAATCCTCACCAGTCCTATTACAGTTTTCTCCATTGTTTTGGCTCATTTCTTGAATCAGAAATGACATTCTCAAAACAACATGGAAAAATCTCCAAACCACTTGGCAATTGTTCACAACTGAATTGAATTTCTCATTCATTTCATCAAATTTCAAATGTCTCAGTACATGTCTCAATGTCTCAGTACAGCTTTCAAATGATTAAGTACAAGTAGCCTACGTTTAGCACAATTTCCAAGTGAATAGATCTTGTTGATCTAAACTGATTGTCAATTCTCAGTCTAATAGTTGTTCTCTCCAAAACGTGTCAGCGTAATTTCATTGTTTAAGTCATCACCTGCACAATAGACTGGTCAATTGTCAAAATTATTCAGGAACATAATACCATGAATACCATATATGAATCTCTTGGAACATTTGATAAAATGATTACAGCAATTGACAGTCAGGTGCAACTAGAACTTGACTAACAAAGGAGGAGATGGAGTTGGTCTCAGATGACCAATCAAACAGTATGTTTAGTTACCTGATAGGTGCTGTCCATGATTGTGAATGCTGCCAAACATGTATATATATATAGCTTGACCATGCAGGACCAGTACAATTTCTGAACATGGAGGCACCTGGCCAAGTAAATGAACAAGGGCAACTGCCTGCTCAAGGAAGAAGAAGAGGAGGAGGAGTAAGGGTGCGTGGTGGTGGAATAGGGGGAAGAGGCCGAGGAGCACGAAGAGACCATGCTGTCCCTGATGAAATTCTGGGCCACAATTATAGACCATGTCAACAACCATGGCCTCACAATGGCGGAGGCAGGTCGCCGAGTGCAGCCTAATGTGCCTCGCTCTACAGTCTCTTCTATCATCCAAACCTTTTCGCAGAGAAAACAGGTATGTAGTCAGTCAATGATGGAATTATATAATGTATAGGACAGGACACTTGTGCGTAGAGCAACAAATATGTTTATTTACTCATTTACGTATTCATTTAGTGTGTGTGTGTGTGTGTGTGATAGGCCTACAGTATTACAGTATCTTACCTCAGTGGGATGTTACGTATGATACTAACAATGACAAGAAAAATATTGTAGAAAATAAACTATGGAATAGTATGGAATAGTTTATTTTCTACAATATTGATGATACAGTTTACAGTAGTACTCCAGTCACTGTGCACTGATGCATTAGAATTGTGGTAAAGTTACTGTAAGTAAAACAACAATACAATTACATTGGTAACTCATTTTGTACCGTATACATAAGGTATAAATTACGAATGGAGCGCTGTCCTTTGAATCCTATGTCTAGGATTGGACGACAACTTGGCTTGGGTGGCAAGAACAAGAGATCTGTAACATGGTGTTTGCAAATAATGCCATCACATTGAGACAGATCCGCACTGCAATCCTACAAGACAATGCCATATTCCAAAATGTCAACTCTATATATCTCCACAATAGCCTGCATATTGAAGAAGCATCAGATGACAATGAAGCAAATTTACAGGGTACCATTTGAGAGGAACTCTGACAGAGTAAAAGAGCTGCGGTACCAGTATGTACATGTAAGTCAGTCACTGGTTGTCCATCAAGATAGCCTTTTTACAATTATCGTAAGCAGTGGTTCCCAAAATGTATTGGTTTCAGTACCCACTTTACCTGATTTCTGAATCCAGGTAATCCAGGTATGAAAGTATTTGATTTACGTATCTGATAAACATTTTGCCTAAAAACTGCAGCTTACTGTATGATGCAATTATCATTATAATCCTTATTTTGAAGAATATAACATACAATACAGTAAGAAAAAGGGTCAAAGAGCTGCAATTGCAGTAGTGCCTCCCATGTAAATCTAATACTGTGGGTTTTACTGTAACATTTCAGTAAGTCTCCTCATTGATAATTTTTCCCCTCCCCTTTCTGTCAAATACCCCCTGTAGTACCTCTGCATAGGGTACATGTACCCCAGGTTTGGAACCACTGGAATACTGGCCAGTACAAGTGAACTTGTGTAGAACATAGAACATTCCTATGTAACTGCCTATAACTGTAGTGTATGACTCTTCTGTATGACTGATTTGACGTTTTCTTTTTTTACTCTATTATAGAGAATAATGGCATTGGAAGGAAACGAGACCTCTCACATACTCGTGTATGTGGATGAGGCTGGCTTCAACCTGGCCAAGGGCCCGAAGATGTGGCCGTAATTTTATTGGCCACCGGGCCTCGGTGGATGTCCCAGGCCAGCGAGGGGGCAATATAACTATGTGTGCTGCCATTTCTGAGAATGGTGTGGCCACTCACATCCCCAGTCTTGGCCCATACAATACACAGAAGCTCCTCATCTTCTTGGACTGCCTTTATTTGGATTTGATCCCTGAAAATGAGAGAGGTCTCATAGGGCCTCACCTACCACAATATACAATTGTATGGGACAATGTGAATTTCCACCGTGGCCTGCTTATCAGGGCCTGGTTCACTGCTCACCCAAGGATGGATATGGTGTTCCTACCACCTTACTCTCCTTTCCTCAATCCTATTGAGGAGTTTTTCTCCGCTTGGAGGTGGAGAGTGTATGAGCATCGGGCTCAAGATCAGAGGCCCCTGCTCCATGCAATGGACGCTGCCTGTGAGGATATTACAGGAGATCAGTGTAGGGGATGGTTGCGACATGCACGCCGTTTCTTCCCTCGTTGCATCGCAAGAGAGGATATACGCTGCGATGTTGACGAGAATCTGTGGCCAGACAGATAGCAGCGCGTGGATGGGCAGGAGGGTGAGGACGGTGGCCAGTGAAGAGATGTTACAGTAGTTGTGAAACTCAAGCTTTATTTACAGCATTGTAGGCTAAATGTAATTTTCCTTGTTTTTTGTTTGTGTTTATATTGCCAATTTGCCATATATTATGCTGTATACATTTTCATTTTACTCTGATGTATGGAAGTTACTTTGTGTGTGAATGATAATGGTTACAATACTGTAAAGTAATTTTTCCTTGGCAGTATGAGTGCAATGTGTGATGTCAAACCTTGAAGGCTACTCTTACCCTAAAATCTTTTCTTTTTTTTCAGTTTTATACACAATTGTATTCAGTTAGCTAGACCAAAACTGTACAGTAACCATTGTCAATGAAGGACTGGGCTAAGACTGAAAGGTGGACATGAGGGATATTTCAATGGTGGAGACAAAACATCTAAACATTTTGACTTGCAGTGCTTACACAATGCCAAAGGGATGAAGCATTTTGGGGGCACTGACTATTTGAATGAGAAAGAAATATATTTTTGACACATGAATGAACTGTTTTGGGAAAGATATGAGCTTTGGAAGGTGAACCGTGGTGTTGTGCCGAACCATCCAGGTTATTTTGGCAAAAGCACCAAGAGAGTTGGGAACGTCTGGTCTGTTTCAAGAAATGAGCCAAAGCAATTGAGAAGAATCTTTGTCATTTTGGGTGCACTGACTCTTTATATGGGAAAGGAATATGGTTTTGAAGCATGAGTGTACAGTTTTGGGAGAGATATGAGCCTTTGCACGTGAGTTATAGTGTTGTGCTGAACTGTAAGACTGTTTAGCCAGAGTTTTGAGAATGTCATTTCTGTTTCAAGAAATGAGCCAAAATAATTGATAAAAAATGTAAAGTGGTCTCCCCCCCCCCCAAAAAAAAATGATTAAAATTCCTAAAAAAATAAACATTTTGGAAAAAAAATGTTTTTAACTCACCTCTAAATGCCTGTTGCTAGGGGGTCCCTCGTAGTCTGCCTTCGTCAGTGCCTGGGCTGGTGACATCACTTCCCCTCGGCGCAGGAATGGCTCCCTCCCTCCTGTCAGTCATCTGGGACACGTGACAGGTCCCAGATGACTGCGCGACCAATCACGTGTGCGCAGTGGGTGCTCGGCTGTGAAGCCACAGCCGGGTGCCCACAGCTGCAATGCGGGCGCCGCCGAGCAGAGGGGGCGACGAGCGGAGCTTCGACCCCCCGCATTGCTGGCCCCTGGAACAGGAAGCGTCTGATTATTAAAAGTCAGCAGCTGTAGTATTTGTAGCTGCTGACTTTTAATTATTTTTTTCAGATGGAAACTCCTCTTTAAAGTGAATGTAAACCCATTCTGTATCCTTGTACCTACAGCTATAATAAGGCTTACCTGTAGGTACTATGCATATCTCCTAAACCTTCATGGTATAGGAGATATTCACACTTCATGCAGCCGGTGATGTCACCGGCGCATGCGCTCTGAAAGGACGGTATACCTGTACCATCCCTTCAGAGCTCCGTGCCGCGGTCCATGACTCCTGTCCGCATGCATGGGAGTGACGCCATCGCGGCATGGCCAAACGGACAGCCGTAGGGCGTGAACCCGGAAGGAAGAGCGGATGAAGATGGAAGCGTCTGTCAGAGCTTACAGCGCGGGGGTGCAGGGCTTTGTTCTAAGGTAAGTATTTCATAATGTGCTGGTATGCGATGCATACTAGCACATTATTCCTTTACTTTGCAGGGTTTTAAAGAAACGTTGGCGCGGTTTACTTCCTCTTTAAGTACTAGAATGACTTCAAAAGATGTGAGTAGCTTGGTATTACTGTATATATTTGGACAGCTAAGAACAGAACAGGACAGCTGAAAGAAAATCTGATTTTATCATATTTATTTATATAAAATGTCAAATCACAAATGTACAGATTAGATACAACTTGAGAGAACTTCAAGTCCATTTCTCCACTTTAATTCTAGGTCCAAAAATGCCAAGAATCTTGTTTCAATTTTTAAAGACTATTCTGAAATCTATCTCCATGTAATCTTTTATGTCTGAAGATTAGTTACATCATTTTTATATTAGCAATGACAGCGACTTCTTTTATCTGTAGCTTTACCAACTGCTGCATAAAGGAAGTTGACATCACATGACCACCTGAGGACTGCCACCTGTCCACAGCGGAGCTATCTTTCATTGTGTGGAAGCACCGGATTACTAATTTGGCAGTGAAATATACTGATCTGTACAGAAAACGGAAAGCCTTTATGGATTTCTGAACATTTATATAAATAATAATAAAAAAAATGAAATGCACGTGTATATTGCCTTCTCGATAAAAGGAGTAAATTCAGTTGGAGGAACAAAAACAGTTATGAGCAATGTATCATCTGGCACACAAATAAACTTAATTAACAATGAGGTAAATGTGGTTGACCAAAAAATGCAATAAAGTACAATTTTCAAACAATGGTGGAGTCATAACACAGTCGCTCCACTAAATCACTGCTGGCACCGAAGTTTCAACAGAGACAGCTGGCCTTGACACAAAGTATCCATATCATTCCAAGGAGAAGACAGTTATTATGTTCTTTAGAGCAGATTTTATAGAAGGGACTCATGGGAAGAGCTTGGGATTGGCCTTTGGATGCCAAACCCCATGGGATACAAGGTATACCTATATTCTGCTCGATAAGATGCAGTCATGGCGTCTGTGACATACAGAAAATACCTTATATCTATTCCGCCGTCTTGTAAGGTAAACCTGTCGTGGCAAGAATGTAGAGAGGTGACGGGACCTCTTTATGTGGATGTGACTGGCAGGTTTGGAGTGTTTCACTATTTTATAGAAGGGACTCATGGGAAGAGCTTGGGATTGGCCTTTGGATGCCAAACCCCATGGGATACAAGGTATACCTATGTTATGTAGAAGGGGAGCCGTCTGCTCTTTAACCAGTTCCTGGCCTGGTAGTGCCATAACAGCATACCATGGGGCACGGCCGCCCTACACAAACTATACTACCCTCCTTGCAATACGAATTTTCTTCATACCTACCTCAGGCATTATACCAACAGTTATGAAAGAGTTACAGGGAGGGTTAGCACTGGTGTTAGAGTTATAGGGTAGGGGAAGTGTTTTGCCGCGTACACACGGTTGGAATTTTCGATGGGAGCTTTTCATCTGATTTTCAGACCGTGTGTATGCCCATCGGTCTTTTTCTGTTGGAATTTCCGACGGACTTTGGATTGAGAACCTGTTCTTAATTTTTCCGACGGAAAACCTTTCTATCGGATTTTCCGATCGTGTGTATGCAATTCCTACACACAAAATTCCGACGCATGCTCAGAAACAACTCGACGCATGCTAGGAAGCATTAAACTTCCCTTTTATAGTGCAGTCGAACGTTTTTTAAGGTGAGGTGTTATTGACCGTCGGAATTTGGTGTGACCGTGTGTAGGCAACACAGCTTGAGCGGAATTCCGTCGGAAAAACCGTCAGAGTCTTTTCCGATGAGAATTCAGATCATGTGTACGCGGCATTAGGGTTATAGAATGTTTTAGTGTTAGTATTACAGGCAGTCCCCGGGTTACAAACTTCTGTTCTGTAGGTTTGTTCTTAGTGTGTGAAAAATTAAATGTTGCGGCGCCAATAACTAAATAACCCAGTGCTGCACCTAAAATTAGCGGTATACTAATAATTCATGAAAAAGTGTGTATAAAGGGCACTATCTGGATAAAACTATATAAATGATAAATTAATAATTCCTTATATAAATACAAGTGACCAAAACCACAATTCATCAATTTAAATCAAAGTCCATAAATGTCTATATAGACAATTCTTCAATGAATGCTCCAATACCGGGCTTCTAAAATAATATGTGCTCCAAAACTTCAGACACGATAGTGCTTCACCCGAAGTGACTTTAAAATGCACTCACCAGAATTCCTCGGCCAACAAGTGACCATAAAGCATGTAATGTAAGAACCTCCTCAGTTCATAGATCTATCTCCACGTCTATTTCACTCCTCCATGTGTGCTTCTAAAGGCAGAAGGTTTTTTATCTTAATGTATTCTATGCATTAAGATAAAAAGCCTTCTGTGTGCAGCTGCCCCCCTAGTACTTACCTGAGCCCCATCTCTATCCAGCGATGTTGCACGAGTGACTTGCCTGTCCAGGACTCTCCCTCCTGATTTGCTAAGACACAGCAGTGGGCATCATTGGTTCCCGCTGCTGCCAGTAAAATTCAGTGAGCCAATGAGGAGAGAGAGGGGGCAGGGCAGAGCTGCGGCTCTGCGTCTGAATTGACACACAGAGCAGCGGCTCGGCTCGAGTGCACTGGCACTCTGGAGTAGGGAGGGGCCAGGAGCACTGGCAAGGGACCCGAAAAGAGGAGGATCTGGGCTGCTCTGTGCAAAACCACTGCACACAGCAGGTAAGTATACTATGCTTGTTATTTTTAAACAAAAAAGCGAGACTTTAATATCACTTTAAGTTGTATTTGTATGTAAGTTGGAACAGGTACACTTTTTAAGTGCAACTCCAAAACTGACAAAAAAAGTATTTTATGTTGCTGTCTGTGCCCCTGTTTAGAAGATTCCACCAAACTTTCTGTTCTGCAACAATTGGATTTTGAAAATTTTGGGTTGTTGTGGAAACAAGGATTGGTGATAAAGCATCAGTGGAGGTACCTTTTTCTCATGATAACTCCTCCAGGAGTGAATTTCTCTTCCTAGGGGTAGATTTTCTCTCACTTCCTGTTGTCTCCCTCCATTTATATGAGTTGTATGTAAGTTGGATGTATGTAACTCGGGACTGCCTGTACAGGTAGGGTTAGAGGGATGATAAGTTAATTGTTACAGGGAAGGTTAGTGTTACAGGTAGGGTTACAGTTACCATGATGGGGACCTTTAATAGACATTGTCACCTTGCCCATGCAGGGCAACGTGACCATGCTCCTGCAAAAGGTTCCGAACCCCTTGAGGTCCATTTGCATCTAGCCATTGGGGTGCATTGTATTAATTATACAATGTATTTTTTTGGGGGTTACCACTCCCACCCTACATCAGGGTCATCCACCCACACCCACCCGCCTTGGATTTGTCTGTGTCGGTTGTCATCATCCTCAAAAGCCACCACAGCACCCGGAGGTAAAGCTTTGCGTTGATGCAGATGTGAGTTGGATGCAACGGGGGGGGGGGGGTTATTGACCCCAGAATATACCACTCTATTTTTACTATTTTTAGAATCTTTTCTATGTATCATTTTTATTTTTCGCCCCTATTTTTTAGTTTTTATTTTCCAAAATCATAATTTTGAGACTATCTAGACATTTATGTTCTCTGCTTCTAGTTATATTCCATGGTTTGTGCTCCTGATGAGCGGCTATAAGGCCGCGAAATGCGTCGAGCCATCAACTCTGAATATCATTTCAGTCATGGATTAACAAGATTCCTTGTGATTTAACTCATGCCTATAACAATTCACCACAGTAATTCTTTTATCTTACCCCTCCCCCTCCTTTTATTTTGAGAGCGCGCGCGGGGGGGGGGGGGTGGGGGGATTGCTGCCAGAGCCACGAGCCCTGCGAGTGGGGGGGTCAGTGGGCACAGTGGCTGCATATGAGGATATGATGGGCACAGTGACTGTATTTGGTGGGCACAGTGGCTGTATATGCTGGGCACAGGGGCTGCATGTGATGGGCACAGTGAATGTAATTGGTGGGCACAGTGGCTGCATATGATGGGCAGAGTGACTGTATTTGGTGGGTACAGTGGTTGCACATGATGGGCACAGTGACTGTATTTGGTGGGCACAGTGGCTGTATATGCTGGGCACAGGGGCTGCATGTGATGGGCACAGTGAATGTAATTGGTGGGCACAGTGGCTGCATATGCTGGGCACAGTGGCTGCATATGATGGGCAGAGTGACTGTATTTGGTGGGTACAGTGGTTGCACGTGATGGGCACAGTGACTGTATTTGGTGGGAACAGTGGCTGCATATGATGGGCACAGTGGCTGTATTTTATGGGCACAGTGGCTGCATATGATGGGCACGGTGGCTGTATTTGATGGGCACAGTGGCTGCATATGATGGATACTGTGGCTGCATTTGATGGCACAGTGGCTGCATTTGCTTGGCACAGTGGCTGGAATTGATGGCACAGTGGCTGAATTTGATAGGCACAGTGGGGCTGCAATTGAAGTATTTTTCATAGTTTTTCAGTTTGTTTGCACCCCCCCAAAAACTTTCAGCACCAGCTGCCACTGGTAATACCACAACATGAGTTAGCATGTTTCGCTTCCATTCATGGCACACCAAGGCTAACAAGCTCCAAAGCACCCATGCAGCAGCGTACCACAATGCATGGTATCCCACTACTGTGCGTTTTGGTGTGTTGCTTGTGAAAAAAATGCTGCACGTCCATTTTTTTGTCAGTTCTGATTCTTTGACAGCCCATTCAAAGTTAACAGGCTGCCTTAATGCAACATATTTTAAGCACAACATAACATGCAAGCTTTAGTGCATGGAATTGAGCTGTGAATTGGGAGTTTTATGCTAAGAACTACAGGCATTGATTTCCGGCAGCTAAAACCCAATGTACCAACCATTCGGGGTTGCTACTTTTTATATTTATGAATCACCAATATGATCGGAATAGTTTTCCACCAATATTCCAGCATATTGGTACACGTCAGATCTGTACATTCAAACAATACTTTACACTTTGCTTATACATTACTTTATACATTGCTCGGTAACTAGTAACAAATGCAACAACAGTCACTTTCTAGCAATCACGAACTTCAGACCTGAGTCCCCTGACTTGTGAGTGCTGAAATTCTATACAACAATTCACATGTAAACTACAGAAACCTATCGCTTTCTCATCAAGGCTGAAACTGTGACCCCAGAGACAAATTCATCTTGGCCTGGGACACACAAGTTTACAGAACTCGAGGAAATGGTTTACCATAGTTCAGCCCTGTAACTGATACCCTTGCTGCAGTGAACGCGGCCATAAGGTTAGGGAAAAGAATAGATGGGTTATTATTTTCAACATGTGTTTGCAGTTGAGGAAGTTAAAAGATCTCCCTTAATTAGCCTGGACGTACTGATGGCTGAGGGTACTCCATTTTTCATCCCAACCATCCTCCTGTATAATGCAAAGCACATCCCAGGCATTTCTCCCTGGTGGAAGCCCTTGATTTTTACAGATAATGGCTCTCTTGGTGGTGTTTTTTTGGGGGGGGGTTCCTGGGAGGGCTTCAGTGTTTTAGGATCATAAAATAAGAATGAAGAATTCAATGTGTCCAGCCTTCAATGGGATTATCACTGCGAGTTGTTCATTCCCCGAAATCATTTAGCCTCCTGTGTGTATCGCATTTCACAAAACCGCAGAGTTTCAGCGTGGCTTTAAATGAAAGTTAATTAATCTTTTGATTATGTGTAATACAAATCATGACAGTGCTAATGATTGTGCAGCATGTTACAGCTTATATAAAATAGGACACATGCTTAACATTCAGTCGGGCCCCCCACATACAGTATATGGTTGTTGAGCTACATGCTAACATTTGTTTTTGGCAGGTGGGTTAGGATTCTCTATTACCGTCAGGTCTTCTGTTTTATTCTGTCATTGCTCTCCCTTTCCCATCCTTCTTCACTCCTATTCTCCCCCACTATCTTCCCTCTCCTCCTTACCCCCACATCCTCTCTCTTGCCTGCTTCTCTTCTCTCCTCACTCCTTTCCTATCCCCTTCCCACTCCTATGCACCCCTCACATTCTCTCCCTTGCCCACTTCTCTTCTATCCTCAACCTTTTCCTCTCCCCTCCTATCGTGTCCCTTTCCTTTTCCTTCCCACTCTTCTGCAACCGTCACAACCTTTCCCCAACCCACTTTTCTTCTCTCCTCACTCCTTTTCTTTCCCCAACCCACTTTTCTTCTCTCCTCACTCCTTTTCTTTGCTCTTCCCACTTTTATGAACGCCTTACAACCGCTCCCTTGCCCGCTTCTCTTCTATCCACAACCCTTTCCTCTCTCCTCCCATCATCCCCCTTTCCTATCCCCTTCCCACCCCTCTGCACCCCTCACATTCTCTTCCCTGCCTGCCTCTCTTCTGTCCTCACTTCTTTCCTATCCCCTTCCCACCCCTCTGCACCCCTCACATTCTCTCCCCTGCCTGCCTCTTGTCTCTCCTCACTCCTTTCGTATCCCCTTCCCACTCCTCTGCACCCCTCACATTCTCTCCCTTGCCCACTTCTCTTCTATCCTCAACCTTTTCCTCTCCCCTCCTATCTTGTCCCTTTTCTTTTCCTTCCCACTCTTCTGCAGCCTTCACAACCTTTCCCCAACCCACTTTTCTTCTCTTCTCTCCTCACTCCTTTTCTTTCCCCCTTCCCGCTTTTCTGCACCCCTTACAACCGCTCCCTTGCCTGCTTCTCTTCTATCCACAACCCTTTCCTCTCCCATCATGCCCCTTTCCTATCCCCTTCTCACCCCTCTGAACTCCTCACATTCTCCCCCCTGCCCACTTCTCTTTTATCCTCAACCTTTTCCTCTCCCCTCCTCTCCCCTCCTATTGTGTCCCTTTCCTTTTCCTTCCCACTCTTCTGCAACCTTCACAACCTTTCCCCAACCCACTTTTCTTCTCTTCTCTCCTCTCTCCTTTTCTTTCCCCCTTCCTGCTTTTCGGCACCCCTTACAACCGCTCCCTTGCCTGCTTCTCTTCTATCCACAACCCTTTCCTCTCCCCTCCCATCATGCCCCTTTCCTATCCCCTTCCCACCCCTTTGCACCCCTCACATTCTCTCCCCTGCCTGCCTCTCCTCACTCCTTTCCTATCCCCTTCCCACCCCTCTGCACCCCTCACATTCTCTCCCCTGCCTGCCTCTCGTCTCTCCTCACTCCTTTCCTATCCCCTTCCCACTCCTATGCACCCCTCACATTCTCTCCCTTGCCCTCTTCTCTTCTATCCTCAACCCTTTCCTCTCCCCTCCTATCGTGTCACTTTCCTTTTCCTTCCCACTCTTCTGCAACCTTCACAACCTTTCCCCAACCTTCCCACTTTTCTTCTCTTCTCTCCTCACTCCTTTTCTTCCCCCCTTCCTGCTTTTCTGCACCCCTTACAACCGCTCCCTTGCCTGCTTCTCTTCTATCCACAACCCTTTCCTCTCCCCTCCCATCATGCCCCTTTCCTATCCCCTTCCCACCCCTCTGCACCTGTCACATTCTCTCCCCTGCCTCTCTTCTCTCCTAACTGCTTTCCTATCCCCTTCCCACTCCTCTGCACCCCTCACATTCTCTCCCTTGCCCACTTCTCTTCTATCATCAACCTTTACCTCTCCCCTCCTATCGTGTCCCTTTCCTTTTCCTTCCCACTCTTCTGCAACCTTCACAACCTTTCCCCAACCCACTTTTCTTCCCTCCTCACTCCTTTTTTTTTCCCCTTCCCAATTTTCTGCACCCCTTACAACCGCTCCCTTGCCCGCTTCTCTTCTATCCACAAACCTTTCCTATCCCCTTCCCACCCCTCTGCACCCCTCACATTCTCTCCCCTGCTTGCCTCTTGTCTCTCCTCACTCCTTTCCTATCCCCTTCCCACTCCTCTGCTCCTCTCACATCCTCTCCCCTGCCTGCTTTTCTTCTACCCTCAACCCTCTCCTCTCCCCTCCTATCATGATTTTACTCCTATGCACATGCACTGAAGTTATGCTAACCAAGAAAGAAGACGGCGCGGAACCTTGATGAAACCAGGTGAAAACACCACAAGTGAGCTCATGGACATCACCTCAACCCGTTCCTCTCCCCTTCTATCATACCCATTTCCTATCCTCTTCCTACTCCTCTACACCCCTCGCATCCTCTCACCTGACCACTTGTCAAGTTATCGTACAAAATCCATGTTTTTGTTTTCAAACTTGTCGTGTGTATGCAAGACAAGTTTGAGCCAACATCCTTCGGAAAAAAATCCACGGTTTTGTTGTCGGAAAATCCTATCGTGTGTACGCAGCATTAGAGTCTGCAAAAGACTTGAGACTGGGGTGGAGGTTCACCTTCTAGCAGAGCAACGGCCCTAAATATACAGCCAGAGCTACAATGGAATGCTTTAGATCAAAGCATATTCAGGTGTTAGAATGGCCCAGTCAAAATCCAGACCTAAATCCAATTGAGAATCTGTGGCAAGACTTGAAAATTGCTGTTTACAGATGCTCTCCATCCAATCTGACAGAGCTTGAGCTATTTTGCAAAGAAGAATAGGCAAAAATGTCACTCTATAGATGTACAAAGCTGGTAGAGACATCCCCAAACAGACTTGCAGCTGTAATTGCAGCGAAAGGTGGTTCTACAAAGTATTGACTCAGGGGGGCGCTATACAAATGCATGCCACACTTTTTCACATTTGTAAAAAATTATGAAAACCATTTATAAATTTTCCTTCCTCTTCACAATTATGTGCCACTTTGTGTTAGTCTATCACATAAAATCCCAATAAAATACATTTATGTTTTTGGTTGTAACATGACAAAATGTGGAAAATTTCAAGGGGTGTGAATACTTTTTCAAGGCACTGTATGTAAACACAACATGTAAAAATATACTTATCCCTTATTATACTATTAAATATGTTTTTATTTGTTATGCCGCGTACACACGGCCGGACTTTTCGACAGCAAAGGTCCGACGGAACAAATCCGTCTGACAATTAGACCGAGTGTGGGCTTCATCGGACCTTTGCTGTCGAAAAAATCAGACGGACTTTAGATTTAGAACATACAGGAGGTAATCCTGCGCCAGCACAAGGGGTGATACCTAGTGTACTGCAGCACACACTGAGGGAAATATCTGGACCCAGAGAAAAAAGGTAAAAGGAGGTAGTGGTGCGCAGTAAGATTAAACTAAAATAAATGCCCAAAGACAGTAGCAATACACTAATAAACAATCCAATAGCAACAGGTCAGATAACTAGGAGAGTATCAGGGTCCAGGGTGGGAGGATGGATAAAGTGCATCAAAGCAAAAGTGCAGCAAAATAATAAAAGGTCATAATCGATAATCATTTTGATTATGACCTGTTATTATTCTGCATTTTGATGCACTTTTGCTTTGATGCATCCTCCCACCCCGGACCCTGATACTCTCCTAGTTATCTGACCTGTTGCTATTGGATTGTTTATTAGTGTATTGCTACTGTCTTTGGGCATTTATTTTAGTTTAATCTTACTGCGCACCACTACCTCCTTTTACTTAGATTTAGAACATGTTTCAAATCTTTCCGATGGACTCGAGTCCAGGCGAAAAATCAGTTTGTCTGTATGCTAGTCCGATGGACAAAAACCGACGCTAGGGCAGCTATTAGCTACTGGCTATGAACTTCTTTATCCACTTTCAGACCGGACCAATTTGCAGCCAAAGGACCAGGCCCCTTTTTGCGATTCGGCACTGCGTCGCTTTAACTGACAATTGTGCGGTCGTGCGACATGGCTCCCAAACAAAATTGACGTTCTTTTTTTTCCCACAAATAGAGCTTTCTCTTTTGGTGGTATTTGATCGCCCCTGCATTTTTTTTTTGCGCTATAAACAAAAAAGAGCGACAATTTTGAAATAAAACGCATTCTTTTTTATTTTTTGCTATAATTAATATCCCCCAAAAATATATAAAAAAAATTTTTTTCCTCAGTTTAGGCCGATACGTATTCTTCTACATATTTTTGGTAAAAAAAATCGCATTAAGCGATTATTGATTGGTTTGCGCAGAAGTTATAGCGTTTACAAGATAGGGGATGGTTTTATAGCATTTTTATTAATAATTTTTTTTTTATCAGCGATTTTTATTGTGATTGCGACATTATGGCGGACACATCGGACATTTTTGACACATTTTTGGGACCATTGTCATTTATACAGCAATCAATGCTATTTAAATGCATTGATTCCTGTGTAAATGACACTGGCAGTGAAGGGGTTAACCACTAGGTGGCAATGTAGGGGTTAAGTATGCCTAGAGGTGTGTTTCTTACTGTGGGGGGGCGTGGCTGTCCCAATCACAGGGAGCAGAGATCGGCATCACTAGTTGCTAGGCAGAACGGGGAGATGCTGTTTATTTCCGCATCTCCCCGTTCAGCCTTCCCGTGAGACGATCGCGGGTGTCCCTGCGGCGATCGAGTCCGCGGGACCCACGACCGGCCTCACGGGGGTCCCGCCCGATGGCATGGCAGCATCACAAAGGGGACGTACATGTATGCCCTTATGCCTGTCCGTGCCATTCTGTCGACGTATATCGTCGTGCGCCGGTCGGCAATCGGTTATTCTAGTCCTGTCGTACGCCATCATGGTCGAATCCGTCGGACTTTGGTGTGATTGTGTGTAGACAAGTCCGATTCAACGGAAGTCCGTTGAAAAGTCAGACGGAATTCAGACCGTCGAAAAGTCCGGTCGTGTGTACGCCGGCATTAGACTCATTTTTAAATAACTATACAAGTTTTGAGTCTAGTTTTATAACATGGCAATAGTCACAGGGAGCACCGACCTTCATAAGTTAGTGTACCAAAAGACTTTGTCCTATGTACATTGGGAGCTAAGCAACTGGTTCTATTCTGACCACATGCATTGCCGCGTCTCCTATCTCATCATGGACAGCAAGTTAGAACAAAGAGCAAACATGAGTTGAGATTGAGGACTCCCCAGAGGATCATTACGCACAAGTTGCCGAATGGTTTAGACATTTTCAAGGGTTGAGCTCATTGAAGGTCTTCCTGATCTCTCGTCGTCTTCCAGTGATGTTCTTCCTCTCTTGAAGCGTGCGTGCCACCCAAAACACCTCAAGCGACTCATAGCAGCATCGCCGTAAAATTGCTGAATCATGTCAAACGTCTCTGTGGCAGATTTGCCCAGTTTTACACAGAAGTTCACATTTACCCTTTGTTCTAACGTGCTGCCCATGAAGAAATAGCAGACATAGTAATGCACGTGGTCAGAATAGCACCAGTCGCACAGCTCCCGATGTATACAGGACGATGTCTTTTGGCAAACTGACTTATGAAAGTCGGTGCTCCCTGTGACTGTGCATACAGCCTGGTGCTGCCACAGTATTGACAACCTCTCGCAGCATTTTTTTACTGACAAAACATGGACAATTTACTAACAGAGCACATTTTTTTACTAACAACCTGAAAAATTACAGAATTCCTAATAAAAACTGAGACGACCAATGTTTAAACAGTGTGGGCGGCACAGTGGTGTAGCAGGTAGCACTTTCACCTAGCAGCAAAAAGGGTCGCTGGTTCGAATCCCGACCACAACACCATCTGCCTGGAGTTTGCATGTTCTCCCTGTGCCTGCGTGGGTTTCCTCCGGGTACTCCGGTTTCCTCCCACACTCTAAAAGACATGCTGGTAGGTTAATCGGATCCTGTCTAAATTGGCCCTAGTATGTATGAATGTGTGTTAAGGACCTTAGGTTGTAAGCTCCTTGAGAGCAGCGACTGATGTGAATGTACACTGTATATGTAAAGCACTGCGTAAAATTGACGGCGCTATACCTGAAATAAATAAATGAATAAAATAAATAAACACAATATGGAAACACTGACAATACCCATAACAGGTAATTTGCCTGGTTTACACTTAAAAAGTCAACACAGCAAGACAAAATATCATTCTCTATTTATCGAGAGTTGTAAAAAAATCTCAGATTTTTACAAACTGTCAGTAAATCTAACCTGTGCTGCCATCGTTTGGCGTGTTACAAAACTAGTCTCAAAACCTTTTGATACCACCTTGTATATAATATATTGTATAATATATCATGATAAAATAATGTATTTATTATAATGTATTGTAGTATATTATAATTATGAATTATTAATCATATATCATTGATTGATTACTTCATTAATATGTTATAATGTATTATTATTATAATTTATTAATTAGCCTAATTACTGCCTGTCGCCACAATTCTTTTGCAGTTCTTTGCCCTCTGGTAGAATTATCTTTATCCAAAAATAATGGGTGTGCTGGATGCCTGCGTTGCGCGTGAATAAAAAAATTATAATTGCACAAAAATGCACATTATTTCATGTTTAGCATCACAAATGCACAAAAAACACATAATGTGCTTTGAAAACATCTATTTCTAGAAGGCATGTAAAAAAAAAAAAAAATACACACTCACTCCTACCAGCCATTCTGTAGGTCTCTCAATCTCTCCTTTCTTTCGCAGACAGTACTGTACTTACTGAAGGTGCAGATCAGGCCAGTTACCTGTAGATGTCACTGTGTCACTGACTGTGCATACACTCCATTGCTCACTGTACTGGGAAAGCTGGTCTTGGATGGGGAGTCATTTCATTTACATGTACTATGTATGTTGTCTCTCTAATGCAGTGTTTCTCAATCTTTTTTAAGTCAAGGCACCCTTTAAAATTAGAGACAGTCTCGAGGCACCCCATTCTAAAATGTAAAAAACGATTCTAATTATTTTACATTAATGCAGCACCATCCACACATGTAGGACATCCAACATTACAGGGGATTTTTTCTTCCAAAGCAAATACACTTTTGCACACTGGTACTGACTAGTATTCCAATGTTTCTCTTCTCCCTCAATTTTTCTTCATCAGTCAGCTAATGTGACCCCAGGGCTGAGGGAGAGAGGCAGAGGAAGGTCAAACAAGGATGCTGTGGAGGCAACAGACATCTTCCTTATCAACTGATGGCATCATTTGTTGTTAGGATGCCAGTGTCTAGAATGTCATAATGGTGTCTAATGAAAATCTGTGGCTTTATGTAACTGAAAGGCAGGCTTCATCCACCTGCTGGCTTGTATACAATTTTTGATCATTTTTTAGGCATTTTACCAAGGCACCCCGGAAAAAGGCTGCTCTAATGGATCAATAATATTTTTTATGCTGTTAAGATTAACAAAGTTCTTTATGGTCATCGTTTTTCCCTTATAACCCCTATACAGGGGCATAACTATAAATTCTGGGACCCTATAGCAAAACTTTGATGGGGTCCCCTGGCTAACTTTTTTGTAGCAGCTTGAAATGTCAACTATGACAATGAGTGTCATTGATCCTGACATAAAGTAGGCCTAAATCATGAACAGGCAGCAATAAAGCTGTCAGCATGGTCAGTATACAGCATGGCAGATGAACTAATGGCATAATCAGGACCCTACAGCAGCAGGAGAACCATAGCTCCCAAATGTCCCTGATTTTGAGGGACTGTCCCTGATTTGAAGCCTCATTCCTCCTCATTTGTCTCTCATTTTGATCTGATCTATATAGATGTATATAAAATTCACTTTTTATCTATCAAAAGGTGTTTTCCAGCGCTAACCCTTTCATCTGATTTCTAAATTGCTGCATTTGTAAATTCCAAAAGCCAATATAAAGGAATAGTAGGGGTGAAAAAAGCATTTGTGCGTTTAACAAATCTTTATTTTTTTTACAATTCTCCTTTAAGGGGGCGTGGCAAGGGGTGTGTCCTATGCCTGCATACTTTTGCTGATAGGTGTCCCTCATTCCCATCTCAAAAAGTTGGGAGGTATGGGAGAACTATCAGCATAGCCAGTACCCAGAATAGCAAGCAATTGTGCTGCAAGTTTGAAAATGACTTGCTAAGCTATTGCTAGACTTGCCAGGCTTCACAAGTTTGTTGCACAATTGCAGCAAGTCCGCATTGCATGACTCCAGATCAACTTTCTTTGCAAACTTTCTGCAAGTCTGCTGAACAATTTGGTTCAGTTATGTTGTGCAATAGTCATCCCACCACAGGGGTCACTGTGGCTGAAATTTCATGCTGTAGACTTGCAGAGCTCTTGCTGTAGACTCGCCACTGCAAATTTGCTCTTGCTAGAGTCTTCTCATGCAAATTTGCTCTAAATTGGAAAAATGTCAACTAGAACTTGTGCTTCAAGTGCTCTGCAAGTGTACAACTTGCCAGTGAAAATGGGCAGCAAGATAACAAGACTTATGCCGTGTACACACGACCGGACTTTCCGGCAGACTAGGTCCGACGGTCTTTCTGTAGGACTTTGACAGACTTCCGACGGACTTTCCGAACTAACAGACTTGGCCACACAAAATCACACCAAAGTCCGATGGATTCAACCATTATGACGTACGACCGGACTAGAATAAGGAAGTTCATAGCCAGTAGCCAATAGCTGCCCTAGCGTTGGTTGTCGTCCGTCGGATTAGCATACAGACAAACTGATTTTTCGTCCGGACTCGAGTCCGTTGGAAAGATTTGAAACATGTTCTAAATTTAAAGTCCGTCTGATTTTTTGACAGCAATGGTCAGATAAAGCCCACGCACGATCGAATTGTCCGACATTTTTGTTTCGTCGGACCTTTGCTGTCAAAAAGTCCGGCCGTGTGTACACAGCATTACAATTCAATACTGCCATAAATTTGTGCCAAGTTATCCTTGCTATCTGGGTACACTTCAATTGGCCAGTGTTGTGGATAAAAAGTCATACTTGTAGTAGCAATAATACTACTAATAATACTGAGGCCCCGTTCACATCCTGCATCTTATTTTTAGCGCTCTTTTTTACGCGTTTTTGTAGTGTGTTTTTGGAGCATTTTTTCAGGGGGGGGCATCATTTTAAGGTCTGGTCGTGTGATCTTACCTGTGTCAGTCAACAGCGGCTGCAGGGGAGAAAGCGCTTGGCGACGGCTGATTATGCCTGATGAGGTGATGTCACCCATAGGTTCCCATGTCACAGTTGTTATTGGTGCTCCCTCCTCTCCCCTGCATACGCTGCTGGATCACACAGGTGAGATAACATGACCAGATTGGAACAGTCTGAAAATAGGTTAGTCTGCATAGGTGTTAGGGGTAAGGGGACGGGGGGCAGTTTTTAAGGCTAGCGCAAGCTGGAAATCTACTTTCAATCTACCCTCCCTATTGGTGGCTTGTGGCAGTGTTAAAGCAGAGCTCCACCCAAAAGGGGAAGCACCACTTGTTTGCACCCTCCCCCCTTCCACTGCCACATTTGGCACTTTTTGGGGTAGAGAGTGTACCTGGTTTTGCTGTGGTGATCTGAGCCACATGCAAAACCATGCAAAATATGCTGCGAGCGACCACAGCAAGTAAAGGTATAAATAAACATACAATTAGGCAATCAATCAATTACAAAAAATAAATAAAAAATACACCTGCATGGTGCAGCATTGGCTTAAGACAGTGGAGATTTTAAAATCTGTATGGACACAATAGCATCTTTATGCTGTTGTGCCCATATAGCTGCTTTTGTGCCCATATAGATGCTGGTGTGCCTCAATAGCAGTTATATGGGCACAATAGCATAAAGATGATAAAAGAGGAATGCATCTCCAATGGTTGAGACGCAGGATCTTTCATTCTTTTACCAGTGTAGGACCCACTAATTAAGGGGTACTTTGACGCAGTAAGTGGGCTGCCATATAGTGTGACCAAATCCCCATATTTTTTGAATATATTCAGGTGTTTTTAAATAGCCTTGCAGGATTTAAATGTAATTTTTGTATATGTGCAAGACACATTACAAGAGACGGTCAGAGACTGCAGACATGCTACAGGAGAGGGTCAGAGACTGCAGACATACTACAGGAGAGGGTCAGAGACTGCAGACATACTACAGGAGAGGGTCAGAGACTGCAGACATACTACAGGAGAGGGTCAGAGACTGCAGACATACTACAGGAGAGGGTCAGAGACTGCAGACATACTACAGGAGAGGGTCAGAGACTGCAGACATACTACAGGAGAGGGTCAGAGACTGCAGACATACTACAGGAGAGGGTCAGAGACTGCAGACATACTACAGGAGAGGGTCAGAGAGTGCAGACATAATACAGGAGAGGGTCAGAGAGTGCAGACATAATACAGGAGAGGGTCAGAGAGTGCAGACATAATACAGGGGAGGGTCAGAGAGAGCAGACATAATACAGGGGAGGGTCAGAGAGTGCAGACATAATACAGGAGAGGGTCAGAGAGTGCAGACAAAATACAGGAGAGGGTCAAAGAGTGCAGACATAATACAGGAGAGGGTCAGAGAGTGCAGACATAATACAGGAGAGGGTCAGAGAGTGCAGACATAATACAGGAGAGGGTCAGAGAGTGCAGACATAATACAGGAGAGGGTCAGAGACTGCAGACATGATACAGGAGAGGGTCAGAGACTGCAGACATGATACAGGAGAGGGTCAGAGACTGCAGACATGATACAGGAGAGGGTCAGAGACTGCAGACATGATACAGGAGAGGTCAGAGACTGCAGACATGATACAGGAGAGGGTCAGAGACTGCAGACATGATACAGGAGAGGGTCAGAGACTGCAGACATGATACAGGAGAGGATCAGAGACTGCAGACATGATACAGGAGAGGGTCAGAGACTGCAGACATGATACAGGAGAGGGTCAGAGACTGCAGACATGATACAGGAGAGGGTCAGAGACTGCAGACATGATACAGGAGAGGGTCAGAGACTGCAGACATGATACAGGAGAGGGTCAGAGACTGCAGACATACTACAGGAGAGGGTCAGAGACTGCAGACATACTACAGGAGAGGGTCAGAGAGTGCAGACATACTACAGGAGAGGGTCAGAGAGTGCAGACATAATACAGGAGAGGGTCAGAGAGTGCAGAGATAATACAGGAGAGGGTCAGAGAGTGCAGACATAATACAGGAGAGGGTCAGAGAGTGCAGACATAATACAGGAGAGGGTCAGAGAGTGCAGACATAATACAGGAGAGGGTCAGAGAGTGCAGACATAATACAGGAGAGGGTCAGAGACTGCAGACATGATACAGGAGAGGGGTCAGAGACTGCAGACATGATACAGGAGAGGGTCAGAGACTGCAGACATAATACAGGAGAGGGTCAGAGACTGCAGACATGATACAGGAGAGGGTCTGAGACTGCAGACATGATACAGGAGAGGGTCAGAGACTGCAGACATGATACAGGAGAGGGTCAGAGACTGCAGACATACTACAGGAGAGGGTCAGAGAGTGCAGACATATACAGGAGAGGGTCAGAGAGTGCAGACATAATACAGGAGAGGGTCAGAGAGTGCAGACATAATACAGGAGAGGGTCAGAGACTGCAGACATGATACAGGAGAGGGTCAGAGACTGCAGACATGATACAGGAGAGGGTCAGAGACTGCAGACATGATACAGGAGAGGGTCAGAGACTGCAGACATGATACAGGAGAGGGTCAGAGACTGCAGACATGATACAGGAGAGGGTCAGAGACTGCAGACATAATACAGGAGAGGGTCAGAGACTGCAGACATACTACAGGAGATGGGCAGAGACTGCAGACATGATACAGGAGAGGGTCAGAGAATGGATGTATGGCTGAACTCAGTGTAAAAGTGTATAGTAGGGCTGCGCTACTCTACTTAAAGCAGCTCTTCAAGATTAAGTTAGTAATCCTCCTTTTAAAGTACAACCAAGTGCCAGAAGACAGCAACACATCCACTTTCCAAAATTCAAATGGTCTTACAGTGACCTGGTCAGGATTAGTGGAGAAAAGTAAACAGTTAATGAGTCTGTGAAGCTTCTAGCCTGAATCAGCAATAAATCATCCAAAAAACATCAAACTGCAGCACACAGAGCTCTGGCTTAATAGCTGAGCTGAAATGGTTAACAGCCAAACGTGTGACCCCTCACTGGACACAGAATGCCAGCCAGCTGCAGCGTCTCCCAGAGATCTTATCAGCAGGTTAGGAAGCTAAAAAAAGAGAGTACAGAGCCAGACAAGAGGGAGGGGAGGCTGATCAGTAACCTGCACACTGACAAGGCAAAGATTTCTGGATGACAGCGGCCTGCCAGCATTACATATGACATTACTCTGTGTGCTGCAGGATTAGTTTTGCTGTGGTCATACCATCCTCTATCTCCTCGGCTTCAGGTACTGTGTATCTCCCTCCCGACGCCCCCATTCATCCCCGATCCAGCACCTCTGTACATTTAAATGTGGCGGGCTGCAGGGGGGGGGGTTACACTGTCTGCTGCATGATGGTTATTTGCTCCTCCGACCCTCGCTGCTACACATTTCCTCAGCCAGCCCCTCCTCCTGTTCACTGCACAGCCGTGCTTCTCGCTCAGCTGTTCTTTAAAAAAAAAAAAAAAAAGTTCCAGAGCTCCTAGCTGACAGCGGCCCCGATTCCAGGGGGGGGCACTTGACCCCCCTTGCCTCTATCTGCGGACGCCCATGTACCAAATTTTTTTTGTTGTTGTTTCTGCTATACCCAGATATGAACAGGGCCTAATATTAATAATAATAATATCAGCTGTCTTATAGGGATTTAACACATGGAAAGCGCTGTGATTTTTTTAGTGCATTAGATATATAGGGTTCATTTCAATCTGTAGCAGAAGTTTGGGGGCCCTTCTATACTGGAAACCTTACGGTTTAGTGTAGCCTTCTTCTGATGGTGGAAGTTATGGGAAATGACTCCCCCTATACTGACTGTGGCGCTAAGTAACTAGAAGGATCAGAGCCTTCGCCAAGAGGAAGAGTGGGTTTATTAATACATTTGGCAGTGCCTCTACCTGGGGCAGGGCCTCTTTGAGCAGAATATTCTAAGTTATGTAATTGTGAGCCGAGGAACTACTGCACCTAAGATACGGTATAACAATAACCATAAGTATATTGATACACACCAGGTTGAAGGAAATACTGCACAAACTTCACATCTCGGATAGCAAGCAATTGTTCTGCAAGTTTGAAAATGACTTGCCAAGCTATTGCTAGACTTGCCAGGTTTCACAAATTTGTTGCACAATTGCAGCAAGTCTGCATTGCATGACTCCAGATCAACTTTCTTTGCAAACATTCTGAAAGTTTACTGCAAGTTCTGGTTCAGTTATGTTGTGCGATAGTCATCCCACCAGAGGGGGTCACAGTGACTTTCAGAGCTCTTGCTGTAGACCCATCACTGCAACTTTGCTCTTGCTGGAGACTTGCCACGCAAATTTGCTACAAATTGGAAAAGTGTCAACTAGAACCTCAAGTGCTCTGCAAGTGTACAACTTGCTAGTGAAAATGTGCAGCAAGTTAACAAGACTTATAATTCAACACCGCCACACATTTGTGGGAAGTTATCCTTGCTATCTGGGATGTGATAAAAGATTAGTAGTAGTATGTACAAACATCTAACATCAGCAAAGAACCCAACAGGAGTCTTGGTGGAATTGTGCACATATACCCAAGTAAATATATATATATATATATACCGGTATATATTTTGCAAAGATGCCTCCTGTTTGTAGGTGGGGTGCAGCGTGGTGCATTGAAGTAATGCAGCAACAGTTCACAACAAACCTGGTGGAAAGTCTGCCCAGCAGGGTACCCTCACGGTTTCCAGCAAGTAAACATAGTGAGGTGGTATTGGATCAACACTGTTTTTTTATATTTTTTATTATATAAACGAAAAAAAGCTTAACATTTTTTGAAAATGTTAAGATATTATCTACTTTCTGTTATAAAACATATTCAATAAAAACATTTAAAAATCTAAATTTAGGTCTGTCTTTGTTAAAAAAAAATGCCAATAAGTCCATATTATTTGCTTTGTGTGAAAGTTATAGCATCTACAAACTATATATCTATTATTTAAAAATGTATCAATTCTGATGTACTGGCTGCTTATCTCATTTCTTGAGGCCCTAAAATGCCAGTACAGCACAAATACCCCCAAATTACCCCTTTTTGGAAAGTAGACAGTCCAAGGTATTTAGTAATAGGCATGGCAAGGGACAGGGAAAGTGACACCAGAAACCGTAAGTGACAATTAATATTATTATTATACAGGTTTTTAATGAATTCTATTTTTGATACTATGTAATAAACTATAGATTTTTTTAAATCTGTTGTTGGTGCTCGCCTTATTCACAGACTTACTGTCTCAGTCTAAAATCCCATTATATTTACCTGAGATTCTTCTCTCATTTTCTTATTTAAATTTGATACCAGGGATGTGAGACTTTGTACTGGAAATCATCCAACTGCCAATATATCTATACAGGATTTACAGTATATAGCACCAACAGTTTGCACAGCGCTTTAGAATATAGGAGAAACAATACAGCAACAATACAGTTCAATATAGAAGGGTTAGGATAGTCCTGCTCTTGGGAGCTTACAGTCTAATCGGGAGGGGCAAGTGTAACAAAAGGTAACTGTGAGGGATGAACTGATGGGAGAAATAACAGATTCAGTTGTTAGCCGAAGGTAGGATAGGCCTCCCTGAAGAGGTGAGTTTTCAGGGATTGCCTAAAAGTGAACAGAGTAGGAGATAGCCAGACAAATTGGGGCATAGTGTTCCATAGGATGGGAGAGGCTCTGGAGAAGTCCTGGAGACAAGCATGAAATGGGACAAAGGACCTAGAGAGCAGGAGGTCTTAAAGCGGTTCTGCACTGTGTTTTTTTGGGGGGAATACAATGCCAAGGATTACGAGGTAAATTGGGGGACTCACGTGTTCCATCTTCATAATCGATCGCAGCCGGTTTTCCTCCAATAAAATTATTTATATAATGCTTTTCTGCTGGGGGCCATCTTGCCTGTGGGCATGTGAAACCCCACAGGCACTTTAGATGGCCCAGCATGCACCGCCGTTACTGCGCCGAGCCATGGCTTTGTTTGTTGTTAATAATTAGAATTTTATTCGTTGGGCAACGGGAAGCCATTGGAGGGATTGGCAGAGAGGGGTGGCAGAAACTGAGCAGTTGGTAAGATGGATAAATCTGGTAGCAGGATTCATGATGACTGAAGAGGGGATAGCTTGAGAAAAGGTAGACTTATGAGAAGGGAGTTACAATATTCAAGGCAAGAGATAAGCAGGGAGTGAATAAGTTGCTTAGTTTTTTAATTGGATAAAAAGGGGCATATTTTGGAGATGTTTCAGAGGGGAAGTCTACAAGATTTGGGCAGTGATTGGATTTGAGGCTGAAGGAGAGGTCAAAGTCCAGGATTATACCTAGCACCCTGGCATGAGGGGAGGGACTGATATTTGTATTATTGTACTTAATGGAGATATCAGGGGAGGGGGTATGGGGTGGAGGGAATATTATGAGCTCAGTTTTAAAGAGATTAAGTTTGAGAAAGTGGTGTGACATCCATTATGATATGTCAGTTAATAAGTTAGGAATGCTAGAAGAGACTGAAAGGGAAAGGTAGGCATAGAGAGATAGATTTGGGTGTCATCAGCAAAGAGATGGTACTGGAAGCTGTGGGAGTTTATCAAGTAACCCAGGGAGGAGGTGTAGATCTAGAAGAGGAGGGGTCAGAGGACAGAACCTTGGGAGACCCCTACAGAAAGAGGAAGTGGTAGGTAACACGGAAGGAACACTGTGATAAGTAGGAGGAGAACCAGGAGAGAGCAGAGACTTGAAGGCCAAGAGAGTGGAGTCTTTTGAGGAGGAGGGGAGGGTCAACAGTGTCAAAGGCCCTGGAAAGATCTAGTAGTATGAGTATGGAGTAGTGGTCATTGGTTTTAGCAGTTAGTAAATCATTAGTGAGTTTTAGTAGCACAGTTTCAGTGAAGTGTAGTGAGCGAAAGCCAGACTGTAATGGGTCAAGAAGGTTGTTGTCAGTGAGCTCCGGATGGTTGTAGACTAAGGGCAAGGAGATGGGATCAGTGCATGGCTATGTTGTTTTCTAGTGTCATCAGTCTGCCAGGGTTGTAGTGATACTCCATGTAGTGAGAGGAGTAAGTGAGTATAGTGTGGATGATAGTGAACTGTTGTAGACAGAAGTGGCCAGGTCAGGGCAGGAAAGGGGTTACAGTTTGTCATAGTGGTGGTCAGTTGCAGAGTAGAAAAGAGAAGGATTAATGTGGCAAAGGTTTCTGTGCATAATTGTTTGCTGCTTGGAGAGATCAGTGGTTGAAGACAGAGACACTGTGAAAGTGATCACAGAGGGGTGTTGGTAAGGTTGCGAGGAGTGTAAAGATGGGAGAAAACTAAGTCAAGGGTGTTACCATGAGAGTGAGTGGAAGATTATGTCCATTGTGTTGGGTCAAAAGATGAAGGTTAAGTTGAAAAGTTGAAATGTAGCAGGGCTGTTAACATTAATGGGGATGATGAAGTCACCAAGAATGATAGTATTTCAGAGGAGAGAAAAAAGGGTAGTCAGGCAGAGAAGTCACCAAGGAAGCGCCATACCAGTCCATGGAGCCAATAGATCACTGTAATTTTTAGAGAAGTTGGAGAAAACTAAGCCTCAAGAGAAGAGAAGGATAGGGAGAGAGGGGTAAGAAGGAATTGAAAGGTACTCAGTGGGGGTGGGAGTAGAAGGTGATAGAGTCCAGTGGAGCTCTCCATGGGAGAGGGCAACAGGAGAGGCAGAGTCAGATGCTTGAAGCCAGGATTCAGTAATTGCAAGTAGGTTAATGGAATGGAAGACAAAAAGGTTATGGGCATTAGTGAGCTTGTTACAGACAGAGCAGGCATTCCAGAGGGCACATGAGAAGGGGTGGTTTTTGAAAGCAGGGAGATGGAGATTAAACTAAGTGGATTGCGGCTATTGCCAGAGGAAGGAGGGTGCCAGGTGTGGTAATGAGATACTGAAGGACCAGGATTATTGGTGATATCCCCAGAGATGAGCAGAAGAAGGAGGGTAAAGAAAGTAACATGGGAGCAGGATGTATATGAGGGATAGCTCAGATTAAGGACATAGCTCCTATTAATCTGAACAATATTGAAGTTTGTAAACTTACTTTGTTAAAGGGGATGTAAACCCTCATGGTTTTTCAACTTAATGCATTCTTTTGTAGTGCTGCAGCCCCCCAGCCCCCCCGTTTTACTTACCTGAACGCTGTCATCCTCCGTCTGGGAACGAGCACACCAGCTCTAGCTGGTGTTTTGTGTCCTGATTGGATAGATTGATGGCAGTACAGCCATTGGCTCCTGCTGCTGTTAATCAATCCATTAACGCGGCGCCGAGTGAAGGGGCCGAGTCCTGCATTCTGTGTGAATGGATACAGATGCAGGACTCAGGAGCGCGCCCACATGGGTGTCCACCAAGGAGAGCGCTTCTCCATTGTGGACACTCAATGCAGGGAGGAGCCACCAGCAGCGCTGAGGGACCCTAGAGGAGGATCGGGGCCTCTCTGTGCAAAACCAACTGCAAAGTGGAGGTAAGTATGAGATGTTTGTTATAAAAAAAAAAAAAAAACAAGAGTTTACAACCCATTTAAGATCCCCATACTTTTACTTCCTTGAATCCCGTGACACACATTCTTTATGCCCTGTGAGTAGGCACACATTTCACAGAACCTGCCTTTGAACCACAGGGGTACTTAGAGGAGGAGTTTCAGGAGGTGAAGTCAGTACAGGAATCACTGCTTGCTGGCAGTAAGGTACCATGGGATATATAGTCCTTAGAAATTGAAAGCATGCAGCAACAGAGAAGCTGCAAAGCTTCAGTCAGACAGCACTCACTTCACGAAAGGAGATTTTTCAAGAAAGCTTATATTGGATTGTCAAAAATATCTATTGGTTAAATTGCTATTACAATGCGAATGCTATGAAATAAAAGTGTATGCTTTACCATGGAACCCTTTTAATTCTGAATGGTTGCTATTGCAATTGGAACCTAGCATTTTGGTTCTTGCATCGTTAATACAATAATGCCTCTAAGATTAGAAGAGTTTAAAGACCCCTATACATCTAGACCCTATAGCTAGCTTTAGGCAGGGTGGAACTCTGTAAGAAACAATTAGAAAGTCAAAGTCACCTGGAAAAGGTGGACATGATTGTTCGGAACTTCAAATTCACTAATGCTGCATACACACAATCGCACATTCCAACAACAAAATCTATGTTTTTTTTCCTACAGATGTTGGCTCAAACTTGTCTTGCATACACACGGTCACACAAATGTTGTCGGAAATTCCGAACGTCAAAAACGCGGTGACGTATGTAGCGCTACCCCCAGTTAAGAGAGCCGCTGGTTTGTTTTGGGTCCCTGAGTACAGCGCCACCAACCCCCGGCAATTTGGCTCTACCCGCTCTGGCACAGTTAGTAAAGGGGTATGTCCCTATGCACATAAAACTTAGCTTATACTCTAAGTGTAATTGGTATGAACTCACAAGCAGACTGCTGAAATAAGAATAACTGGCTTTACTTTTGTCAGTAAGGAGAAGAAATAGCAACATGCGTTTGAACATATGACTTACAATACTTTCGCAGGTCCCTGCAATATGCACTTAAACATGTACACATATATGTAACAACTGGCAGTGGGGAAACGGAGCGCCCAGTGTGGCGACCGTCTGCTATGCACCCCTGAGGTGCAATAAATCTATCTGCGCCTACCTAATGGACCAGGCCTGATCCCTAGTAATAGAGCTCAGTCCTTGTACTAGTACAGTGTTCTTCACCGGCAATGAATCTGTAGAGGTGGTGCACATGTAGCTTTAAATGGTGTCTTTGTAATCCACAAAAAGTAACATTGCTGCTCTGAGGTAAATTGCGCCTAGGCAGTTCAATAGGCATAAAACGTGTGTGTAAATGCAGGATGAGCCTCTCGGCTCTCTCACCAATCCTTGGGTACCGTCCTCAGCTCCGGTCCCTCCAATGGTGGCTCTGGTCTCTTCAATGGCGGCGTCCGGCCTCCTCAGTCACAGCCCTGAACTCCGGTCATCAGCTCCGTCCGACCGACAGTAAGGGGAAGTCTCCGCTCCGCTGCTGTGGACTCTGAGGGGTGAGAGTCTCACTCCATCGGCTGCAAGGCCCAGGCTTCAGGCCTTCAGCTCCGGTCCGCACAGGTGTCTCTGCTGGCTGCAGTCTCCGCGTCACACGCTCTGTCAGCAGAGGCAGGCCAGTCCTGTCAGGCCTCAGAAGAGGAAGTGTCCCAAGAGGAAGAGGCGGTCTCCGCTCTTCCTTTTTATAGCCTCCCCCAGCAGTCTCCCGGGCGGAAGCAAGCAGCCTGGGAGCCTGGGGAATTATGGGAAATGTAGTCTCTTCCCCTAAAAGGGGTACGACCCCGCTACACACTCCCCCCACTTTGAATCTTTGGTCCCCAAAGACAGTGTTCAAACTACAAACTTTCTCGGGAACAACATTTTCACATAATTTGGACAGAGGAGCTTCCCACCAATTGGCATAAGATGGGGAGCTGTCCTGTCTACAGGTCACCTCAGTGTGTGCGACCTGTTTAACTGTGCCAGAGAGTGAGCTAGGGTTGCCCTCCACTAAATGAACAGTGGATGGGTCAAGGCTTTCAGCACTTCTCCTTGCTGTAGTAACAGAGTCCTCTGAACTTTCTCCCATCTTGGGGTAAGTTAACTTCTTGGGAGGCTTCACACTCCTGCGAGCTCTCTGCTCTCTTGGAACTTCTTCAGGAACACATTCTGGCAACATCTCTGGTTCTGGAACATCTTCTTCTTGTTCTGGGTAGAGACCAGGGATATCTTCCCAGCACTCAGGCACATCACTGAATGGCACAAACTCTGTGGCTTCTGGGTTCAATGTGTTATCTTCCACATCTTCAGTAGGTGGAAGATCTATGGCAGAATTTCCTGGAGTTGAGGAAGGCCATAGCCATTCAAGTTCTCCTCTTTCTTCCTCAGGTTGGGGGTCCTGTCCACCCCTAGCTTGGGATGTCTGAGACCTAGTGTTAGGCCTGGGGGTATCCAGAATGGAAACAGATTCAGGTAAGTCTCTTACTGGAGGCATTCTGACTGCTTCAGTGAGTGGGAGCAAATGATTCCTATGCCAGGTCTTCAATGGCCCCACTCTTCCTTCTGGCTTCAACTTGTAGACAGGCAATCCTGGAAGTTTCCTACAGATGATATATGGCTCTGATCTCCATCTATCAGCAATCTTGTGTTTCCCAGGGATCCCTAGGTTTCGTAACAGTACACGGTCCCCAGGCTGTAGGTCCTGTACTCTAACTTTCAAATCAAAGTTCCTCTTATTTCGGGCCCCCCTCTGGTCAGAGGCCGCTTGAGCTTTCTCATAAGCTATCTTCAGACTGCGCCTCAGTCTGTCCACATATCCCTTGTGTGAGGCAGCAGAGGCATGGTCCAAAGAAATGCCGAAGGCTAAATCCACTGGCAATCTTGCTTCTCTCCCAAACATAAGCCGGTAAGGGGAAAAACCTGTCACATCACTTGTGGTGCAATTGTAAGCATGCACTAGAGCTGATATGTGTTGGCTCCAATGTTGCTTCTTCTCTGTTTCCAAAGTTCCCAACATGTTCAATAGGGTCCTGTTGAACCTTTCAGGCTGGGCATCACCTTGAGGGTGATATGGTGTGGTCCTAGTCTTCTCTACTCCCAGAGAATCTAGTAACTTCCTGATCAGGCGACTCTCAAAGTCCCTTCCTTGGTCTGAATGGATTCTCTGTGGCAGTCCATAGTGAACAAAGTACTTCTCCAAAAGTACCTTGGCTACTGTAGAGGCCTTCTGGTCCTTGGTTGGGAAAGCCTGAGCATAACGAGTGAAATGGTCGGTTACCACCAGAACATTTCCCAATCCGCTCAAATCGGGTTCAAGGCAGAGAAAATCAATGCATACCAGATCCATTGGGCCTTGACTCTGTAGGTGGCCCATTGGGGCAGCTTGATGGGGTAAAGTCTTTCTCTGAATGCATCTTGCACAGGAATGGCAATACTCCTCCACTTCGGCCCTCATGCAGGGCCAATAAAACCGGTCTCTGACAAGTTGGAAGGTTCTCTCTGCTCCCAAGTGACCATGCTGGTCATGTAAGGCAATCAGCACAGTCTCTCGATGCTTTTCGGGGAGAAACAACTGCCACTTGTCTTCTGGGCCATCAGAGGGGCCCCTTCGGTAGACTACCCCCTGATGCACCTGTAACTTGTCCAACTCTCTCCTCAGTAGGCGAGCTTCTTTAGAAGGGTGAAGGCGAAGTCCCTCTGGACTCTTGTCTTCCAGGGCTTCCAGGACCAATCTCCCCATGGGATCTTCCAATTGGTCGCACCTCAGCTCCTTCTTGGACAGCTTCGGTAGGCACTCTTCTGCCAGTTGAGTTACCCCACAGTAACACTTTGGGACTCCCACTGTGGTAACTCCTACCTCTTCAGCTCTGGATCCTCCTCTGGCTTGGAGTTCGGCCCCCTGACAAAGGGCTCGCACTCCATCTGGTGCCACTTGAGTCCAGTCTTCCCAGTCATCGACCATGACATGGGATCTTCGGGACAGGGCATCTGCATCCCTATTTCCAGCCCCTGGTCTGTACTTGAGACTGAAATTGAATCCAGACAACGCCGCCAACCATCTGTGTCCAGTTGCATCCAGCTTGGCGGTGGTGAATAGATAGGTCAAGGGGTTGTTATCTGTCTTTACAGTAAACTCGGCCCCATACAAATAGTCTCTCAACTTGTCAACAACTGCCCATTTGAGGGCTAAGAACTCCAACTTGTGGGTGGGATAGTTCTTCTCGGAGGGGGTCAGGCTCCGGCTCACATAAGCCACTGGTCGTAGCTGGTCTTCATACTCCTGGTAGAGTACTCCACCTAGGCCCTCATGGCTGGCATCAACGTGTAGCTCATATGGTCTAGTGGGATCAGCGTAGGCCAAAACTGGGGCTGTGGTGAGACTTCTCTTCAAGGTTCTGAAAGCCTCTTCACACCTTGAGTTCCACTGGTCTTGGACCGACTCACTGGACCTCCTAGGCCCCATTCCATCCTCCTCTCCTTCTGTCTTCAGCAGCTCGTTGAGGGGTTTGGCAATGCGGGCAAATTCATCCACAAACCTGCGGTAGTAGGAGCAGAACCCCAAGAAAGACCGAAGTTCTGTAACTGTTGTGGGCCTTGGCCACGAAGTAACTGCCTCCAGCTTCTCAGGGTCTGTAGACACTCCTTTTTCAGACACTATGTGTCCCAGATAGTTCACAGAAGACTGATAGAACCGACACTTCTCGGGAGAAAGTTTAAGTCCCTCTTCACTGAGCCTCTTCAGTACTTTCTCCAATCTGGCTTCATGTTCTTCCAAAGTCTTTCCAAAGACAATGACATCGTCCAGATACACAAGGACTTCTATGAGGTTCATGTCTCCAACTGTCCTTTCCATTAGGCGTTGAAACGTAGCAGGAGCTCCAGATAGGCCCTGAGGCATCCTGTTGAACTCAAAGAATCCCACTGGGGTTATGAAGGCAGTCTTTTCTCTATCTTCTGGATGCATGGGGATTTGGTAATACCCACTCTTGAGGTCCATCACACTGAACCACTTAGCTCCAGATAAACTCTGTAAGGCATCTTCTATCCTTGGCGTGGTGTACTGGTCAGGAATGGTCCTCCTGTTGAGAGTTCTGTAGTCAATGCAGAGCCTCAATGACCCATTCTTCTTCCTGACTACCACAATTGGGGAGGCATAGGGGCTTCTGGACTCCCTAATCACTCCCGTCTTCTTCAAATCCGCAAGCTGCTCCCTCAGATCCTCCAGATCTGCTAGCGGGACTCGCCTCACTCTTTCTCTGAATGGCTTGTCCTCTTGCATGCGGATTCGGTGGGTGGCACTCCTCGCACACCCCACATCAAACTCATCTTTGGAGAAAATCTTCTCCCATCTGGTCAGCTGGGCCTTGGCTCTCTCTTTCCAAGCTCCAGGTAGGTTTGGGTTTTCCATGGAGAGTTTCTTCCAAACATCTTCTCCTTCACCCGTTCCCTTCACTTCTGACCAGCCAACTGGGACAGCAGGACTCACCTGTCCCAGAAGCATCCTGGCAGGGATCTCCACGGGCTGCTCCGTGGGGTTCCTCACACTGACAGGGACTCTTCCTCTAGCCTTCTTCAGGTCCTTCAGTGAAATTACTTCTGGTATCACCTCCAGACCTGAGTGACCCTCCATTGGGTCGGGTTCCAACATTACAAAGGGGCCAGGCTGCTCCCAAGTAAGTTTCACCGTGGCTCTCATGCAGGTCACCTCTCCAGGCTGTAACACTGCTCCTTCTTTCCCAAGCCTCCATACCCTTCCTATCCCCTCACTTGGGGTCTTCTGCTCTAGGACCAACCGCTGGTAGGCTGCCTTCAGCATGGGATGGATCTTGGGGGCTGAGAGATTCTCTTTCTTCACCAGGGGAGTCAGTAGCCTTCTGACTAGGTCCGTGTTCGTCCCTATAATCAGGGACGTCTTGCTGGTTCCTGGTGGGCGGGGACACACCACTGCTAAGGTGTCGAACACTTCAGACTTCCCAGCTACGGATGGGTCAAACGTCAATCGTATGGGTAAGTATCCATCATAGGGGAAACTCTGGGTTCCCAATCCCCTTATCTCCAACTCTTCTATCTTCTGTATAGGCAGATGACTCAGGTATCTGTCATAGAAGTCCCTGTACAACAGGGTCACTTGTGCTCCAGTGTCTAGAAGGGCCTTCGTGTACACTCCTTCCACTTGGATGGGTACAGTAGGAGATGGACCAACTAGCTCCTCTGGGTAGGGCCTAGTTGATGCTGTCCTCTTCTTTGGACTCTTTGCTTTACCAGCACTTGATTTGCACTTGCTCCTTTCTTGAGCCTGGTATGCATTGATTTTCTCCCTCTTAGTGGGAGTGTGAACCCGTTGAGGGATATTGTTATCTCTCACTTTGAAGAGTTCGCGCTTGGGGGTGCTGTGTCTCTCCGGAGGGGTCTTGCCCCCTTTCTCTGGAGTGCACCTTGGTTGAGGATCCCTGGGTCCCTTCTGAGGGGTTTGGTCTCCTCGTTTTCTCTTCCTGTTGTGCTTCTTGGAGCTCACTGAAGGTGATGGGCACCCGGTTGACTCCTTCACCGGGGCCCTTTGGCGTTTCCCGCCGGCTGGCGGCTTTCTGCCTTCTTCTTCTTGGGACTGGAACATACAGCTGCAATATGACCAATTCCTCCACAATTAAAGCAAATCATCTCACCGTAGTCAGGTGAGGATGCTGGTGCTGAAACAGCTGGAAACAACTCCTTCCTGCTTGTTTCTTTCTTGGGACTGGGCGTCTCTTTCGCCACTAGAGACGTCAGTATCTCCATCATCTGGGACATCTGCAACTTCAGGGCATCTACCTCTGTGTCTCTTTCAGGGGTTAAGGCCGACCTGACCGTGGCCACTGGAAACTTTGTAGACCCCATCACCTGCTTCTCCCTTTTCTCTTCCAACATGGCCTCTTCTTCTCTGACCATTCGGATGAGGTCAGGGTAGTCCAGGCTCTTCCCATCCTGCCGGGTGCGTAGAATTAGTGCGACAGGGTCCAAGGGTTGGGCTCCCCTCATCACCTGCTGGGCACGGGCTTCATCTACCTTCCCTGGATCTATCCCCTTCTTCAGGATAATCCTATGCAGGATCTTGTCTATGCGTCCCATGTACTCTGACAGCTTCTCCCCTGTCTTCTGGTAACAGTGTTCCAGTTGATAGGTAAGTTCTGTGACTTTTTCTGTCCCACCAAACACACCTTCCAGGATGTCTATGTAGTCCTGGGCAGTGCAATCCTTTTTACTCGTCTTCAGATTGCGTATGGCCTCTAAGGCAGGTCCTTTTAGGCTTTCAACAATCCTTTGCTTCTTTCTGCCTTCTGAGACCTCCCATTCTTCTAGGGCCTGCGTGGCACCATCTAACCACTCTTCAAATCCCTCTTCTCCCGAGGGTACAGGTGTCCTCCCTGAAAACATCCGGAGTTTCCTGTATCCCGACATTGGGTAATCCCCGGGGTCTCTTCTGCACTGAGTCACAATCTCCCCTAGGACAGCACACAGTTCTGCACTAAGAGTAGTGTGTGCGGGTGCGGGGCTTTCCGCGCCCTTCTGCTCCTCCTTCTTTGGGGATAGAATGGCTTTCATAGGAGAACAGTCTCCCTTGCGCGGCAGCGCATGCAGCAATTGGTAGGCCTGACCATTCGGTGCCTGTATGCTTTGGCTCCTGAACTGCTCTGGAGTCTCTTCCTTCCATTCTATTAAGGCGTATGTGTACCCAGCATCATTTCTCATGTCCATTATCCATGACTTCTGGCATGGGGATAATGACATTATGAGCTGCTTGACTGCCTCTCTCTGCCACATCCCTGGCAGTTCAATGACTGCTGCTGCGGCTGGGTCAGCGGCCCATGTTGCGGACCACCGTCCCACTTCTATTGGGTCCATGCCGGTACCTTCTGGCGGCTTTTCCCGCTGACTCAGGATCCCGGATGACGAGCCCCCACGTGTAGCGCTACCCCCAGTTAAGAGAGCCGCTGGTTTGTTTTGGGTCCCTGAGTACAGCTCCACCAACCCCCGGCAATTTGGCTCTACCCGCTCTGGCACAGTTAGTAAAGGGGTATGTCCCTATGCACATAAAACTTAGCTTATACTCTAAGTGTAATTGGTATGAACTCACAAGCAGACTGCTGAAATAAGAATAACTGGCTTTACTTTTGTCAGTAAGGAGAAGAAATAGCAACATGCGTTTGAACATATGACTTACAATACTTTCGCAGGTCCCTGCAATATGCACTTAAACATGTACACATATATGTAACAACTGGCAGTGGGGAAACGGAGCGCCCAGTGTGGCGACCGTCTGCTATGCACCCCTGAGGTGCAATAAATCTATCTGCGCCTACCTAATGGACCAGGCCTGATCCCTAGTAATAGAGCTCAGTCCTTGTACTAGTACAGTGTTCTTCACCGGCAATGAATCTGTAGAGGTGGTGCACATGTAGCTTTAAATGGTGTCTTTGTAATCCACAAAAAGTAACATTGCTGCTCTGAGGTAAATTGCGCCTAGGCAGTTCAATAGGCATAAAACGTGTGTGTAAATGCAGGATGAGCCTCTCGGCTCTCTCACCAATCCTTGGGTACCGTCCTCAGCTCCGGTCCCTCCAATGGTGGCTCTGGTCTCTTCAATGGCGGCGTCCGGCCTCCTCAGTCACAGCCCTGAACTCCGGTCATCAGCTCCGTCCGACCGACAGTAAGGGGAAGTCTCCGCTCCGCTGCTGTGGACTCTGAGGGGTGAGAGTCTCACTCCATCGGCTGCAAGGCCCAGGCTTCAGGCCTTCAGCTCCGGTCCGCACAGGTGTCTCTGCTGGCTGCAGTCTCCGCGTCACACGCTCTGTCAGCAGAGGCAGGCCAGTCCTGTCAGGCCTCAGAAGAGGAAGTGTCCCAAGAGGAAGAGGCGGTCTCCGCTCTTCCTTTTTATAGCCTCCCCCAGCAGTCTCCCGGGCGGAAGCAAGCAGCCTGGGAGCCTGGGGAATTATGGGAAATGTAGTCTCTTCCCCTAAAAGGGGTACGACCCCGCTACACGTACAACACGTATGACGAGAAAAATTAAGTTCAATAGTGCGGCTCTTCTGCTTGATTCGAAAATTCTGACCGTGTGTACGAGGCATAAGAGATTCTTTGCACGGTGGAGACGATTTATGGGGCACTCCTTCACAGCGGAACTTACTGTTCTCATGAAACCGTTTCAGTATACAGATTGTTATCTCAAAGCTGACCTCAATACATTGGGCAAACTGAAGATCTGAGACTGTGGACAGCCCCTTGGTCCTGCCCTTCTATCAGATTCAGGTGCATGGTGCTAAGGTTTTCCTGTTTGATGTTTTTCCTTTTTGAGGTTACAGTATAGTTACTGTCAATTTTGTTATGACTTATTCAAATTTATTTTCTGCTAGGCTGTGTATATCTACGCTTCCATTCCTGCAATAACGTTAGCTATATATGCATTATATGATTCTGATGCTTACTGGGTATCTTACCTTTCTATGATGATTCTTTCTGACCGCTAATGCCACGTACACACGGTCGGAATTTCCGATGGAAACAGTCTGATGGGAGCTTTTCATCGGATTTTCCGACCGTGTGTATGCCCATCGGCCTTTTTCTGTCGGAATTTCCGATGGACTTTGGATTGAGAACCTGTTCTTAATTTTTCAGACGGAAAACCTTTCTATCAGATTTTCCGATCGTGTGTATGCAATTCCGACACGCAAAATTCCGACGCATGCTCGGAAACAATTTGACGCATGCTCAGAAGCATTAAACTTGCCTTTCATAGTGCAGTCGAACGTGTTGTATGCCGTGGTGTTATTGACCGTCAGAATTTGGTGTGACCGTGTGTAGGCAAGACAGTTTTGCCGCATACACACGGTCGGAATTTCCGATGGAAACAGTCCGATGGGAGCTTTTCATCAGATTTTCCGACCGTGTATATGCCCATCGGTCTTTTTCTGTCGGAATTTCCGACGGACTTTGGATTGAGAACCTGTTCTTAATTTTTCCAACGGAAAACCTTTCTATTGTATTTTCCGATTGTGTGTATGCAATTCCGACACACAAAATTCCGACGCATGCTCGGAAACAATTTGACGCATGCTCAGAAGCATTAAACTTCCCTTTTATAGAGCAGTCGAACGTGTTGTATGCCGTGGTGTTATTAAACGTCGGAATTTGGTGTGACCGTGTGTAGGCAAGACAGTTTGAGTGAAATTTCATCGGAATTCCGACGGGAAAACCATCAGAGCTTTTTCCGACGAGAATTCCGACCGTGTGTACGCGGCATTAGAGTATTCTGTTTCAATACCTCTTGTTTTTTGTACTTACTATTATTTTAAGGCTGCTATCCCATTTTCACAAAGCTGTCACAGTGTATTTGTCATCCCTTTGCACTTAACATTTTAAAAAATTGTTAAAAAAAAAAAGTCAAAGTTACATAAGTGAAAATAATGCTTTCATATGGTAAAAATATGTAGGTGTTGTTCACAGTAGGTGTTTTCCAAAAATGTACTGGTGGAGTGCAGTGCAGAACACAGCAATAGCCGCTGTGATTCTCAGCACAGCCTTTGATGGACTCATCCGTTGTTATTTCAGACTATTGCAGGTGGGCCCAACCCTAAATGAAAGATGAAAGGCTGAGATTACAGCCTCCTTTCTTCTCACAAATGAACAG
>CM053030.1:51856990-51875820 GCA_028564925.1 Lithobates sylvaticus
GTTGCATAATTAGTCTGTGGTATTACCTGATTTATTATTAGTTACCCCTCCTGTTGGGGTAGCACTATATATACTGTATGTCATTGAAATGTATGAGCACATGGGAAGGCTTTGGCAATCAGTTTTTATTCTGGGGTGTAAAACTGAAATTTTATTTTTCCTCATAGGTTGAACATGTCTGGAAACCAAAGCAAACTTTAGTAGTAGATATAGAAAAACCACAGTGTGAGCCGCAGTGTCTGTGAGAATACAGCGTTCATGTAATGTGCCATAATAGCATCATCTTTGTGGCTGGGGATTGACAAGATATGAACCGCGGTTTATAGTGGCAGCTGCGGCTAGAAGTTGTTTATAGACAATGCCATGGCATAGGGTAAACTGTATGTACAGAAAGGAACCTGTCTTTCTCTGCACAGAAATAACTCAACCTTCAGCTTCTTAGGAGGCTTTAGCTTTGGATAGAGTTTGGAATGGTTCGAATTTCTGCTGGGTGTTTTTTTGCTGCATTTTGCCATTATACTTTTATATTATTTTATTTTTTTTAAATTGTAATTACAGTTATTTTAGTTGCACTATATTTACAGTAGAGCTATGGACCAAAGTAAAAAAATGACCTATATGTTAGAGTCTATCTATAGCGTTAACATTACTGCTTAGTAGTCTGCATAAAATGTTATTCCGGTAAGGCCCTGTTCACATTGGGCGATGTGGAATCGTGGGCAGAATCATTGCAATTCTGCCTGCAACATCAAATTGCAGCAAAATGCATGCCACACATTTGGGTGCCATTATTCTTACTGGCACCCCAAACTTTCTGCAATTCTGCCGCAATTGGTGCATGACAGAATTGAGCAGCAATCGTGGCAAATTGCGAGCTTGAAAGTTGTGCTAAGCTTATTGCCCAGATGCACATAGAGAAATTAAATGAATGAGCGGCCTTATGCATGACACACGTGTAAATTGCACTTTCAGAATCGCAAGTGAGTAGGGCTTATTCCCACAATGCGATGTCTGAATGGGGCCTAAGGGTCAAAGGGACAATCAAAGAAGTAACCAATGCATTTCATGGGCCTAAAACTTCATCAGTGTGTGCAATAAGAACCGATTTTTGGGGTTGATTTACTAAAACTGAAGAGTGCAAAATCTGGCACAGCTCTGCATAGAAACCAATCAGCTTTCCAGGTTTTGTTATCAAAGCTTAATTGAACAAGCTAAAGTTAGAAGCCGATTGGCTACTATGCACAGCTTTAACATATTTTGCACTTTCTAGTTTTAGTAAATCAACCCTCATCCATTAGGACTGAATAATGGTTGGAACTTGAATAGCATTTCATCTAGAGTAATAATCTTCACAAATCTCATCAGTAGCTGATCTGGAAAATGCCTTTGGCTAGTCTATTAGGCTATGTTTACGCTTGCTTTTAGTGGGCGGTATAGACACATAATTGAGACGTATTTTTAACCCACCCCCCGACTGCTCTTCCTGGCTGTCACATGGGGAGGAGCAGTACTCTTATTCACCTGGTTTCTCGCCAACACCATTGCATGTCAGAGCTTCTTCAGGGTGTAATCCTTCAGTTGGGAGGTGCTGAGGAAGCGTGAATAGTTGAGTATACGTTGTTGGGTAGGTGGGTTATCAGGAGAAAATAAATGGTCAAAGTGACAGTGTCTCTTTAATTCATTCATGAATCCCTTTGCGTCTTCCCCTCATTATACAGCCCTCATTCATAGCATTCTGACTTTCCTTTACAATTACAAATTAGTTAACTGCATGTCATAACATTGCAAAATGAATGCAGCAAAAACCTACATTTTATAGCAAAATGTAGCTGTTAAGCATGGGAAAATTAGACTCCGGAGATAGAAATTACCCCCAAAAATCACGCCCAATGGGAGGCCACGTTACTAGCAAGTCAGGAAGTTTGTATGATTTTGTGGGATTTCAGCTGTTGCACCTAATAAATCTACTCATAGCTCAAATTCATTGTGGTAAGTTAAACATCAGCACAAAAATAATACAGCTTGGCTTGAAGGAAGCTCCAGGATTGCTCTGATGAAGGTCTCTGTAGATTTGACAGATGCATCGAAAACAGCAAACTCCAGGCGGTAATGAAGCCGTTCATGAATCCCATAATGGTCACTATAGAACAATCTATCTTAGAATTTGTCTTTGGCTGAAATGATATATTTATTAGTGATGTTGTTCTGAGACTATTGCTTATAGAAAATGTACATTGTTAGGTATTATTTTTGCATTTTGGTTTTCAGAGACAGCTGCACGATCACTTTAGATTTCTTAACATCATTAAATACTACATCATAATGATAAACACAGATGCAGAGGGGAGTCCGTTTAATTTAATTGACAATTAGCAGTATGTGGCAGTTACAGTTAGGTTACCAGATTTTCAAAATAAAATCTAGGGACATCCGATTTTACCATATCCTCATGTCTAGCCAATCAAAACCAAGCACCCCATTTGTACAAAAAAACAGTGACGGGTCCACTAATGGCACCTCTACCATGCAAGTAAATTGATACCGACCTGGTGCCATTTACCCATGGAGGGTGTTGCTGCCGTAGCCAAGCATACTAAACCAAAAAGAAAAATTTGGGAGAGCCCTCAGGTGGGGAAATCCCGGAGAATGAAGCGGCTACCAAGGCGGCAAAAGGCAATGCTAGAGTCTGATGATAACGTACAAAAGTTTATTAATAAATATTCAGATAAAAGTATAACTAGATTAGCTGGAAGACAATTAATGTGCACACTGGTTACAGTTTGTTGAGTACCACACTGCAAGATCGGAGTGTGGTACTAACACAATGGACATACAAACAAGTGAATTAGCCACACCTACAAAATCAGGCCAGATTTAACGTTACAAAATCATGCTCCCTCCCCTTTAACATAAATAATTGGTAACAAACTTGTGGAATAAGAGGCAGATATTTAAGGTATAAACTCAAAATGTCTTTGGCACCACTAATAGAGGAAGGATGTGTGCAGCCAATTTGCTGTTACTGTAGAAAGGGGCTTAAATAAACCCTGAACCTACTGTGCTCTGGGTCGAGTACATAAAAATCAGTGTGCAGAGTTTAGGAATGCATATTGAAAAGAGTGCAGGGTGCCGGAGCAAGTATTGCAGAGAATGTAGGGATCAGGAGTAATTAACAAACATGGTGCAGGGGTCAGTGGTAAGTAATGCACACAATGCAGGAGTCAGGAGTTAGGCCCCTTTCACACTGGGGCGGTTTGCAAGCGCTATTGCGCTAAGAATAGCGCCTGCAAACCGACCCGAAACAGCTGTTGCTGTTCCTTCAGTGTGAAAGCCCGAGGGCTTTCACACTGAAGCGGTGCGCTTGCAGGACGCTCAAAAATGTCCTGCAAGCCGCATCTTTGGCTCGCTATAGGAGCGGTATATTTACCGCTCCTATAGCGCCTGTCCCATTGAAAACAATGGGGGAGCGCGCCGAACCCGCCCGCAAAACGCCGCTATAGCGGCGGTTTGCGGGCGATATTGACCCTTTTTCGGCCGCTCGCGGGGGGTAAAAAACACCCCGCGAGCGGCCGCAATGCGCCGCTAAAACGCCGGTAAAGCGGCGCTAAATATAGCGCCGCTTTACCGCCAGCGCCCCCACCGCTCCAGTGTGAAACCAGCCTAAGTAACGCACACAGTGCGAGGACCAGGAGTAAGTGATTTACAGAGTGCAGAGGTCAGGAGTAAGTAGCACACAGAGAGCAGTGGTCAGGAAAAAGGAATGCAGCGTGTGCAAGATTTAGTAAGTAATGCATACAGTGCAGGAATCAAGTGTAAGTAACACACAGGGGGAGGGGGGTATTGGTGTTTAAGTGCCATTGACTGTCAGTGATGGTGTGGCAAAAAAGAGATCACGTCAATAGTTTTTGTTTTGCAAAAAGTGATTACTTTGTTTTTTTTTGTACTGTACATGCATTTTAGGGTCTTGCAAAATGTGATATGCAGTCAGAACATCATTATTTTTATTAAAGCTGTTCTTATTTGCATTATAGTAGGAATAGGAATTTAAAAACTCAATCTATTCATAAGAAAAATATGCTTGGAAAATAAATCATATATAAACGTGAAAAGTGGGTGGAGTGACGTGCTGAAGTCATCACGTATTTTAGGAAGTGCGGGATGCTTTTGCATTAGCTGGCCGGCTGTTTTACCTTGCGAATTATGTTCTTTTAAGTGTAAGTGCAATTCTTTAAATATTAAACCAAACAGTACGATATTACATTATGTAGAGCTTCTTTTTCCTATATTGCGGTTCTGTTGGAGCAACGGCAAGATAAGGAGTACAGTCTACAGGGGTGTCCAAACTTTTTTCAAAGAGGGCCAGATTTGATGAAGTGAACATGCGTGAGGGCTGACCATTTTGCCTGAAATTCTTTGAACCATTAAAATCCCGTCTAAGTGTATTCGTCCGAGCACTAATACACCGCCCAACAAGAATTCTCTTGCCTCTGTGGCTGTGTGTGGTGAAGAGATGAGCTTGGGCGTGTTATTTGGATATATATATATATATATATATATATATATATATATATATATATATATATATAAAATTATCTTTTGTGGCCCCCAACGAATCCCTGAGCACCACTCAGGACTAAGGATGAGCTTGGGCGTGTTATTTGGATATAGCATATTTATCGGCGTATAGCATGCACCTTCACTTTAAGAGGGAAGTTTCAGGGAAAAACGTATATTTTAAATAAATAACTATGAAGCAAAATAAGGGTCAGTGCCCATCAATTCAGCCTAATCAGTGCCCATCTGCAACATCACCATTGCCATGAATGGAGCCTCACCATTGCCATGAATGGAGCCTTACCATTGCCATGAATGGAGCCTCAATGTTGCCATGAATGGAGCCTCACCATTGCCAAGAATGGAGCCTCACCATTGCCAATAATGGAGCCTCACCATTGCCATGAATGCAGCCTCTCCATTGCCATGAATGCAGCCTCTCAATTGCCATGAATGCAGCCTCTCCATTGCAATCAATGCAGCCTAACCAATGTCACGAATGCAGCCGTACCATTGCCATGAATGCAGCCTTACCATTGCCATGAATGCAGCCTTGCCATTGCCATGAATGCAGCCTTACCATTGTCATGAATGCAGCCTTACCATTGCCATGAATGCAGCCCTTACCATTGCCATGAATGCAGCCTCACATGTGCCATGAATGCAGCCTTACCATTGCCATCAGTGCAGCCTGATAGATGCCCACCTGTAGCTTCGGAGGGGACAGGGAGGGGGGCGAGACAAACGCTGACAGATTACAAACAGGAGAATTTTCTGTTTACTCAGTGGCCTCATTAATACAAAGTCCCGCCTCCTATGATAGACAGAACAGTCATTCAATGGCAGCCCAGGAGATGGGACTTCCTATTACAGCCGCTGCCGAGTAAACAGGAGATTCTCCTGTATGTAATCTGATGGCGCTCGTCCCGCCCCCCCCTCCCTGTTCCTTATGAGGCAGCGCTTATAAATACGGCATATATCTTTTGTGGTCCTTGTCTATATCTCCTGATAAACATAGGTTATATCCCAATGCATCTGTCCCTTTTATTCCAGTAACTTCCAAAATTTAGCAATTTATTTTTTAAAGTAGCATTATACTGCTTCACTTTTCGCTTGTTAGTAGGAATGATATGGGGAGCAAAACTGCTGATCTATTCCCAACTCCTTCACAGTGGCTTGGATACTACCCGTTTAATCGTGTAAGACCTCAACCCATCCCATAAAACACTTCTAAACACACCAACACATACATACTCTAAGAGATCAAATTTTAGTCATTAATCGTAAAACATTATTAAGTCACTCTCACTGTATATGAATTGTGCCGTCTTACAGAAGACATCCAGAGTGGTATTTTCCCACACTCACAAAAGGTGCAGAAGTCGTATTTCATCTCCATCTGTGTTGTGCATGTGGCACTTTGAGCTCTGAGCAGACATATGTAATGCACATTTCATGCTCCAGGAAAATAAACATGCTTTTACATTAAATATACAAAAAATAAAAACAGGGCTCCAGAAACAGTCTTGCTTGGCCTTGATTATAAGGCACGACGCAGTTTTGTGAAAATAAATAACATGCAGAATGGAGACCACCCAAATGGATGAAGGATGCAAAAAGATTCAAGAGGTAGTATGTCATTGACTCTGATCACTTTCTAATGGGAAGCTATGGGTTTTTTATGTATATAATATTATCAGTATTTTACAAGATCCTGTTTCAATGCATGATTTGTATCTATTTATGTAAATGGGGCAATCACACTCTTGTTACATAAACATAAATTGCTCCCGATTGCAAGAGTAGTGCCTTGATTTGATGCTGATTTACTAAAGGACTTGAGGATATTCACTCAAAAAATGGTGTAAATATTTACTAAAATTATCCAGTCATATGAAAAGCAAATTCCTGTTTACTTTGAGGACCCAATCAAGTGAAGATGCTTTTCACATGATTGGATAATTGAATTGAATATTCACACAATTCACACATGTGAAGATTCTCAACTAGAAATGTGCATGGCGAAAAAATTGGTTTAGTTTTGGATTAATTTGTTAAGTCAATCATTTTGTTCTGTCATAATGCTTATAATTGCATAATTTGTTTTCGGAATTCGTTTTGTATATTCGGATTCATTTCATATATTCAGATCGATTCGTATTTTCTGAAAATTCTGCTTCATTCCTTAGGTTTCCATTGGCACTTTGCATTGTGAATTGCTTGCGACTGGCTTGTGACATCAATACGACTTGCTTGTCACTTTGATGTTTTGCGACTTTGGTCAATCGTAATACAGAATGTGATACATATTACTGAACTTACATAACCCTCCGAAGTCACAAATGAATGAAACAAATGAATACAAATTTATTTAATCTCCAGAGCCTCTCCCATCCTCTGGAACTCCCTGCCCCATTATGTCCGATCAGCCCCTACCCTGTCCACCTTTAAGAGATCCCTGAAAACAAATTTATTCAGGGAAGCCTATCCCACACCCACCTAACAACAACTGTCCCAGAGCCACCCCATCAAATCATTCTCTGCAGCTATTACCTTTTGTACCACCACCCCGTCCCTTTAGAATATAAGCTCTACAAGCAGGGCCCTGCTGTACCTTTTGTATTGAACTTACTGTAATTGTGTTGTCCCCCCCCCCCCCCCTATATATTGTAAAGAGCTGCGTAAATTGTTGGCACTATATAAATCGTGTATAATAATATTCATAATAATAATTTTCTGTTTTCGTTATAATTTATTTCGGATTCATTGAAATTTGTTACTATTGAGATTTGGAGATTCGGAATCTCTGAATAACGAAAATTTCATTCAAATTTTGATTTATAATGAAGCGAATCACATATGTCTATTCTCAACTCCTTTAGTAAATCAGCCCTACTGCCTCATTATGTGAGTCTATGGGTCAACAAAGGTCAATAATAGGGTTGAACGAAATTGAGGGTCTTATTTTCCCAAAATAAGGGATCAACAAAATTTTGCCTATTTAAATACCTGTAAATATTTTTTAGTCTTTTACTTCTAAAAAAATATGTTTTCCGGTTGATGGGAAAGACAAAATTAAGGTGGATTTTTGGAGGTTTTTAAAGATACAGTGGGCTTGAATGCCTCCTGGGGTGAATTTTTCTGCTCCCGGTACAAAATTGAGTCGAGCTGAGAGCCGCTAAGCCATTTACAGGAAGCTTTGTATTTTATTATTATTATTATTATTATTATATTACAGGATTTATATAGCACCAACAGTTTGTGCAGCACTTTACAAGTCGAGGGCAGACAATACAGTTACAATACAATTCAATACAGGAGGTATCAGAGGGCCCTGCTCATTAGGGCTTACAATCTAGAAGAGAGGGTCAGGTGATACATCATTAACTCCGTCTCAGCGGAAAAGGAAGCTTTGTATACATTCATAGAATACAAAGATTCCTGTGAATGTCTGAGCAGCTCTCAGCAAGAATCAATTTTGTTTTGGGAGCTGGATGCAGTGGGACACAGCTCTGTATACAGAGGCATAACTAGAACCTTCAGGGCCCTGGTGCAAGAAACCGTAAAGGACCCCCCTGACCCCCCCCCTTCCATCCGAGCCCTGGGTTTCCAGTTCTGGGAGGGCGTACATGGACATCCTCCCAGAACCCTGCCTCCCACGTGCTGCCTGCTGCATGCATCCAGCACGCTCTGTGACACAGCTGATCACAGATCACAGTAAAGGGCCAACCACAGCAGCCCTTTACCATGTGATCAGCAGATCACATGTAAACAGACTTGCTGGTTATCAGCAGTCCTTTCTTCTCATGCTGTGTCTGTGTGAGGAAAGGAGAGCCGTTAACCAGCAAGACTGTCAGTACATTGTTTACACTGATGATCAGGGCTCTGATCATCAGTGCCACTCCCTCAGTGCCCATAAGTGCCACCTATCAGTGCTCATCAGTGCCACCTATCAGTGCTGCCTATCAGTACTCATCAATGCCACCTATCAGTGCTGCCTATCAGTGACTATCAGTGCCTATCAGTGTCACTTATTAGTGCTCATCAATGCCACCTATCAGTGCCCATCAGTGCTGCCTATTAGTGCTACCTATCAGTGCCCATCAATGCTGTCTATCAGTGCCCATCAGTGCAGCCTATCAGTGCCACATATCAATGCTCATCAATGCCCATCAGTGCCACTTATCAGTGCTCATCAATGCCGCCTATCAGTGCCACTTATCAGTGCTCATCAATGCCGCCTATCAGTGGCCATCAGCAAGGCTCTGAGATGAGAGGTCCCTCTCATACAGCCCAGAGCCTGCACTGACAGCCGACCCCCCCCTCCCTCCACAGTCGGGAAAGGAGAGAGCTGCCAATCTGCTACTTCTCCTACTGCCTCTCTCCTCCTGTGTGTACACCACGGGAAGTGTGTATGATCAAACTCAGCTGTTTAGCTTCCAATGTTTTGGAAGCATACTTAGATTGGGATAAGTCTGGTGCTCTTAATGCAACTTCTTGAATTTACACTCTAGGGATCACAGTTAGTAATGCTCTATTTAGTTTAGTAGGATCGGACTCACCAGGGCCATTGGGCCTTTTGAATTTAATTGGATTGACCATTACTAAGGTAACCCAGATGTTCACTGCTTCTTCAAATTATCCCTTATTTATCCATCACATTACATCATCTACCAAATAATGAGAATGACACTAATATGGAGAAAATTTGCCCGCAGTGACCATTTATTAACAATAACCAAACAATTAAACATTCCTGTAAAACAGAAACAATAAGACTAATAATCAAGTAACCATAATTTAAAGGTTGCCGGTCTTGGGAGGCACCAAGAACCAATATCCTGTTGGTATCTGCGTGACTAGTAAAACTCCTCAGCTGCGCTACACCGGTTTGGGGACAACCCACCTTTAGCAGATACTTACTATTTACCACTTCCCAGTTAACCCACCATTAACAGGGATACCACAGCGGACTCCATACCTTAGATAGGTCCCCTACCATTAATTTAAACTGAGAAATGTGAACGTCTCCGAAGACCCCAACCGCTAAAACATTATGATCAACATAAACAAATCCAACTCCAGGCGGGAGGGTGGGATATTTTTTCACGTCCGTTCGCGCTAACTGATTGCCGCCTATACAGATCTCAACCCTGTATACCCCCCTCCTCCTCTCTCGGAACTGGCCAGTTAAGGTGAGTCGCATCCCTCCTGCTAAGTTAACCCTATCCTAGCCTGTTCCACTGCCCCCTTGCAATGCAGCCTTCGCTTATTCTTTCTTTTTTTTTGCTTCGGGCTTCTCTTTAGCAGTTTGCTATCACTAATCATCATTGTTCTAAGCAATGCTCTGAGATTTCTTGGAGCCACAAATTTTTTTTCCATATAAAACCTTTTTTTTTCATATGTAATGTAGTTGAGTACCGTTATAACATATTTGTAAAGCATACCAGGCTTTTCAATAAGAAAGGGTAAAAAGTGCAAGAGCTGCTAACTTTCTGACTGTTGTACTTGATGCATATGAGCAGATAGGTTAGGACACATCAGGTACAGGTGTATTTGGAATAGAAGTTCAAATTACAGTCTCCTCTCATAGTAAAATGCATCAGCAATGGCGGTGATTAACTGACTCAACTACACCAAATTTTATTTATTTTTTTATCACTTTTAGTGCTAAAATTGCTTTAACTCCTCAGCTCTAGAAAACCTAAAAGACAAGTTTTGGTGGGATGGGATTTCAATTAAAACTTTAGACATTTGTTCTTATTTTGGATAGTGTGAAGGGAAGGGTTAGAACCTCTGTTGTTTTGTGAAATGTATCATTGAGGAAACCTGTGCTGGTTTTAATTGTGGTGTTTACTTAGATATACTGTGCCATGGAGTTCTACAGGCATAAGCAATGTGAGAAGAGACAACGTTGTCTGCATGAAGTGTCTATCAGGAGTAGATAGCCAAGTGCCTACTCACCAATACTGTAACTGATGATAATGATGACAGAGTTGAAGGCTTTACAGGGTCTCCCTCATGATCCCGGCTCAGGGGATGGCGTTCGATCTCTGTCGCGCCGTGGTCAAATCTGGTGTGGATGGAGCAGGAGCGGCCTCCAGGCTGCTCTTGAACAGTATGGAGATGCTGGCAGCAGGTGCCCCTTAGACACACTCGTGATGACTCTTCCTTGCACAGGCCGCGATTCGGCAAACAGCAACCTCAGACCTTGCTTGAAGATCCAGGCCGGGGTCCCAAGAGAGCGATCTCAGCCTAACACAGGCTTTATATATCCTCTCCCAGCAGTCTGTTCCTCTCTTCCAGCAGGCTAGTAGTTGTAGTTCAAAACAATCCAGCTAGAAGTAAGACCCCAGCTTCCTGAACTACACGTCCCAAGATGCTCTGCTTTACACTTAGAGCGCAGTCACTCTTTATTCAGGAAGAGTCCAGGCCAAACACTAGGAGGAAATAGCTTCACAGCTGCGATGCTGCACAGTGTCTCCTAAATGCAGGTAATAATAGCCGACTCTTGGCTATATTACCTTAATACATTGCAATGGAAAAGTGTGTTTCAGCCCTTACCCCTACATTATCCAAAATAAGCTAAAAAAATAAATTGGCTTCAGATGAACTCTATCCACCTCCTGCCATCAATTTCAAAATCACCTTATTTTTTTCTTAAAATGTTACATTTTCGTTTAAATATTTTACATGTTTTCTATTTTCTTATGTGAATAAAATATGGGTTTAAGAGATTTGGAAATCATTGCATTCTGTTTTCATGTCGATTTTACACAGCGTCCCAACTTTTTGGGAATTGGGGTTGTGAAAAAAATAATAATATAATTTATAAATAAAAAAATAAATAAAAAAACAAAAGTTAGGGGCTGTGAGTACAAATCGCTCTCTTCAGAGAACATTACCCATTGTAATCCCCTAAACCCCCTAAATACTGGACTACTGCATAGCAACCACGTGCGTTGTGTATGATTGTGATGCAGTTACAACTTGTCCCCATCCACTTGAATAGGTTGCACTTAGTGGGCAGTAATGTCCACCATGGGAAACATGGTCTATGATTCCTGCCATGGCATGTGTACACCCCCAGCTGCTACCTTTCCAGCTAATGGGGGAGCGGTTGAGGGATGGTGTAAATGAGCCCTTACACACCACAAATGTGCAGGCCAGTCACAGGGTTTGATTTACTAAACGCAAATAGACTGTGCACTTTTGAAAGTGCAGTTGCACCAGAGCTTAGTGAATGAGGTAAAGCTTCACTTTACAAAGAACAACCAATCACATGCAAAGTAAATAAAAAAACGGCATTTTTGCTTGCACATGACTGAATGATGGAAGTCAGCAGAGCTTCTAATCATTTACTATGCCCTGGAGCATCTGCACTTGCAGAGTGCAACTGCACTTTCAAAAGTGTACATTAAATTAGAGTTTAGTAAATCAACCCCACAGTGTCCTTGAACACCACCACACCAGTCTCATTGTCATCATACGGCTTCATTCACACGTATCAATGCGTAGCCAGTGCGAGTGCCATGTTTAACCATGTGGTGATGCACAAGTGTTCCTAGCATCCCCGTGCAGGCAGTTCCATTCATGTCTGATGGGACATAATGGCTGCATGGACACAGCCACTGTTCCCAATCTGACATTCAGGCGGGTGCAAGGCCCAAACACAGACAGATTGGGAACAGAAGCCGTGTCTTTGTATCCACAGTGTCCCAATAGGCATAGATGGGACTACCTGCACGGGGATGCACGGAACACCTGTGCATTCCCATGAGGGTAAGCACGGCCCTGGCACGGGGTACAGATTTATACATCCCCTGTGAACGAGGCCTAAGAGTACAGCAAGTTACAGTGTTCCTGATTACTGCGACGCCAGTGATAATGTCACAAGACCAATGCAGCCAGCAGCAGTGTCCTTGATCCCATCCACACCAGAGCCAGTGCAGCCAGCAAAAGTGTTCTTGATCACTGCCACATTAGTGCAGTGTTGCGTCTGCCTGTACTGACCTGGCCTGTTTATTGACCATGTTTCTGCTTGCTGCCTGGACTGAACCTTTGCCTATTTATTTATCACTGCCTGCCACCTGTACTGACCCATCTGCATATCCTATGTACCTGTGAGACCCAAGTTCAAGCCATCCCCTGCTGACAACTGCATTCCTGTGCAGCGGCCATAACCCTCGATGGGGCGGCCTTGACTTTTTGGTTTACCGGTTACCTCCGCTTGGCTTGTTTCTCCAGGTCTAGGGGTTCCCAGAGTTAGTCCCCAACGACTTTGCACGCTGACACCATAAAAGTCCTTTTGAAAGGTTTTTATTTGCAGGGTAACATCCAACAGACACAGTCTCATGTGGGAACAGAGGGTAAGTGTGAAGAAAACTCAGGCACTTTGAACTGCTAATTATACGAAAGTATCTATTCGCCAACCCAGAGAGTAGCCACTCGCAGTTGGGCACTTCCAAGCTGAACAAATCTCTAGCCAGAGATTATGGCAGTCAGCACTTGAATTACGAAATTTGCCAAGTCTCTAACCTTGAATCAAAGTGGCACTCAGAAACAAAACAGGAACAGGAACAAGTACCTGGAACGTTATCCGTCTCCTTGACAGTATTGGGAAAGCGTGGATTCTCTAGTGTCCTTGACAACCCAGCAACCAGGCACTTCTCAGGATGCCAGCTTGTTGGCCCTCCTCCGAAGAGTCCTCCCCCGGTCACTTACACGAGCTGCGGTGCCCCTCCAAGTTGAGAGCGCACCCGGACGCCTTGAATCCTCCCTCAGTCATTGCGCCTCGGACCAGCCGCTTCCGAGACTCGGGAACAGATGGATCCTTGCCCCAGACCAAGCGGGTCTGTGGGGCTTGTCAAACCAACCACGTTGCAGGGTGGCACACACTCCCCTGACCGGGACCCCTCGCGGGGCTACCCCGGCCCAGATCCAGGAACAGGCAGCTCTGGCCTAACGAACCCCGAACACGTGACTCCAGCATCTTAAGTACCCTTCCCCAGACTCCTCAGTGGGGCCAAACGCACCCACTGATTGGCTCCGAGGAATGCCGGTACTCAAACGTCCAACCAGGCCTGGTTCTGAGCCGGTCATGTGTACCTCACCAAACACATGATCAGGCAGAACCCCAACACAGCCCAGCCAAACTGATGCCAAAGCTTCCCTATCCAATTAGCTCTCAGAACCCCTTTACTATTCTGAGAGACAAAAATAACTAAATGTACACATAGCGGACACCTTGAAAAGGTGTCACCGCTACACCTGCAACCACAGAAATCTTTTTGTTCTTCCTTTCTTCAGCCTCCTGTACTTCCTGGCCGGTTAACATGGAATTCCTGGAGTCAGCCACATACTAGTAGGCTAGGCTTGTTTGGCTTTTAGGAATGGGGACTGCTATAGGTAATGCTACACTAAGCTATATTCCTTGATCACTTATACAGAGGCAACCATTACAGTACATTGGTTTCTATGCAGTGTTGGTTGATTTTTGGGATCCACAAAATACAAGGTCTGGTACATAAACAGTCCAAGCATTGAAAAAGTCTCATACATGTGGTATCCCCATACTCAGGAGGAGTAGCAGACTGTATGTTGGTGTGAAATTCTAAATATGCCTATGCTGTGTGTGAGAAGTATCTTCTAAATATCTTATAAAATTGACAAAAAAATATTTTTAATTTTCTTTCCACATTTTCAAAAAATTGTGTCAAAAAATTAGGTCTTCAATAGACTATGGGGTTTATTTACTAAAGGCAAATCCACTTTGCACTAAGAGTGCACTGCAAGTACACTTGGAAGTGCAGTCGCTGTAGAGCTGAGGGGAAGATCTGAAATTAGGGGAAGCTCTGAAATGAGGGGAAGCTCTGCTGATTTCTATCATCCAATCATGTGCAATCAAAAATGCTGTTTTTTTTTTCCTTGCATGTCCCCCTCAGATCTATAGCGACTGCACTTCCAGATGCACTTCCAAGTGTATTTGCAGTGCACTTGTAATGCAAAGTGGATTTGCCTTTAGTAAATAAACCCTTATGTTTAAAGGGTCTTTGCTCTGCCAAATTGGGTCATTTGGGGGTGTTTCTATTGTCCTGGTGATCCAAGACCTCCAAAATTGTTATAGGTAGTCAGGAAATTAGATGCATAATTTATGCCCCTAGAAAGCCCTAAGGTGGTCTTTGGGTTTTGAGTCCCTCTATGTGGTTAGGTTGGGAAAAAGTCTCACACAGGTAATATCGCCATACTCAGAGTTACACCCCAAAACACACTAGTTCCCCTCCTAAGTATGTCTGTACTGTATGTTAGAAATATCTTATTAACCACTTACGGACTGCCCACCGCATTTACACAGCAGCAGGGACGCCCGATTGTGGGAAACAACGTACCCGTACGTCGTTTTGTGCATGAGTCACTGTGGGCACGCGCTCGCCCGCTGCACAGTGAGGGAGCTGATGTCCGCTGGTCACCCGCGATCACTCTTTAGAGAGTCAGAACGGGGATCTGCCAGTGTAAACAAAGATCCCTGTTCTGACAGGAGAGTTTAGTGAGATCGTCTGTTCCTAGTGATCAGGAACAGCGATCGCTCTGTACTGCCAGTCAGCCCACTCCCCCCACAGTTATAAACACCTCCCTAGTACACACTTAACCCCTTAATCGCCCCCTAGTGTTAACCCTTTCCCTTGCCAGTGTCATTTATACAGTGGTCAGTGGCTATTTTTAGCTCTGCTCATTGTAATAATGTCACTGGCCCCAAAAAAGTGTCAAAAGTGTCCAATCTGTCCATCGCAATGTAGCAGTCCTGCTAAAAATCGCTGATCACTGCCATTACTAGTACAAAAAAAAATGCCATAAATCTTTCCCCTATTTTGTAGGCGCTATAACTTTTGCTCAAATGAGTCAATATCCGCTTGTTGTGATTTATTTTACCAAAAATATGTAGAAGAATACATATTGGCCTAAACTGATGAAGAAATTTGTGTTTTTTCATTTTTTTGGAATATTTATTATAGCAAAAAGTTAAAAAAAAGGGTCGGTCTTTTTTTGGTTATAGTGAAAAAAATAAAGACCACAGAGGTGATCAAATTCTACCAAAAGAATGACCTGGTCATTAAGGGAGGAAATCCTTCCGGTCCTTAAGTGGTTAATTGTAAAATGATAGGCAGTCAGTAAATTAGATGTGTCATTTATGCCCCTAGAAAGCCTGAAGGTGCTTTTTGGGTCTCTGTGTGGTTGTGAAAAAGTCTCACACATGTGGTATTCCCATACTAGGGAGGAGTGGAGTTAGTTTTTAGGTGCTATTCTTAGTATGCTTATTAAGGATGAGCCCGGTGTTCGATTCGAACCCATGTTCGAATCGAGCACCGGGTGTTCGCTCGCTCGGCGAGCCCAGAACTATTGGGGCCGCTCGCATCAAATTCGTGTGATGCGAGCGGCCCCGCAATGCATTGCGGCCCGCGCAGTGCAATGCTGGCTGATGATTGGCCAAGCATGCACTGTGACCCCGCATGCTTGGCCAATCACAGCGCCGGCAGCGAGGAGAGCCATAATTGGCTACAGGCAGGATGCCTGTAGCCAATTATAGCTCAGGGGCTTTAGTACACGCCCCACGGTATAAGAGGCCGCCGCGCCGGCGGCCTCGCATATTATGTTTCAGACAGTGTCAGCGTGTCAGTGTGCTGCTGACTGCTGACAACAATATGTGCTTTATTTCTGGGGATATGTGTGTGCATGCTGTTAGAACAGCATTGCAGTATCACATCTGGGGGGTGTCTATAGGTGGCCTGTGAAGGAGGGCAGGTTTCCTGTGCTTAGAACTTTCCCTGCAAAAAAGTGTCATTTTTGCAGGAAGAAAGCTATTTAAATCACTCGCGGCTAATGAATTGATGGCTCCTGTAACACAGAGAGCTGTCATTCATTAATAAAAAACAAAAAAAAAAGCGTAGGGGTCCCCCCAAATTCAATAACCAGGCCCTTCAGGTCTGGGATGGATATTAAGGGGAACCCAGCCAAAAAAAAAAAAAAATGGCGTAGGGTCCCCCTCAAAATCCATACCAGACCCTTGAGGTCTGGTATGGATTTTAAGGGGAACCCTAGCCAAAAAAAATGGCGTGGGGTCCCCCTCAAAATCCATACCAGACCCTTATCCGAGCACGCAACCTGGCAGGCCGCAGGAAAAGAGGGGGGGACGAGAGCGGCCCCCCCTCTCGCCTGAACCGTACCAGGCCACATGCCCTCAACATTGGGAGGATGCTTTGGGGGTCTAAGACCCCTAAAGCACCTTGTCCCCATGTTGATGAGGACAAGGGCCTCTTCCCCACAACCCTGGCCGGTGGTTGTGGGGGTCTGCGGGCGGGGGGCTTATCGGAATCTGGAAGCCCCCTTTAACAAGGGGACCCCCAGAAACCCCCCCCCCCCTGTGTGAAATGGTAAGGGGGTACAAAAGTACCCCAACCAATTCACCAAAAAAGTGGCAAAAATGGTAAAAATGACAGGAGACAGTCTTTGACAATTCCTTTATTAAAATCTTCTTTCTTCTTTCTTCATCCTTCGGTTTCTTCATCTTCTCCTTCCTTCATCTTCTTCCATCTTCTTCTTCAATTTTCTTCTTCCTCCGATCCGCTTCTTCTTGCGCTGGTCTTCTCGTCCTTCTCGTCCGGCATCTTCTTCCGTCGGCGTCGGCGTCGGCGTCGGTGTCTCTGTCTCTGTCTCTTCTTGGGCCGCTCCGCGCAATGGGAGGCTCCCGCTGTGTGAGGCTCCGCTCCGTCTGACAGGTCTTTTATAATGGAGGGCACCTGGTGACCCCGCCCCCTCTGACGCACAGGGACGTCATGGGGAATTCCATGATGGCTTTCCCCATGACGTCAGAGGGGGGCGGGGTCACCAGGTGCCCTCCGTTTTAAAAGACCTGTCAGATGGAGCGGAGCCTCACACAGCGGGAGCCTCCCATTGCGCGGAGCGGCCCAAGAAGACACCGACACCGACGCCGACGCCGACGGAAGAAGATGCCGGACGAGAAGGACGAGAAGACCAGCGCAAGAAGAAGCGGATCGGAGGAAGAAGAAAATGGAAGAAGAAGATGGAAGAAGATGAAGGAAGGAGAAGATGAAGAATCCGAAGGATGAAGAAAGAAGAAAGAAGATTTTAATAAAGGAATTGTCAAAGACTGTCTCCTGTCATTTTTACCATTTTTGCCACTTTTTTGGTGAAATGGTAGGGGTACTTTTGTACCCCCTTACCATTTCACACCGGGGGGGGGGCCGGGATCTGGGGGTCCCCTTGTTAAAGGGGGCTTCCAGATTCCGATAAGCCCCCCGCCCGCAGACCCCCACAACCACCGGCCAGGGTTGTGGGGAAGAGGCCCTTGTCCTCATCAACATGGGGACAAGGTGCTTTAGGGGTCTTAGACCCCCAAAGCATCCTCCCAATGTTGAGGGCATGTGGCCTGGTACGGTTCAGGCGAGAGGGGGGGCCGCTCTCGTCCCCCCCTCTTTTCCTGCGGCCTGCCAGGTTGCGTGCTCGGATAAGGGTCTGGTATGGATTTTGAGGGGACCCCACGCCATTTTTTTTGGCTAGGGTTCCCCTTAAAATCCATACCAGACCTCAAGGGTCTGGTATGGATTTTGAGGGGGACCCTACGCCATTTTTTTTTTTTTTTTTTTGGCTGGGGTTCCCCTTAATATCCATCCCAGACCTGAAGGGCCTGGTTATTGAATTTGGGGGGACCCCTACGCTTTTTTTTTTTTTTTTTTTATTTTTTTTTTTTTTTATCAATGACTTTTTTTTATTAATGAGTTTCAATGAATCACTGTTCTCTGTGTTACGGGAGCCGTGAATTAACATTAGCCGCGAGTGATTTTTAAATAGCTTTTTTACTTTCAAAAATGACACTTTGCGCAGAGACAGTTCTAAACACGGGAAACATGCGCCCCTTTACAGGCATACTATAGACACCCCCCAGGTACGAAATTTAAAGGAATATTACACTTTTATTGTTTCAATTTAAGCATTATTAAAATCACTGCTCCTGAAAAAACGGCCGTTTTTAAAAAAAAAATTTGCATTGATACATGTCCCCTGGGGCAGGACCCAGGTCCCCAAACACTTTTTATGACATTAACATGCATATTAGCCTTTAAAATGAGCACTTTTAATTTCGAACGTTCGCATCCATTATAACTAATAGGGTTCTAAAGCTCGCACGGACTTTAGGTCCGTTCGCGGGTTCTGGTGCGAGCCGAACGGGGGGGGTGTTCGGCTCATCCCTAATAGCGAGC
>CM053030.1:51876281-51896666 GCA_028564925.1 Lithobates sylvaticus
AAATCCGAGGGCCGAAGGTTAATGGACATGGCTTTGGATTTAGCCGGGTTGACTGATATGCCCGAAAGCGTGGGGATGCTTTTCTTCAGCAGGGATGGGGAAGCTGGTCAGAGTTGATGGGAAGATGAATGGAGCCAAATACAGGGCAATCTTAGAAGAAAACCTGTTATTTGGAATTATGGAATTAAGTCCGAAGGTTTTTTCGATGGAATTCCAACGGAATTCTGCTCAAACTGTCTTGCATACACACGGTCACACCAAATTCCAACAGATGTACAACATGTATGACGGTACTATAAAAAGGAAGTTTAATGCTTCCAAGCATGCGTCGGAATTTTGCGCGTCGGAATTGCATACACATGAATTTGAATTTCGGATAGAAACTTTTTCCGTCTGAAAAATTGAGAACATGCTCTCAATCTTTTGCAGGTGGAAATTCCGCCAGCAAAAGGCCGATGGAGCCTACACACGGTCGCATTTTCCGATGAAAATCATCGATCTTTTGCTGGCCGAAATTCCAGATCGTGTGTATGCGGCTATAAACATGTACCCAGTGTACGTGACTCAGCGCAAATCTTTAAATATATAAAAAATTTGTTAATTAAAGTGCTAATAGTGCGTTCACATGTATGTGCAATAAACAGCTAAATAACCTTGTGGAATCGCTACTATACTGTAAACATAGAGATACAATAAAGTGATAATAGTGCAATAAAGTGCTAAATGTCCCTATTGTATCACTGCTATGATAGGAACACAGTAATGGCAATAAAGTGATAATAGTACACAAAGTGCTTCAATAATTGATTGCTTCGAAAATTAATTACAATATCTCTAAGAGTAAACAAGTAAATAATAAGTAAATAAATGAATGTGTCCAATGGGAAGACTGCTTGCAGGACTGCACGCAAAGGTGTCCAATATGGTGTGCCCGCGCACAAATAATATAGTTCACTTAGTAAATGTGCATCCACAATATGCCAGTCCTTCTGTTGTGATGAATTATTCCACCATGAATTCAGAAGCCTCACTGTTTTGGGGTATTTATTCAGTGAATCCAAATAGCCAGGGTGTCCTCCATTGTGCTCACAGAGCTCTTACCTTAGACCAGGGATATTGCGCTTACTTGTTCCAGTGGTAATGGCTGATCTGCGGTGTCTTTTAGTGGAATCCTGCTGAGCTGTTCTTTAATCACTCCCGAATATATATATGGAGGAAATAAGGCCAAATGGTGTATTACCCCAATAAAAGATTTTATTTTGCAAATAAATTGCTTACATTTTAAAAACAAGGATAAATGTGGCCGATTACGTATATGCCGCTGCGTTGGGATCGTTTGCAGCAATGCTTGTGATCCTCTCGAGTCCGCAGTACCCTGTTTGCGGTCCGCTTTGTTGACTTCCGGTTTGCTTACCCACGTGTTACGTCACGCTACGCACCTCGTGACTTCATCAGGGAACAGGATTGCCATGATGAAGTCACGAGGTGCGTAGCGTGACGTAACGCGTGGGTACGCAAACCGGAAGTCAACAAAGCGGACCGCAAACAGGGTACCGCGGACTCGAGAGGATCACAAACATTGCTGCAAACTATCCCAACGCAGCGGCATATACGTAATCGGACACATTTATCCTTGTTTTTAAAATGTAAGCAATTTATTTGCAAAATAAAATCTTTTATTGGGGTAATACACCATTTGGCCTTATTTCCTCCATATATATATTCGGGAGTGATTAAAGAACAGCTCAGCAGGATTCCACTAAAAGACACCGCAGATCAGCCATTACCACTGGAACAAGTAAGCGCAATATCCCAGGTCTAAGGTAAGAGCTCTGTGAGCACAATGGAGGACACCCTGGCTATTTGGATTCACTGAATAAATACCCCAAAACAGTGAGGCTTCTGAATTCATGGTGGAATAATTCATCACAACAGAAGGACTGGCATATTGTGGATGCACATTTACTAAGTGAACTATATTATTTGTGCACGGGCACACCATATTGGACACCTCTGCGCGCAGTCAAGTCCTGCAAGCAGTCGTCCCATTGGACACATTCATTTATTTACTTATTATTTACTTGTTTACTCTTAGAGATATTGTAATTAATTATTGAAGCAATCAATTATTGAAGCACTTTGTGTACTATTATCACTTTATTGCCATTACTGTGTTCCTATCATAGCAGCGATACAATAGGGACATTTAGCACTTTATTGCACTATTATCACTATGTTTACAGTATAGTAGCGATTCCACAAGGTTATTTAGCACTTTATTGCACATACATGTGAACGCACTATTAGCACTTTAATTAACAAATTTTTTATATATTTAAAGATTTGCGCTGAGTCACGTACACTGGGTACATGTTTATATTTGCTTTTAATGAGTTGTGATCACTAATAGACACAGCAGCATTTCAGTTCACCTATCACTATTTATTTTTATTAGTAGCGCAGAGGTCCACTATACACATCACGTGTGTATGCGGCATTAGAGTTTGCAAAAGACTTGAGACTGGGGCAGGGATTCACCTTCCAACAGGACAACAGCCCCAAAACATAAAGCCAGAGCTATAATGAAATGGTTTAGATCAAAGCATATTCATGTGTTATGCGGCGTACACACGGTCGGAATTTCCGATGGAAACGGTCCGATGGGAGCTTTTCAACGGATTTTCCGACCGTGTGTATGCCTATCGGTCTTTTTCTGTCGGAATTTCCGACGGACTTTGGATTGAGAACCTGTATATGGCGTCATCAATTTACATATACAGTATATTATACATTTACATCAGTCCCTGCCCTCAAGCAGCTTACAATCTAAGGTATATAAAATGTTAGGGTAGCAACCACTTTAAGTTCTATGAATGTACACAAAGGTTTATTTTATAGGCACACTCCACTCAAAAATTAACATGAACATTTAACTAGCTCAGAGAACATGGGCTGGTTAAATGGTTCCCATTCCAATTTTGTGAATGGACCTCAATCTAAGACTGTGAAAACTCTGGCCAATTGCTCCCTGCCTCCTGTTTTATCTGGGTCAACTACAGCATTGCTCCAACATTTGTGAGATTTCACAGTATGAGATCTTATGACATGATGTAGCACCACCCAGAACCACAGAAATAAAATAGAGAACTGAGAGAGACATTACATAGCACAGATTTTTTTTTTTATATTCTTTATTTTATTTTCGTAATTTTCATTATACACATGATTCCTCAGATTTATAATCAAATATTTAGACAAATACATCTATTCAAATTACATTTTCCACCTAGCCCCACCCCACCCTCCTCCCCTTCTAAAAAAAAAAAAAAAAAAAAAAAAATGATTCCTACCCCGTCTCGCTCACCCCCCCCCCCCCATTTCCCACAGTATTTTCTTCCATTATCCTAAGGTATTGTTCTGTTTCCCTAAACTCAATCCATTGCTGCCATATCCTCTGGTATTTTCTTTCTAAATTCTCTAGGGTGAATAGTGAGTGTTCTATTATTCTTGTCCTCTCCACCCTCACTACCCAATCTTTCATTGAGGGTATCTCGTGAGATTTCCAGTAGCAAGGAATTAAGACTTTGGCTGCGTTTAATAGATAAGGGATAAGATTTCTAGCATTCCGTCCCTCTCCCCTCTCTGTATCGTGGAATAGACAGACCCATGGAAGTTTCTTCACCCTAACTCGTGTTATGTTAAAAATTATTTCTATTATTTGCTCCCAATATTTTTTTATTTTCGGGCAGTGCCACCACAGGTGTGAGAAGGACCCCACTGCATCACACCCTCGCCAACAGTTTGGAGAATTATCTCCATTGTAAGCGTTCGCTCCTTGCGGAGTTACGTACCACCTGGCTAGAAGTTTATAGGACATTTCTACTGACTGTATGTCTTTTGCTGTTGAAAAAACACGTCCTAAGATCTTGTTTTTCTGGTCCTCGCTATTTAATGGGCCTATCTCACTTTCCCATTTCCCTAAATACGAGGGGTATTCGTGCTCCGCCGCTCGCAAAAGAATTTTATAAGTCTTTGAAATTCTTTTCTCGCGGTTGTTAGGGGATTCTATTAATTTTTCTAAAGGCCTAAGTTCTCTCTTACCGTGTAGGGGTTTGGGGAGTGTCTGTGTGAAGTGTTGTATTTGGGTGTAGCGCCATTTGTCTAGTGCTCTGTGCATAGCACAGATTTAATCACTTTTGCAGTCATATTTCAGAAAACCCCATTATATGTTTGTTAGGTGTTCCCATTCAAACAATATGCCTATGTTTTTTTTTTTATTATATTTATCACTAATAGATACCGTACATATAGTTACATACCTAAACACTGCGTCCCCCCCCCCACTTTTACCCCCCCATTTTTTATTTATTTATTTATTTTTATTTTTTTCTCTTTTGTGTGTTGGCTTTTGGCACATCAACAAGGGAATATGAAGTTGGTCGAGAGTCGCGACTCCCACCCCTTCATAATTAAAAGGTGTTTTTTTTTTCTATTATATTTATCACATAAATACATAAATACTGCGTCCCCTCCCCCACTTTTACCCACCCCACCTTCCCCTTTTTTTTATTTATTTATTTTTTTAATTTTTTTTTTTTTTTCTCTTTTGTGTGTTGGTTTTTGGCACATCACTAAGGGAATATAAAGTGGGTCGAGAGTCGAGACTCTCACCCCTTCATAATTAAAAAGTATTTCTTTTTTATTTTTTTTCTGGAAGGGGAAGTCACAATCACATACACAAGGGGGAAGACACATTATATACCGTAAGTATACACATATTTAATAAGGGATTAAGGGTATTAAGAGAGGGAATAAACTAGGGGGGGTTGGGGGTTAATCAATTTATCAATTGAAAGGGGGAGGGGGGATGGAGAGGGAGGGGAAGGGAAGGGGGAAGAGAGAAAAAAAAGGGGAAAAGGGAAGGAGGAAGGGAGAAGGGAAAAGAGAAAAAAAAAAAGAAAAATACAGCAATAAATAAAACATTATCAAAATAAAGTGAGTAGGGGTCAGGAATCATATTAGGAAGAGAGGGGGGAGATGGTGGTCTACTTTGGACTCTTTTTTTTTCTTTGGAAGGTATATTGAGACTGATCCATGTGTTTTGTTGATTGTGGTCCTTTTTGTGTTTTGTATTTATTTGTTATATATATGTATTGTATAAGGATGTGTATATACAAGAATTTGTAAAAATGTGGAAAATCTATTAATAAAAATAATTAAACCCCAAACAATATGCCTAAAAAATGAAACATATACAATATACAGTACTTTGCAAAAGTTTTAGGCAGGTGTTAAAAAATCTAATGTAAAAACAAATAGCCGCGCTACTTATTATAACGATCTTAAATAATATATGTGTTAAAAACCCAATGCACAAAATAACACTGCGTGAGTGAATAAATAAATTATAAAGGACTATACCTATCCATACCATTAAAAAAGGCAATTGAAAAAAGTCCACATAAAAAATTCATATATTGCAAAAAATACATATAAATGAAACATAGTTCAAATATAGTGAACGCTGAGTCCAATTCCAAAAAGAAAAAGAAAAGAAAAAGAAGCACTGAAGATGGAGACTGCAGGTTGATTCCACCACCGCCGAGGGGAAAGCCTCTCCTTAGAGCATACACCCAAAGATGATGGAGACTTGTCAAACGCTCAGCCAGGAGATGATTTAACCTTTCAGTGGCCAGATCATCAGTTGATGGCTCACAATGCATATTAGTATCCATGCGGAGTAATGTATACTCAATGAAGAAAAACGGTGTTTAAAGCGGAGCTGCACCCGTACAAAAAATATTAAAAGTCAGCAGCTACAAATACTGCAGCTGCTGACTTTTAATAAATGGACACTGACCTGTTCCTGGTTCCAGCCGTGTAGGCAGAATGTGACGAGAGACCGCTCGTCTCTCGCTGCCCCGCCGCCATCCTCTGTCAGGAATCAGGAAGTGAAGACGCAACGTCTTCACTGCCCGGTTCCCTACTGCGCATGCGCGAGTCGCGCTGTGCGCCTCTATTGGTCCCCGCTGTGTCCTGGGAACTGTGTGTTTCCCAAGACACAACGGAACCCTCGGATATGGGCGGGCATCCCCGGATATGGGCGGGGCAGATACCTGTATTATACAGGTATCTGCACCCCCCTCCCCCCTGAAAGGTGCCAATTGTGGCACCGGAGGGGGGGAGGAATCCGATAAGCGGAAGTTCCACTTTAGGGTGGAACTCCGTTTTAAGGATAATACACTATTGGATCCCCTTTTTTTACTTCTAAAGGGCCTGTTCCGGTCCAAGAGAGTGTATTGGTTACTCATCAGAAGTAGTGTCCCCACACACATTGGATGGAAAAATGGCGTAAGGAGGGAGAAGGACGCTAGGAGTCTGTAAGTTCAGGCATCTCGGATCGAGCAGAGACCCCGCAGAGGGCTATATCTGCAGGCGATAATGACCTCGCTACTGACAGGAGGTCCACCACATCTAGTAAGGGTCTCCATCATCTTTGGGTGTATGCTCTAAGGAGAGGCTTACCCCTCGTCCCCTCGGTAGTGTTGGAATCAACCTGTAGTCTCCATCTTCAGTGCTTCTTTTTCTTTTCTTTTTCTTTTTGGAATTGGACTCAGCGTTCACTATATTTGAACTGTATACACATTGTTTCATTTATATGTGTTTTTTGCAATATATGAATTTTTTATGTGGACTTTTTTCAATTGCCTTCAATTGCCTTTTTTAATGGTATGGATAGGTATAGTCCTTTATAATTTATTTATTCACTCACGCAGTGTTATTTCGTGCATTGGATTTTTAACACATATATTATTTAAGATCGTTATAATAATTAGCGCGGCTATTTCTTTTTACATTTGGTTCTTTTTGCATGAATATCGCATGCTTTTTGTGTCGCAGCTTCTTCATCACATGAGTATAATTTATTACTATTTTTTATTAGCACGGTATATGCCCCCCTTACTTAACAAGGTGTTTAAAATGTTTTAAATTAAGAATGCTTTCAGAAATAGAAGTGTTATTTTTATCAATTAACAAAATGGGAGGTAAATAAACAGAAGACAAATCCCAATCAAAGCCATATTTGGGGTGACCACCCTTTGCCTTTATAGCAGCATCAATTCTTCTAGGTACACAGTTTTTGATGGAACTCGGCAGGTAGGTTGTTCCAAACATCTTGAAGAACTAACCACATGTTGCGATCAGGGCTCTAAGGGAGCCAAATCATCACTTTCAGGACTCCTTGCTCTTCTTTACACCAAACATAGTTCTTAATGAAATTGGCTGTATGTTTGGAATTGTTGTCCTGCTGCAGAAAACATTTTGGGCCAATCACATGTCTCCCTGATCGTATGGCCTGATGGATAAGTATCTGCCTGTATTTCTCAGCATTAATGACACCAGTGGCGGACTGTCCATTAGGGGTGCAGGGGCGACGCCCCCCCATCCATGCGTCCGGCCCCCTAATCTACATGCAGGGTGCCAGACGCTTGGATTCCAATGGGGGGATTTTATTTAAAGCACGTGATTAGATCCAGAGGCTCTAATAGGGTAGGCTTGGGGTGCAGAGCACTGAGCCCTAAGCCCACCCAGTTGTGAAACAATAACGAATGAATATTTGCTATTTACACACTTATTCTCCTCCCAGCCAATCAGGAAGGGCTGTGATGCCTGTGGAGGAGAGCAGGAAAAACCGCCTGTGATGCCTGCAGAGGAGAGCAGGGAAAGAGGAAGCAACCCGTTATGCCTGAAGAGGAGAGCAGGGGAAGGAGAAACAGCCTGTGATGCCTGCGGAGAAGAGCAAGGGAAGGGGAAGCCGTCCATGATGCCTGCGGAGGAGAGCAGGGGAAGGTTAAACCGCCCCCCGTTGCACGGGGGAAGTGCTGCCCGCCATAGATGGGGGAAGGGCTCCAGTGCTCCTGATGACCTGACCAACCGGACAGGGGGGTGTGTGGGTTACCCGACCGACTGTAGGGGGTGTCTGTGGGTCCGCCACTGGAGGACACTGTTGATCCTGATCAAATATCCAACTCTATTTGCAAAAATGCAGCCCCAAACTTGCAAGGAGCCTCCACCATGCTTCACAGTTAGCTGCATACACTCATTATTGTATCGCTCTTCAGTCCTTCACCAACAAACTGCCTCCTGCTACAGCGAAATAGTTACAATTTTGACTCATCAGTCCAGAGCACCTGCTAACATTTTTCTGCAACCCGGTTCCTATTTTTCGGTGCAAAGTTGAGTCGCTTAGCCTTGTTTCCCTGTCTTATGCACTAGTGTGTTTACATTTGTAAACACTGTGGTTGGTCATCAAACAATCACATGGTAAAGAGCCACTCAGGTCTCAGTCATTCTTGAGCGCACTTCCTCACCATGTGATTTCTGCAGTGATGCCCATGAATGGTACTCCATAAATACACATTCACTTCCCTGCTGTTAACAATATGGCAATAGCGAAGTGGTTAAAACCCTAATCCAGACAAAATGTTTTATGTTGTTTTAAATAGCGCAAATTTCACACTTTGCGAAATTTAGATTTTCTGCTTTAGCAAAATCTCTCTACTCAGTCATCACTATTCAATGGCGCTTTGGTGCAGCAACACACTTGACAACATATGCTGCGGTGCGCTCAGTTAAAGGGCATGCCACTAGACATGTGCAAAATTAAAAATATGTTTTTTGTTTCGTTTCGTTATTTAACACATTCTATTTAGTTAGGTTTGTTAAATTCGCTGAATTCGTTTTCAGAATTTGTCCTGTTTCATTTATTTGTATTTCGACCGATTTTTAAAAAATTTCAACCACTTTTGAAAACATTTTAACCGCATTCCAAAACATTTCAACCAAATCTGTGTGTGACAGATGTTTTAGTGTGCGCTGGTACACACTGAGACAGATGTTGATGGGACACAATAGTTGTACAGATGTTTTTGTACACTGGAACATGCCTGCTGTGACAGCTGCTTGGTTGCACTGGTCAACTCTGACAGATGCTAATTGGACACACACTACGACTACTACAGATGATTTTGGGCACAGGTACACTGTGACAGATGTTGATGGGACACCTGACCTAGAAACGACATTTTTAGAAAGGAAGTTTTTAAAAAACTAGTAAAAAAAAACGAGTATATACTAAAATAGTTTTTTTTTTCTTTAGCAGGAATATGATGTACTTGTTTCTATTTTGTTTTCCTATTCAAATGAATTGGAATTAGTAACAATTGGATTGTTATTTCTGTCAGCTCAGGTAACCTTTGTACAATGCACATATAGGTTTCATTTAAGCACCTGAATACTGGACAATTCTTTCATGCCCGGGCCATTTTTAAGCTTTCATATCAGATGTTGCTGGGACACTAGTATTACAGAGGTTTTGTGCAATGGTACACTGTGTGACAGATGTTTTTGTGTGCACTGGTACACTGAGACAGATGTTGATGGGACACTAGTCATGCAGATGTTTTTGTACAGTATAAGTAGTAGTAGTTGTGACGGGAGTCGCTTTGGGCGGGGGTCCGTGAAACCCAGCTTACCTTAGAGAGGTCGAGAAACTCCTTTTTCAGCTCCCCCAGCCCCTCTTATGTGTAAGTCACCCTGTGTCTATTAGGGGCAAAGGGTGACCTGAGAAGCCCAGTCTGGTCTGCCCTAACCAGACTCTCAGTACAACCAACCTGTACTTTGCATTTTGTTTTACCCCTGTTATCCTGGGGCTTATATGTATGGTTTGTGTTGAAAGTTGGAGAGGCTTCTTCACTTGGGACAGTAATATTTATAAACAATATCCGAAGAAATACATGAAGATCTGCTGGGACATTGTATGAGCGTTGCCTTATAGACTATTAGGCCCCTTTCACACTGGGGCGTTTTTCAGGCGGTACAGCGCTAAAAATAGCGCCTGTATACCGCCTGAAAAAATCCGGCCCCATTCACTCCAGTGTGAAAGCCGGCGGGCTTTCACACTGGAGCGGTGCGCTAGCAGGACTGTAAAAAAAGTCCTGCTAGCAGCATCTTTGGAGTGGTATAGGAGCGGTGTATTCACCGCTCCTATACCGCTCCTTCCCATTGATTTGAATGGGACACCGCGGTAATACCGCGGCAATACCGCCGCAAAGCGCCGCTACGGCGGCGCTCTGCGGGGGGTCTTTAACCCTTTTTTTGGCCGCTCGCGGGGGGTAAAACCGCACCGCGAGCGGCCGAATACCGCGGCTAAAACGACGGTAAAGCACGCTAAATATAGCGCTGCTTTACCGTCACCGCGGCTCCCGCCCCAGTGTGAAAGGGGCCTTATAGGTAAGAGACGGACAGTCTGTTACTGGGTTCTATTGCTATTGTCTGTTTATTAAGGTGTACTGTGTTTACACTTAGTATAATGTGTAATGTACTTTGTTGTAGCCTTGTTGCCGAAAAGTCTGTTCATCTAGGCTGATTTAAGTGGCTAGTTAATTAGCTCATGTTAACCACTTCAACCCCGAAAGATTTGGTTTCTTAATAACCAGGCCATTTTTTGCGATACGGCACTGCTTCGCTTTAACTGACAATTGCATGGTCGTGCGACGATGTACCCAAACAGAATTTACATCCTTTTTTCCCCACAAATAGAGCTTTCTTTTGATGGTATTTGATCATCTCTGCGCTTTTTATGTTTTGCGCTATAAACAAAAAAAGAGCGACAATTTTGAAAAAAACACAATATTTTGTACTTTTTGCTATAATAAATATCCCAGTTTTTTTAAAAAAAAAAAAGCAAATTTTTTCCTCAGTTTAGGCCGATATGTATTCTTCTACATATTTTTGGTAACAAAAATCGCAATAAGCATATATTGATTGGTTTGCGCAAAAGTTATAGCGTCTACAACTATGGGAAAGATTTATGGCATTTTTATGGTGTTTTTTTTTTACTAGTAATGTCGGTGATCTGCGACATTACGGTGGACAGATCGGACACTTTTGACACATTTTTGGGACCATTGTCATTTATACAGCGATCAGTGCTATAAAAATACACTGATTACTGTGTAAATGTCACAGGCAGGGAAGGGGTTAACACTAGGGGGGCGATCAAGGGGTTAACTGTGTTCCCTCAAGTGTGTTCTAATTGTAGGGGGATGGAAATGACTAGAGGAGATGACAGATCATTGTTCCTAACTAGTAGGAACACACGATCTGTCTCTCCTCTCCTTTGTGTGTTTAAACACACACACGTCCCTATTCTGGCTCTGGTGCCTGCGATCGTGCGTGGCCGGCAGTCATCGCGACCGCCAGCCACGCGCATCAGCACCCCCGTAGTGCAGCGGGCGTGCGTGGACGCCTGCTTTTCCCACTTTAAGGGCCGACGTACAGCTAGCACGGCTCGCGGGAGCGTGCCGACCTGCCGCAGTATAAATGACGGCGGCTGGTTGGCAAGCAGTTAATGAAACCACTGTCAGCTATTAGCTGCTGGGGGGGATTTCTCCAGCAGACCTTCCTAAAGGCTGTCTGGGTGCCCAGTTAATGATTGAATTATTTGTTGAAAAGTCTGAATATACCTGTGTGTCATGTTACTTAATGTACAGTTTACCCCGCCCTGTGACACTATGCAAAGAAAGGGGAATTGTCCCCAGAGTGTATATCTCTTTGTACCTGTGTGTCAATAAACATTTGATGTATTTGCACCACCCTAGACTATGTGAATGGGTGAGCTAAGGGATCTTGGATTGTGCTGGTAACGGGCAAGTGAAGCTTATACGGCGGACAGACTCCTCTTAAGTATGGGGTCCGTCGCATTAGTATTCATTCTTTTTTTCTATTCTATTTTATTTTTTTCCATTCTAAGCTATGCTTTTATTTTCTCTTTTATTCTAATCTTTTCTTGTCTATTCTATTCCAATTCAAATTTATTCTATTTGTAATTCGGATTTCAGAAGAGGGTTATATTCTTTTCTATTCTATTCTAGTCCTTTATTTTCCATTCTATTTTATTCTGTTCTTTTATTTTCTATTCAATTCTGTTATGTATTACTGTATTTATCGGCGTATAACACGTGCCGGCGTATAACACGCACCTTAACTTTAAGAAAGAAGTTTCAGGAAAAAAACTTTACACAGACCCCCTGCATAGTACATGGACCCCTGTACAACACAAACAGCCCCTGCACAAAACAAACAGCCCATGCACAAATCAAACAGCCCCTGCACAAATCAAACAGCCCCTGCACAAAACAAACAGCCCATGCACAAAACAAACAGCCCCTGCACAAAACAAACAGCCCCAGCACAATACAAACAGCCCCTGTAAAATACAAACAGCCCCAGCACAATACAAACAGCCCCTGTAAAATACAAACAGCCCCTGTAAAATACAAACAGCCCATGTACAATACAAACAGCCCCTGACCCTGTACAATACAAACAGCCCCTGTACAATACAAACAGCCCCTGCACAATACAAACAGCCCCTGTAAAATACAAACAGCCCCTGTAAAATACAAACAGCCCATGTACAATACAAACAGCCCATGCACAAATCAAACAGCCCCTGCACAAATCAAACAGCCCCTGCACAAAACAAACAACCCCTGCACAAAACAAACAGCCCCTGCACAAAACAAACAGCCCCTGTACATTACTAACAGCCCCTGTAAAATACAAACAGCCCCTGTACAATACAAACAGCCCCTGTACATTCAACAGCCCCTGTACATCCAACAGCCCATGTACAATACAAACAGCCCCTGTACAATACAAACAGCCCATGCACAAATCAAACAGCCCCTGCACAAAACAAACAGCCCCTGTACATTACTAACAGCCCCTGTACAATACAAACAGCCCCTGTACATTCAACAGCCCCTGTACATTCAACAGCCCATGTACAATACAAACAGCCCCCTTTCATTATAAAGCCCCCTCCCTCACGCACTCCGAGCGCTGGGACAGTGACAGCGATGCGGGCATACTGTAGAGTTGAACTTCACACTGTCAGCCCCTTCTCCTGTGTCACTCACATACCTCCATTAATGCTGCTGAGCAGCTCTTTCTCGTGGACCCGGTCATGTGACTGCTCTCCTCTCCTTCATTGACGATCACATGATCGCTCTCCTCCTCCAATCAAAAGTTACACACGAGGAGGCGGAGCGGGAGGAGGAGAGCAGCCACAGCGAGCGGATTCAGAAGGTTAGCTTACATTGGGTTTACGTATGGGGACCAGTGTGTCACAGGGGGCTGACGCTGCAGTGGAATTTTCTGATCTTTAATGGCAGCGCTGTTCCACGGCCAGGAGAGGCGGGGCGGCCGGCCTGATACCCTCCTAATAGGTGGCACCCGGGGAGGACCACCCGATCCCCGCCCCCTGTTGTAAAAATACAGATATCGGCGTATAACACGCTGGCGCAATTTACCCTCTATTTTCAGGGTAAAAATGTGCGTGTTATACGCCGATAAATACGGTACTCTATTCTTTTCTATTCCTTTATTTTCTGTTCTAGTCCTTTCTATTCTATTTGTTTCTATTCTTTTGTATTCTATTCCTTTATTTTCTATTCTATTTTATTGTATTCAGAAATTTGAATCGAATTCGAAAACAATTCAAATCAAATTAAAAAAAGGTTAGAATTGTTGTTTTGTTATTTTGGATTTGCTTAAATTCATTACTATTGATATTCAGAGATTCGGATACATCTGAATTTCCGAATAATGAAAAATTTGTCTGAATTTCTTTCTTGTACATGTCTACAAGCCACTAATGAGGCAGCTCAGTAACCTTGCTCTGTACACACAGGGCAATGTTACTGAGCTGGTGACTAGAACACTAGCAGCTGGGCCACAGAACATCATTAGGTGTTATGGTGCAGGCAGGCTTGGAGGCCGGGCCTCAACAAGGTAAGTCCTTGGGAGGGGCTACGCACACTTACAGGCCTGTACTGTACTGACAAGTACTGTAATGCACAATACCAAGCCACATAGATGGACCTTGGCCCTGATTGTAGTTTATAATCCGTTATTGTTTCATAATACTTTATATTGTTATTCTATCATTACCCCCCTATAGAATTTGGCACTTATATTTATACCTGACTATTGTTCTTACACTTGTAATCTAAATTCTATTTTGTACATTTTTTTTATGTGAATAATCTAACACAATACATTATTTATTATATAATCTATCATTATATAATATAATTTTATCTTTATTTTATTAACTCTTATTTACACAAGAAGTTTTACTGTATGTTTTAACTTTATCTTGTAAAACTTGTTTTCTTACAATACTGATTTATTGTAATTCATAGTAATGTGTAAAATAAAAATTATTTAAAGAGAGAAAATAAAGAGTTATTACCTGAAAAAAAAAACTGTAGTGCACTGTAATGTTAGGACAGCTTCTGCTGGAGGAGCGGCAAAACCTTGTACAAGCAAACTGCACTGGCTCTATGGAAGGAGTCCTCAATCTGCCTTTCCACACCAGATACTGTTCCCTGCACCATCCCTACTCATCAGGAACCTTTCCTTGTGCTAAACATTGTCTCTAACCAGAGTTTTCCTTTCCTCAACCTGTCACAGAGTGCACCCAAGTGATATGGGATCCCCTATTTAAAAGCTTCTTTGTTAAGATGGGCACCTGAACTCTCGTAAGAATTGGATATCAAACCAGATACCTACTTTCCCAGGGGGGACTAATGGAGTCCATAAGGGGACAATGCCCTTATCAGACTCCTCATCCCCTGTAGCACTGCCATGGTGCCACCTAGAGGTGAGAAAAACACCTTCACCTGCCTAGAGGCAGCGGAAAAGTGTCATTGGTTGCTAGTTTGCTGGCAGCTGGGCCGATAAGATTGGCCACCTCAAGTGGTGCTTAAAGCGGAAGTAAACCCTCCAATCATTTTCAGCCAAGGAAGCTGCCATCTTGGTCTCTGTCTAATCTTCAACTGCCATGATGCTGCACATGTGATCAGTTATGACTCCAGCCATTGGATGGTTCGACAGATTGGTTGAGAGCACAACCAATGTGACAGCTAGCATTCTACGGCATGCCGGGAATGTAACTTTTTTTTGAAGCCGTTAAATAGATGGGTTTACTTCCGCTTTAACCCAGCTTAACCTAGACATGCTTCTGTCTGTTCTAGTATGCAGCAGGTCTGATTTTTGGTCCGTGGTGGTACATTAGGCAGCCCATTCAAGTGAATAGTCTGCAATACACTTTAATCTGTGCTAACAAGCATGCATTAAATAAACTGCAATGGCCAGCCCTGTTGTGAATGGGCCCTGAAGGTACATGGGGAGTCTGATGAGGACCTGTACCATCATACCTATTATAAGGAGACTGACAGACTTACTTTAAAATAAGAGAACACAGGACAAGACAAATATTACAGTATTGAGAGGATACATGCGGAGGACCCCTCTGTCTGACAGTAAAAGAGGAATTCCGAGAACACTAGGACACATCCTTACTGCCTTGTTAATGTTTGTGTTTCTTTCATGTACTCTGCGTATCCCATAACGTTCAAAGCTATTTGCTCTATGGAGAGTTTATATAGATGTCCTACCATTATTTTACAATTTGTTTCAGTCAGAGTAATGGATTTATGGAGAAATTGCCCTTGATGTAGGTACCTGATTTTTTTCAGGGTTATGCAAAGTTCACAAGAGAAAAGGCAAAGTGAACCTCAGTTAAACAGTGAATGCAGACAATAAGAAAAATCCCTAAGTGGGTGGCCAGTGCTATCCCGGGAACATGGCCATTATTCTAAATCTACTCTTCGCTCACTTTAGTCTACGTTTTGGAGAATTTTTGCAGTTAGGTTCAGTAGGCTTCTCCCGGTGTTTCTGGGTGGGATTGCTCCCTCTTTTCACACAGCTATGTGCTGTGCAACTTCACATTCATGAACCAGTCAATGAGACTGGTGTGGAATCAGAAAGTGGGTGGTGATGGAAACAATGAACATGCTGGCCTGCATTTGACTTTGAAACTCAGAATCCTGATTTTGAATCTCAAAATTCTTACTTTAAAAGTCAGAATTTTCTTTAATACATTTTAGAATAGCCCCAGGAATCTTCTGTAGGAGTGGAGATAGGCTTTTATGAACATATGAGTTTTCAACGATCACCTAAAAGAGGACAGAATAGAAGATAGCCAGACAGATTGGGGTGGGGAATTCCAGAAGATGGGAGAGGTTCTTAAAGCGGTTCTGCACACACTTCATTTAGTAAATCTCTTTGCCTTCCAAATCAGGCAAAGAGTACTAAATGAAGTGTTTTTTATTAATTTTTTTCACTTACCTTGTAATTGCTGCTCTGTCTCTTCGGCGGTGGGCGGGGTCTGTGAGTCGATCCTCGTCATGCCGCACTGTCTCCTGGGATCTGGTGTCATTGATCCCAGGAGTCAGTGCGGACATCCGCCGAAATCTCGCGAGTTTTACGGGGCTCGTGCCGAAATCTCGCAAGATTTACGGGGCTCGTGCCGAAATCTCGCGAGATTTACGGGGCTCGTGCCGAAATCTTGCGAGATTTACGGGGCTCCTGCCGAAATCTCGCAAGATTTACGGGGCTCCTGCCGAAATCTCGCGAGATTTACGGGGCTCCTGCCGAAATCTCGCGAGATTTACGGGGCTCCTTCCAAAATCTCGCGAGATTTACGGGGCTCCTGCCGAAATCTCGCGAGATTTCGGCCACATCCGAACATCCAGATTTCGGCGAACGTGAGCTACACTTTGCCGTTACTGCGCACGCGCGAGATCGGCGCAATAACGGCGGTGCATGCTGGGCCATCTGAAGTGCCTGTGTGGTTTCACATGCCCACAGGCAAGATGGCACCCAGCAGCAAGATTTTTTATAACTTTTTTTATGTGACGAAAACCGGCAGCAGTTCGTTAGGAAAATGGAACACGTGAGTGCTTAATTTACATCTCCTAATCCTTTGCATTGTACTAAAAAAAAAAAAAAATTACAGACAGTGCAGAACCGCTTTAAAAAATCCTGGAGGCCAGCATTGGAGGAGGTAACGAGGGAGCTAGAAAACAGGAGGTTTGGTTGATATTTTGAAAAGAGGTTTGTAATGTAGCTGGGGCTGTGGATGACTTTGTTTGTTGTGTTGGTGTTTTTAATTTTATTTGTTTGGTGAGAAGAAGCCCTTGGCAGAGAGGGTGTTGGACATTACATAGATGGTTGGTATGGTGGATGCACATGAAAGTGTTTTGGGAGGGATTGCTCTCCCTTTTCTCTCCCTGATGTGCAACTTCACTGCAGGAGATAATTTTTTACGTTTCCCGGAAGGAGGAGGATTTCATCTAAAAGAAAAGGCATCAGCACAAGAGACACATCCTACTGACTGTAAGTTATGTCCCTTGTGCTGATGTTCCTGTTTTTTTTTTTTTTATTTTGACTCCCTTCGGCATTAAATATACCATACCTATTATTTAAGTTTCCCGGAAGGAGGAGGATTTCATCTAAAAGAAAAGGCATCAGCACAAGAGACACATCCTACTGACTGTAAGTTATGTCCCATGTGCTGATGTTTTGTGTTTTTTTTATTTTATTTTGGCTCCCTTCAGCTTTAAATATACCATACCTAGGTATACCAAATTTGGTGGGCCATTTTTATTTTATGCCCCGTCAGGGGAGCTAAGCTACAGAGTCACTGCTGAGCTGAGGGAAGGGAGCAAGAGCTGAGCGCCTAGTTAGGCCCCTTTCACACTTGTGCGACTACAAAGTTGCGCGATTTTACCACGATCCGCGGCCGCGATTTAGCTGCAATTTCAAGGAATGTGTAAGTGGCATCAAAATCAGACCAAAGTAGTGCAGGGACTACTTTGAAGTCAGAACGACTTGAAGTCGTACTAATAGGTATGGCTGTCATTGGAAATCATGGGAAACGACTTGTCATGCTACTTTGCAGTCCCAAATCGTGGGACAAGTCGTATAAGTGTGAAAGGGGCCTTACTCCTGCAAGGGACAGCAGGGGTAGCTGAGCTACATTGACTTGGATCACTTTAGTGCTTTTTCTGTGAACTTTGAGAACAAATTGCTCCAGAATTCTTGCAGCTACAGAGGTCAGTGAAGGCTTGGCTTCAACCTCATTTTCTGCATATTAAGAAGGTGCTAACACCTGGATTTCCATTGCCTGGCAACAGCATCATTTTAATGCCATTGTAATACTACAGCTTCAGATTTATACAAAATCTTGTATTGTCACCTTGCATTAAAATCTAAAAAGGAATTATAAAACCTCATCATCATCATTATATGTAATAGTCTGCTGTACTGACATTTCACTAATCCTCTGCTCAGAGACAAATGGGCGTTTTCTTAGTTTGTCTCCTCTTGATGGACTTCATCTCCAGTGTGGTGAAAGACAGGCCCTATGTCTTGGGTGAGCACACTGGTGATAATTATACAGCATTCTGTCAGATGTGTTTCTAAATGTTCTTTTCCAACCTTTAAAAGCTCTTTCAGGATATTACGCTCCAAGGATTGTGCTGTTTCCAGAACAATCTCCTTCCAATAAGCTTTGTAATTGGCCTCTTGCAGTTTTGGTGACCCTCCAGTTTTTGGAGGGAAGAACTCGATGTGCCACTTTTGTGAACTTTACAATTTTTGAAGATGGTGCCAAAAATGTCAGCACTTGCGGTTCCACCATATTAAGGGTTGGCTTAATACACAAACAGTCTCCTGTTAGAGAGTATAGTTATTATTCCTTAAAGTAGCAATAAACCCCCAGTACTTTTTTTTTATCTAAACACATTGAGTACAATGAAATAAACATTCCCCAGTAAATCATGTTTAAATTCTTACCCCAGAACTTGTAGTTTACAACTTTCAGTGCTGCTGGCTCTTGCTCTCTCAGTGCTGCCTCCCCAAACTTCCAGTCCTCACAGGAAAGAGTTAGCAGTGGACAGCATTGTTTTGGGACAGTCTGTTAGCTTGGAGAGGGGAAGGGGAGGAGGTGAGAGCAGCAGGGGAGTGCCCTTCCATCTCAGGCTATAGGGCCAGGACCGTCTTTAAGGCAGGGCAAAAGGGGCAGCTGCCCTGGGCCCTGCATTGTTGTGGGGCCCAAAGCAGCTGCCTCTTACTTGCCAACTATCCTGGTTTACATTCCCTTGTTGCTTGAAGTTTTAGTCCTGTGCTGTGTCCTGATATATCAGTGTGAAGTGCTGCTACTAATGCTGCCCAGCTCGCAAAGGTAAGCATTTATATGTAAATAGCAGCGCACGGCAGCATTGATATGTAAATAAAGGGGGGGGGGTAGTTGTGGGGTGTGCAGGGGGGGGGGGGGGGGGGTGTGGGGGGTGTGCAGAGGTAGGCAGAGAAGTATTTACAGTTTGGGGTGCACAGGTAAGCAAGGAGGGGATGTATGGAGGTAAGGGAGGTGGGTGCAAAGATGAGCAGAGGAGGCAGGTAGAGTAAAGGGGGGAGGGTTGGAATGGAGAGGATGTGGGAGGTTTGGGGGTGCAGAGGCACTGCTGTGTAAAGCGATTTTGCATGTGTTCCCAACAAACACATGTGAACGCAGGCTACATGTCCCAGTTACATTGGTGGTCAGTGTAAATCGTCTCATTACATTGGGGCTTGGTGTAGCATCCTTTCATTCACACTAGTGGCCAGTGTGAATGCTCCCCTTACATTAGTGGTCAGTGTAAACCCCTATTACATTGGTGGTTACTGTGAATGCTTCTATTACATTAGTGGTCAGTGTAAACCCCTATTACATTGTTGGCCAGTGTTGAAACTCCTCTTTATATTGGTAGTCAGTAAAAAAAATCTGCATTGCCATTGATCACACCTTACCCTATGCACACAGTGTGGGGAGATACAGCTCTAGTCTCTGAATACAATGGTGGCTCCATAGGATGCTGCAAGAGAAATAAGCCACCCTGAATCAGGAAACCTGTGGGAGCAGTCATAGCATCAGGTTAAACAGGAACACAGACAAGGAATAAGAGATAAAAAGCTGAATACTCAGTATGTGATTAAATCAGCTGCCATAAATGCTTTAACTACCTGAGATCCGTGCTATAGCCGAATGACGGCTACAGCACGGATCTAATGTGCCGGGACGACGTCTATTGACGTCGTCCCGGCCACGAGCTGCCTGCGCGCCCCCTGAAGGGCGCGCGCGGGCGCGCTCTGTGATCAGCGAGTCTGTGAGACTCGCTGGATCACAGATCCGAGTAAGGGGTCGATCCCGACCCCTTACCACGTGATCAGCTGTCAGCCAATGACAGCTGATCATGTGATAATAACAGAGACGGTAATCAGGTTTTTTCCTCCTCGCGCTGACAGCGCGAGAAAAAAAAAAAAAGCCGATCACCGGCAGCAGTGAGAGGGACATCAGTCCCTCTCACTGCAATGTGCCCAATCCATGGTGCCCACCTTTGCTCCATTAAAGTGCCGCCTACCAGTGCC
>CM053030.1:51897166-51946015 GCA_028564925.1 Lithobates sylvaticus
ACAACTTTTTGTAAAAAAAATATATATATTTTTTTTTTTTCATTATTCAATCTCTTGGGACAAAAAAAAAAAATATTTAATGGGCTCAACATTGCTCTCATCAAATAGCTTGGGGTGTCTACTTTCCAAAATGGGGTCATTTGGGGGGGGTTTGAACTGTCCTGGCATTTTATGCACAACATTTAGAAGCCTATGTCACACGTCACCCACTCTTCTAACCACTTGTAGACAAAGCCCTTTCTGACACTTTTTGTTTACATGAAAACATATTTTTTTTTTGCAAGAAAATTACGTTGAACCCCCAAACACTATATATATTGTTAAAGCAAAGGCCCTACAGATTAAAATGGTGGGTGTTGCATTTTTTTTTTCCACACAGTATTTGCGCAGCGATTTTTCAAACGCATTTTTTGTGGAAAAAATACACTTTTTTTTATTTTAATGCACTAAAACACACTATATTGCTCAAATTTTTGATGAAATAAAAAATATGATCTTAGGCCGAGTACATGGATACCAAACACGACATGCTTTAAAATTGCGCACAAACACGCAGTGGCGACAAACTACATACATTTTTAAAAGCCTTTAAAAGCCTTTACATGATACCACATTAGATTCACGGAGGAGGTCTACTGCTAAAATTACTGCCCTCGATCTGACCTTCGCGGTGATACCTCACATGCATGGTGCAATTGCTGTTTACATATGACGCCAGACCAACGCTTGTGTACGCCTTTGCGCAAGAGAAGGGGGGGCAGGGGTGCTTTTTTTTTTTTTTTTTTGGTTTTTTTTTTATTTATTTAGCTTTTTTATTTTATTTTTAAACTGTTCCTTCCATTTTTTTTCTTTGTTATGATTTTTATTGTTATCTCAGGGAATGTAAATATCCCCTATGATAGCAATAGGCAGTGACAGGTACTCTTTTTTTGAAAAAATTGGGGTCTATTAGACCCTAGATCTTTCCTCTGCCCTCAAAGCATCTGACCACACCAAGATTGGTGTGATAAAATGCTTTCCCAATTTCCCAATGGCGCGGTTTATATCCGGGAGGGGGGACATTCCCTCCCACTGCTTGTAAAAGCAGTCTAGAGGCTAATTACCCGCTAGAATTGCTTTTACATGAAAGCCGATCACTGGCTGAAAAGAATGATACCAAGATGATACCTAAACCTGCAGGCATCATTCTGGTATAACCATTCAAAGTCCAGCAACATACTGGACATATATTGTAATCTTTTTTTTTTTTCATGCAGCCTCTTGGCTGAACGAAAAAAAGAGATTGATTGGTGGGTATGCCCACCATTAGAATACCTCCCTTCATCCACCCACTTCTAATGATGGGCATACATGCACCATTTATATATATGCCGATGCATGGGGGCATCCTCCCGCAAAAGTTATGCCGTGTACACACGGTCGGAATTTCGACCGTATGTACGTGGCATTAGGAGCCAATCGCTCCTCCCCCCCCCTGCTGCCCCCATGCTTCGGCATATATGCTCTTTTTTTTAACTGTGGTGGTGAAATCACCTCCTACAGCGTTGGAGTCGCGGCTTTATGTATCGTGGGAGCAAACGCTGTTGCTGTCAAGATAAATAAATCCGCGTTGCAACTGAATGGCGCACCTGAAAACAAAAAAATGCTCAACACTAAAACACACAGTAAACAAAATTACATACCTGAAAAGCAAGCATGATAAAACATAATAAAACATAATAAAACATTGCAGAATAGAATGGAGTAAAAAAAGAGCAACAATAGAGAGAGAATAGAGTGAGAGAGAGAACAATAAAACGACAACTATTTTATTTTTTTTTTATTTTTTTGAGATTCACAGGTAAAAAAGCTCCTGACTGAAGCGACTGAATCAAAACGCTACCACAAAAAAAAATGTTAGCGATCGCAGGGATCAGGCCTGACTCTGCGAACGCTGCAGTTATGTGTGCTTAGTGTTTTGTAAGTGACAGTGATCGATCGATACTGCACTTGGGTGGGCTGGGCTGGGCTGGGCGGAGGGGGAAAACGCAGGTGCTAGCAGGTATCTGGGCTGATCCCGCTAACAATGCGTTTTTTTTTTGGAACCCTAAACTGCTGGGACGCTAGTATAGATCTGATCAGATCAGATATTGATCTGTTCAGATACTGTGCCACTAAGGGAGGTGTATGCTTTGCGCGTGGGTGTTTGCGGTACTGGCACTAACCTGGGGCGACGCAGACCTTATTTGACCCTAAAACCTAATTGATATCACCCGCCGGGCGATCAGGGGGTTAAACCGTTATTGGGTAATAAATGGCGGGTGCCCTGACAGTATAAAAAACAAGCTAACTAACCAGCGTCACCCGTAACAGTAATACAAAAAAAAACTGGTTACCTAGCGACACTAATGCAGCGATCAGAAAAACGATCGCTTAGTGACACTGGCAAAAGGGGGTGAAAGGGTTAACTAGGGGCAATCAGGGGGTTAAAACCTTTATTAGGTAATATATGGGGGTACCTGACGCTATATAAAAACCTGACGGGGAACCTAAATAACGAAATAACTAACTGGCTAACCAGCGTCACCAGTGACAGTTATACAGTGATCACTGGTGAAAGGGTTAACTCTAGGGGCAATCAGGGGGTTAAAACCTTTATTTAGGTTGTAATATGGGGGTACCTGACCTATAAACCTATTTATGAACCTATATAAACATGGCGGTTACCTAAAAAAAAAAAATGGTTACCTAGCGACACTAATGCAGCGATCAGAAAAACGATCGCTTAGTGACACTGGCAAAAGGGGGTGAAAGGGTTAACTAGGGGCAATCAGGGGGTTAAAACCTTTATTAGGTAATATATGGGGGTACCTGACGCTATATAAAAACCTGACGGGGAACCTAAATAACGAAATAACTAACTGGCTAACCAGCGTCACCAGTGACAGTTATACAGTGATCACTGGTGAAAGGGTTAACTCTAGGGGCAATCAAGGGTTAAAACCTTTATTTAGGTTGTAATATGGGGGTACCTGACCTATAAACCTATTTATGAACCTATATAAACATGGCGGTTACCTAAAAAAAAAAAAAAAATGGTTACCTAGCGACAGCAGTGACACTAATACAGCGATCAGAAAAACGATCGCTTAGTGACACTGGCAAAAGGGGGTGAAAGGGTTACCTGGGGGGCAATCAAGGGGTTAAACCTTTATTAGGGGGGGGTGGGGGGCTACCTTGGACCTAAAACTAACTGCACTGACAGTTATTACAGTCACACTGACACTAAATGCAGTGATCAGTAAAAAAATGATCACTGCAATTAGTGACACTGTGACTGGGGGGGGAGGGGGTGATCTGGGGGGTGATCTGGGGGTGACAGGGGGGTGTTTTGTGTGCCTATGTGTACTGGTGTCAGTGTACTGTTGGTGCACTAACCTTTAGATGTTCACAGCTCGGCGTTCCGGTCACATAGACCGGCGCACCGAGCGTGACATCACTTCCTCTGCCTGTGTTTTGATTGACACAGACAGAGGAAGCATCTGATTCGCCAGGAGCGATCGCGAGGGGGTGGCCAGAAACCACTGGCCGTCCCCTCATCCCGGATCGCTCCTGAAGCGATCCCGACCGTCCCCGCCGGCCGGGGGGGGTCCGATCGGACCCCCCACCCGCCGGAAGAATGGCACGTACAGGTACGTGGTTCTGCCTGTACGTGCCATTCTGCCGACGTATATATACAGGGGGCGGTCGGCAAGTGGTTAAGACATGGGAGGGCAACTGTTTAACCAGCTTTTTGAGACCTGGGAAGGGGAGGCCCAACAGGTCTAATGGTAGAGGTACATTAAACAGAGCTTGAAGGAGGGACATCACATTAGCCCAAAAGGGTTGTATCAGTGGACATTACCAAAAGATATGGAAATGTGAATCAATATCCGAATCACATCACCAGCATAAGTGAGAAATGGAGGAGTCATGGTGGTGTAGGACTTCAGGGCTTCTGTACCAAAATATTAATATCTTCTGCACCACACATCTAGATGACTTAGAAACTAGACATGTGCCATTCGTTTAGTTCCTAATTCGTTTTTAACGAATTTTGACAAATTCGTTAATTCCGAATTTCCAACTTTTTCAATTTCCGAAAATTTCCGAATTTTTCAATTTCCGAAAATTTCCGAATTTCCGAATTTCTGAATTTTCGAATTTCGCATTTTCGGATTTCCGAATTTTCGAATTTCCGAATATCGAATTTTCGGATTTCCGAATTTCCAAATTTCGCATTTTCGGATTTCCGAATTTCCGAATTTCCGAATTTCGGATTCCGAATTTTCAAATTTCCGAATATCGAATTTTCGGACTTCCGAATTTCGCATTTTCGGATTTCGGATTTCTGAATTTTCGAATTTCGAATTTCGGATGTCCGAATTTTCAAATTTCCGAATATCGAATTTTCGGATTTCCGAGTTTTGCATTTTCGGATTTCCGAATTTTTAATTTCCGAATTTCCGAATTTCATATTTTTGGATTTCTGAATTTTCGGAAATTCTAAAATTTGAAAAATCTAAAATCTGAAAAATCTAAAATCTGAAAAATCTAAAATCTGAAAAATCTAAAATCTGAAAAATCTAAAATCTGAAAAATCTAAAATCTGAAAAATCTAAAATCTGAAAAAAAGAAAGAAAATCTGTTAAAAACTAAATAATAACTAACTATTAAATTATAGGTATTGGAATTCCCTTTCAAATTTGTCTGTTAGTGAACATAACGAGTATGAATTTATCCGAAGATTTCAAATTTTGGGATTTTCAAATCTTTGAATTCCCGAATTCCGAAAATCCGAAAGTCCGAAAATTCGGAATTCCAAAAAAACAAAAATTCTAAATTCTTAAATTCGGAAGTTCGTAAATCCGAAAATACAAAATTCGGAAATTCGGAAATCCGAAAATCTGAAAATTCGGAAATCGGAAATCCGAAAATTCTAAATTCGTAAATTCGGAAGTTAGTAAATTCGAAAATTCGGAAATACGAAAATACGAAATTCGGAAATACGAAAATTCTAAATTCGGTAATTTGAAAATTCGGAAATTCGGAAATTCGAAAATTCTAAATTCGTAAATTCGGAAGTTCGTAAATTCGTAAATTCGAAAATTCGGAAATCCGAAAATACAAAATTTGGAAATTCGGAAATCCGAAAATTCTAAAATTCGGTAATTTGAAAATTCGGAAATTCGGAAATCCGAAGAAACGAAATTCGGAAATCTGAAAATTAGAAATTCGGAAATCCGAAAATTCGAAAAATAGAAATGTGAAAATTCCCGAAATTTCTGAATTCCGAATTTGCGAATTCTCGATTTTCCAAAAATTTCAGAAAAAAGAAAAAAAGCGAATGAAACGAAAACGAAAATAAACAAATTTTTTGTCAGTGCACATGTCTATTAGAAACAGATGTCCATACTTTTTTCCCAACAAGGGAGGGGAATGGGTTTCTGTAAAGTATGAGACCATTTCTGCATGTAGGAATAGAGACCTGCAGTAAGGGGGGTAACTTCATGTAGTAATTTATAAATGGTGTAAATTAGGTGGGCCTGATAAGGGCGCAAGTGTATTTTGAATTTGGTAGGTCTGTCCAAGGTGAGGGATGGGGATAAATAGGAGAAATCGTGTCTAATTTTGAGATATGAGTTTAGATGTACCAACCTACTCATTCTCTTGGTTCCTCTCAAGACCTCCTGCTCTCTTGCTCCCTCGTCACCTCCTCCCATGCTCGCCTCCAGGACTTTTCCAAAACCTCTCCAATCCTATGGAATGCCTTACCCCAATCTGTCCGCATATCTCCTACTCTATTAGCTTTCAGATGATCCCTGAAAACCCTTCTCTTCAAAGAAGCCTACCCTACCCACACCTAGCAACTGTATTTTCATTTTCTCCATCAGCTCACCCCCCCCCTCCCCAGTTATTACCCTTTGTTCCACTTGACCCTCCCTTCTAGATTGTAAGCTCTAACGAGCAGGGCCCTCGGATCCCTCCTGCATTGATTTGTATTGTAAGTGTACTGTCTGCCCTCATGTTGTAAAGCGCTGCTCAAACTGTTGACGCTATATAAATCCTGTATAATAATAATAATACTAATAGTTGTAGTAGTATAATGTAGTTGGCTATATGAAGGTTGCAAGCATAATAAGATATACATATAGATGAACAGCAGGTAGCTTTGATTTGTTTGGGTACTCATACACAGGTACTGTAGATATCTGATGCACAATACCAGACATCGAAATATTCTCTGAAACTGGGCCAAGGTTGGTTATCCTAGGTTCAAGCTACAGTGTTGACTGACCAAGATAAGCAGCACATGCAGAGTTAACACCTTCCTTGAAATTTCCATATAGCATTCTGACGGGTCGTCATTCATCGCACAAGCTGTTTTTGTCTGTGTGCTCTAATAAGCAATTGTTTAATTTTCGGACTCTCGACCAATTTCTGCATTCGGCTGGAGTGAATTTAGGCAATGTATGGCCACTTTTAGTTTCGGCATTGTCTAGCAGTTAGCAGTCAGGAAACACACACATTCCAGGGTCAGCATCTGCTACTGCAGGAAAGTCATCAGCACTCACAGCAAATCCCGCTGCTTCCTTCAGATAGAAACCACAGAGTCAGAGCAAACGCAGGACACCTCTCTGCAGGCAGAGCAGGCATTTGTGGTCAGGTCTCTCCAGCGCAAGAGAAAATCACCCAAGATATTTTACACACACAGGAGCAGACTAAATATACAGTGAACATATGAAAATGGAATTTTAAGTTAAGCCAATATACTTTCCTCTAAAGTGTAACCTTAAAATAAAATCACTAATATGTTTTCATACTGCTTTTATGCCCCGTAGTTGTGTTGCAAATCACTTCTCAGTAGCTTAGAGTAGCCTTTATCAACCTTTTTAACATGGAAGAACCCTTAAAATAACTTTCTGGTCTTAGGGAACACCTGCTAATAATGACTATACAGTATTTACAGCTCATGATACATTGGTGTTATTGTCATTAGGAAGAATGCTCCTCACATTTGCGATTAGTAGGAAGAATCCCCATTACTTATAATTACTTGTCTGTAAGACAGAAATGGTTCATTGCTCAATGAACCCCTAGCATCTTCTAGGGCAGGGATCTTCAAATGAAGGGCCAGTTTAGTGTCCTTTAGACATTGGGGGGCCAGACTGTGACCAATGGAAGTAGGAAATGACCCAGCATCAGTGGGGTTAAATAATTCCCAGGCTTGGTGGTAAGTAAAACAATTACATAGCGCCTGGGGTCAGTAGGAGGAATACTGCCCCCTTGGTATTAATGGGAGGAATAGTGCCTCATCGTTGGTGTCAGTGGAAGAGTGGAAGGAATGGTCCTTCATCGTTGGTGTCAGTGGAAGAGTGGAAGGAATGGTCCTTCATCGTTGGTGTCAGTGGGAGTGTAGTTGAGTGGCGCTGGTCACAGGGGCTCCTGCAGGGGTAAGCCCAACTGTAGGTATTAGGCCCCACTGTTGGTTTCAGTTGAAGCAATGTTGCCTTGTTGATGTCACTGGGAGAAAAAGTGCCTTATATCAGAGTGAAGATTAGTTCCCCAAGGGCTGAAGAAAGACAAGCAAAGGACAGAATTTGCCCCCCAGGCCACAGTTTGTAGACCATTGCTCTAGAGCAGGGGTCTCAAACTAACGGCCCTCCAGCTGTTGCGAAACTACAAGTCCGATCATGCCTCTGCCTGTGGGAGTCATGCTTGTAACTGTCAGCCTTGCAATGCCTCATGGGACTTGTAGTTTCGCAACAGCTGGAGGGCCGCCAGTTTGAGACCCCTGCTCTAGAGGAATCCAAGGCTTATAAGGAACCATGGCTGAATTGATGGGGGAGGAGTCACTGTTATGCCTCGTACACACGTACGGACTTTTGCCGGCGGACCTAAGTCCAGCGGACAATCCGCTGGACTTTCCGCTAGGTCCGCTGGACTTTCCGAGGGTGTGGACTTGCCCACACACGCACGGACTTGTCCAGCGGATAATCCGCCGGCCAAAAGTCCGCGGGACTTTTGAAAATGAACGGACTTGCCCACACACGGAGCAGTCCGTTCATTTCGAACGTAACTTCAGGTTACGTAGCTAGCGTATGCAGTAAATGCCGCCGCGCTAGCTCCGTGACCTGGCATGGATTTAAAGGGAATCCCCACGCCGAAAAAACGGCGTGAGGGTTCCCCCCAAATCCATGTCAGACCCTCATCCGAGCACGCAGCCTGGCAGGCCAGGAAAGGGGTGGGGACGAACGAGCGCCCCCCCCCCCCTCCTGAGCCGTACCAGGCCGCGTGCCCTCAACATGGGGGGTGCCCTGGGGAAAGGGGGGCCGTGCGGCCCCCCCACCCCAAAGCACCTTGTCCCCATGTTGATGAGGACAAGGGCCTCTTCCCGACAACCCTGGCCGTTGGTTGTCGGGGTCTGCGGGCGGGGGCTTATCGGAATCTGGGAACCCCCTTTAATAAGGGGGCCCCCAGATCCCGGCCCCCCACCCTATGTGAATGAGTATGGGGTACGATGTACCCCTACCCATTCACCTAAGGTGTAAAATGTAAAGTAAAAAAAAACACCCACACTTTTGAAAAAATAGTTTATTGCACTGCTCCGGGGGTCTTCTTCCGTCTTGGGGGTCTTCTCGCCGGACTCCCCCGCCATTTACCAAGCTCTTTTACCGAGCGAGGGGAGTCCGGCTACCTTCTTCGTCGTCGCCGCCGTCTGGGGGTCTCGATCCGCCTTCGGGGGTCTTCTTCCGTCTTGGGGGTCTTCTCGCCGGACTCCTCCCCTCTCTTCTGCTCTTTTTACCTAGCTCTTTCACGAGGGGTGGTGTCCGGCTACCTTCTTCGTCGTCGCCGCCGTCGTCTGGGGGTCTCGATCCGCCTTCGGGGGTCTTCCGGGGGTCTCTTCTGTTCTTGCGGCGGTCGTCGTCTTCCGCGCCGCCGGCGCCTTGTCCTTCTTCTTGTCCTTCTTGTTCTTCTTCTTCTTCCGATGTTGACCCGACGCTCTCTCTGCCCGGAATGCCTGTGCCGCTCTGAGCTCGGACTTATATAGGGACATGGGCGACAGGGTCACATGTTCATGTCACATGGTGACCCCGCCCCCTTGCGATGTCACAGTCCCAGCATCCTCCGGGACTGTGACAACACAAGGGGGCGGGGTCACCATGTGACATGTGCATGTGACCCTGTCGCCCATGTCCCTATATAAGTCCGAGCTCAGAGCGGCACAGGCATTCCGGGCAGAGAGAGCGTCGGGTCAACATCGGAAGAAGAAGAAGAACAAGAAGGACAAGAAGAAGGACAAGGCGCCGGCGGCGCGGAAGACGACGACCGCCGCAAGAACAGAAGAGACCCCCGGAAGACCCCCGAAGGCGGATCGAGACCCCCAGACGACGGCGGCGACGACGAAGAAGGTAGCCGGACACCTCCCCTCGTGAAAGAGCTAGGTAAAAGAGCAGAAGAGAGGGGAGGAGTCCGGCGAGAAGACCCCCAAGACGGAAGAAGACCCCCGAAGGCGGATCGAGACCCCCAGACGGCGGCGACGACGAAGAAGGTAGCCGGACTCCCCTCGCTCGGTAAAAGAGCTTGGTAAATGGCGGGGGAGTCCGGCGAGAAGACCCCCAAGACGGAAGAAGACCCCCGGAGCAGTGCAATAAACTATTTTTTCAAAAGTGTGGGTGTTTTTTTTTACTTTACATTTTACACCTTAGGTGAATGGGTAGGGGTACATCGTACCCCATACTCATTCACATAGGGTGGGGGGCCGGGATCTGGGGGCCCCCTTATTAAAGGGGGTTCCCAGATTCCGATAAGCCCCCGCCCGCAGACCCCGACAACCAACGGCCAGGGTTGTCGGGAAGAGGCCCTTGTCCTCATCAACATGGGGACAAGGTGCTTTGGGGTGGGGGGGGGGGGGCCGCACGGCCCCCCTTTCCCCAGGGCACCCCCCATGTTGAGGGCACGCGGCCTGGTACGGCTCAGGAGGGGGGGGGGCGCTCGTTCGTCCCCACCCCTTTCCTGGCCTGCCAGGCTGCGTGCTCGGATGAGGGTCTGACATGGATTTGGGGGGAACCCTCACGCCGTTTTTTCGGCGTGGGGATTCCCTTTAAATCCATGCCAGGTCACGGAGCTAGCGCGGCGGCAGTAACTGCCTACGCTAGCTACGTAACCTGAAGTCACGTGCTAAATGAACGGACTTGCCGATGAGCGGCAAGTCCGTTCATTTCAAAAGTCCCGCGGACTTGCCCACTAACGGCGGGATTGTCCGCTGGACTTCCAAGTCCAGCGGATAATTTGAGAACAAAACCTGAAACTTTAGTCCGCCGTACTTTGGCGCCAAAAAGTCCGCCGGCGCCCACACACGAGGGGATTATCCTCTGGACTTCAGTCCAGAGGATAATCCCGCGGGATTGTCCCTTCGTGTGTACGCGGCCTTAGATAGATTTTCATTGTAAACATGGTTACTATGTTGTCTGAAACGCTAAAAAAAGCAGGATGCTATCTTCATTTAAAGATGACCCTTAAAGTATTATGTAATGCTATTTTTATTCTCAGCTTCTGAAAAACTATTTGCAGATAGTCTAGCCTATCTTTTTTACACATACAGTACATTGTTCAGTTTTGTGGTTCGGTTGAAGTTCTGCTTTAAATCTACACTTTACTGTAGAACCTTTTACTGAGTACTTGAAAAGCAACAATTTCATTGTCAGCATAGAAGGGGCTTTTCGCAGTAAAGAGTGGTCAGACTTTGGAATTTTCTACCAAGATGGCCCCTCCATTTACTATACTTAGTGGAATTCTTCTGAAGAATGTGTAGCACCCCTAGCCGTGTTGCTAGAGTGCTAGGATGTTTGTTGTTAGAGTAGGTAAATTGTTCAGGCTTGGCTGGCAGCCAGATTTGCTGGTGTGTGATCGTGGGTGCCAATGCGCATGCGTGAGCGCGCACGTGCACGCTCACTAGCGCCAGGCAGGCTATTTAAACCAGACTGACACACAGGAACTTTGCTGTCTGCTCTACAATGTTCCGGTGTATGCCTTGATATCTGAACCTGTCCCTGTATATTACCCGGCTTGCCTCTGACTATCTCAGCTATCTGCCTGCATCTGACCCCGGCCTGTCTTGACGTTGCTTCTGCCTGCTCCTCTGGTCCTTCTGCTGCCCGCCTGATACCGACCCAGCTTGTTCCAGTGACCCTGCCTCTGCCTTGCTCTGATACTCCTGTCTGTGTATGACCTGGCTTGTCTGACCCTCCTGAGTTCCCGTCCAGTGGGAAGCTCCAGGCAGTCCGCTGTTCCAGTTTTAGTCTTCTGTTCCAGTTCCAATCTGCTGTTCCGGTTCCAGTCTGCTGCTCCAGTCTGTTCCAGTTTCAGCCTGCTGACCTCCCTGCACAGTGCCACCTGGACTTCCAGACTATCCTCTTGCTGTTGATCCTGCCAGGCACTCGTGCTTCTCCACACTCCTGTGCCTCCTGTTCACTCTACCAGAGGCCTCGAGTCAGAGGAGTAAGAGAGGCCTTACTCTGCAGTTCAGGCTCATCTACTAGGTACGTGACAACAAGCAAGATTGTGCTGGAGGTAGAAGGAGAAGTGTATATATGGACTGTATATAGTTGTGTCCCTGAAGAGTTCAACTACTTTGATCAAGTGGGCATAATACCCTATTTCCTATCCAAGTTTACTCCCCTCAATAAAACATAAAAAAACAAAGCACTGGACTGTTCTTCTGACTCAAGTGTGCTTTAAAGATTTAAAGGTAAGGGCAACGAGATCAGAAAATGACACCACATCCCAATTTAACATATGAAAAAAGGAGATAAGGAACAAACCACTGGACTTTTAAGGTGCCAAGAGAATACATTGATTACAATTGATAAAATTCAATAAATGTTATTATGACAATCAAAAATTGATAAAAGATTCCTTGTTATATCACTTGTTCAATTCATAAACAAATACAGACACTACCCCTCTACATGTTTTGCTTCAAAAGAGCTTCTTCAGGAGACTCAAGGGTGTTGTATGAATTAAATGCTATAAATGACAAAGAAACATAGGAATAATTGCATACAAGTACACATATTTGATTTTATTTATAGATATTATTATCAGCAAAAAACTAGTCCTGATTAATTTCAGTAGATGCCCTATCAATAGGATATTGTGTGACCACAGGGGAGAGACAGATGTGACGCCTATATCCTATAGGAAAAAATTATGTATATGAGAAAAAAGGTTTCCCTATTTTTGTTTAATTAACTATCAAAATATATGGGTAATATTTACCTCACTTTCATTTATATAATAGGATCAATTTATTTATCCCCCTCTTCTTCCAAGAAAAGGATAACCTATTGTTGATGATAGAGGGATGGCAGAGATGAAAAAATGCTGCTGAGTATCCTTGATAAGGAAACCAAGACCCACCAGGATATCCCTTCATTTAGGAATCTCAATGGTTCTCCTCCTTCACAATAAAGGTCAATTGAATAGAGCCTGAAAGATAAATAAATTCTTAATGCATGAATAAAGATCTCTAATGGAGCAAAGAGTGAGTGCTTACCTATCTGTGAAATCAAATGGAAGTAATACGGAGGGAGAGGAGAGATGCAGACTCAGAGAACACCTCTGAGAGAAAATGGTGGCTGTTTGGCGCATTCATATCTCCCCCCTGTTTCGGCAGCGTCTGACATCACTGCCGGAATGCGGATGTTACTTGGATGCTAATGCGCATGCGCAGGATCCAAATGGCGAAAGTGGCGTGGTGCTCAGTGCGCCATTGCCAGAATCGCCATTTTGGAATTTCTCTGCCCTCAACCTAACATGATCGGGCCGACCATCATCTCATGTGATGTGAATGCGCCGATGACTGGTGATCTGTTGATTGGGAAATACTGAGGTAGCAGAGGAAGTGGTGGAAGCAGTGGCATCACCAAATCTCACTTCAAATGTGACGAATCTAGTTTTAAAGGCATGAGGCAAAAAGGAATTTCTGGACAGCCGCACTCTGGAATATAGCCTTTATTTGAAAAAGTCCAACAGATACAAGCCACAGCAAAAAATGGGACAAACGAGCTGACGTATTTCACACTTAACAGAGCTTAGTCATAGCTACGACTAAGCACTGTTAAGTGTGAAATGCGTCAAATCGTTTGTCCCATTTTTTGCTGTGGCTTGTATCTGTTGGACTTTTTCAAATAAAGGCTATATTCCAGAGTGCGGCTGTCCAGAAATTCCTTTTTGCCTCATGCCTTTAAAACTAGATTTGTCACATTTGAAGTGAGATTTGGTGATGCCACTGCTTCCACCACTTCCTCTGCTACCTCAGTATTTCCCAATCAGTCAACAGATCACCAGTCATTAGATCACCAGTCATCGGTGCATTCACATCACATGAGATGATGGTCGGCCTGATCATGTTAGGTTGAGGGCAGAGAAATTCCAAAATGGCGATTCTGGCAATGGCGCACTGAGCACTCATGTTGCTATATGCTTAGCCAGCACCTGGTGTTCCAGTTCCGAGGAGAGTTCTATATCTACATTTCCACCTGGAGCGGTGATCCCCTTCCCTTCCTCTAGTTTTAGAGGCATCAACATCTTTGATGATCTCACACTGCAGATATACAGTTGTGAGGTTACAGAGCAGGAGTGCTTAGGCAGTAGCAGATTAATTGGGTCATAACAGTAGCAGATTAATTGTGATAATAAAGCAGCCCCTGCAGGTTTTGTCTTAAAAAAATATACACAAAAAATATACACAAATTTACACTTAACTGTACTTTAAATTAACTTAAATATGATCAATACATATATAAAAGTGAAAACACTGTGCAAATGACCTATGTGCAAAATAAGCAAACACTATGGACTTTGAATATCTCCTAATGTTAAAGTGCAAACACAAATGTAATAATCCGCAATGTGCAAAGTAAAGAAACACTCTGAACCTTAATTATCTTCAAATGATAAAGTGCAGACAAAAAATATTGTGTAAGTAAACAATGTGCAAAATAACCAATGATATGGACCTTGAATGTCCTCTAAGCAAGATTATAAACAAAATTGGCACAAATATGAAACATTAAATAATAGTTCATTTAGGTGAATGTGCTCGGTGTGCAAGAAAATTCCAAAGTGTCGGAGAGCTCAAAGGTGCTCAAAGATGGCCGCTTACCACACAGAATAGATCCCGAGTTACAGTAATCAAATAGGCATGTTATCCATCCAGCAGTAGGTGACACTCATCCCAGAATTGCACCCAGGAAATGACTGCACACCGGGAAAATAAAATCCAAAGGGTTTATTTAAAAGCAAAAAGACACTACAATCCAAACACGGCAAAAAGGGGGGTACAGAGCTGACGCGTTTCGCACTGTATTTCAGTGCAAACTCATTTGTTTTTCATCTACGGGATGATGTAGTGCTGTACTGAAGTAGGTCACCCTGTGGCGGGACCCTGAAGGAGACTGTAGTGAACAAATCGTCATTAGATGGACACTATTACATGTCAAAGGTATGAAACACCCCAGCACAGCCCTAAGGTCTCTGCTATATGATAAAAGGAAAGGCCAATTATATATTGCCTATTGCAAAGACTTGTGATTGTTGGATGAAACTGTATGTAAATAAGTTGTAATGTGACATCTTTATTCAGTAAATGGAGTTGCTATTCAAGTGAATTGACTTGTCTGATTTTTGAGAATGACAAGTGAATAAAATCCTACAGGGGATGAGGGGTAAAATATAAATTTTGTGTTAACCTTCTGGGTAATAGAGAGAGTCTAATAACTAAGGAAGCAGAAGCAGCCAGTTTGGGAGAGGAGGCAGTGGTGGCCAGTGACAGAGGCAGTGACCCAAGGTTGGGGCCCGCTGCATAGCAGAGCTGGCCTATGGACTGGGCCTGGACCACGAGTGCGCCAGGCTACGTAAATTATATAGAAGTCTCTGTCCATGCCTTTAGGCTGAACATGTGTAAATTGCAATGTGTGTTAAAGAACTGATGGAGGAACATCACTATTTCCCATAAAATAGCTTTTCAGTCAGTGACGGAACAGGTGTAACTGGCAGGTGGAAAGATGTTATCCTTCCAGTATGGGACCCAGTGTAGTGCATAGGCCTTTGGTCACTTAGATGAGATTTCCCTTATTTTGGAGAGCATTCCACTCATTTATTGGTCTGTCTCCTAGACAAGAAGTGAAGGGAAATCTCCCCAATGGGACATACAGTTGATGGCCTGGCTGAGGTTCTAATCATTCCCTATCCTACCCCCCTCCCCAAAGAAAGTTTGGGCTATACACTTTGAAGTGGACTTGAACTGTTTCATAGGGAATATAAATGTTAAAGTGATTGTAAAGGCAGGAGGTTTTTTATCTTGAAATAAGGTGCTGTAGAAATATATAGTCAAAGCCCCAAGCTCAAACAGGCTTGTTTGCTAGCAGGGAATCCCAACCCTAAAAATTGGCAAAAAAGCAGTAGTGAGTATAAGGAAGTGGGTGTTCAAGTGGTGATTCCCTGATGATATAGCATACACATAGATTCATAAAAACAAATATTTATTGAAATATCCTTGCAAAAGGAAAACTGGATGATCATCTATACAGGCTCATCCAGGAGTCAAGTCCTGGGGAAAAAAGTGTGGGAACTTCCACCCAAGATCCACTCCCCCACCAAAAAAAAAAAAATGATACGCTTCAAAAGTGGTATTTGTGCAGCTCATACACAGTGATGTATGCGGTCCAATGAAAACTCCCACGTCCGGTGGCAACAGATATCTACTGACTTTCATTGATGAGTATTCCAGGTACATAACTTCTTATCTGATGAAACACAAGGATGAAACATCAGAGAAACTTCAAGAGTTCGTTACCATGTTTAGCAACAAATTACAACAGAAACCGGGAATAATACACACTGTCAATAAAGGGAAATACATAAGCAAAGAAGTGGCCTAGTACCCGAAGAGACAAGACACCAGTCAACCACACCATGCACTTCTGAACAAAACGGTGTAGCAGAAAGGAAAAATCGCAGATGCTTGTTGTCAGATGCCAACCTACCTCACAAGTATTGGGGAGAAGCAGTCATGACTGCAACTTACCTACAGAACATACTACCCTCAAGAGCCATTACAAGTACTACATTCAAAATGTGGCATGGATCAAAGCCTAGCATAGGGCTTATCAGAGTGTTTGGATGTAAAGCATATGCCTATATTCCAAGTGAAAAGCGATCCAAGCTGGAGAACAGAGCCATAGAGGGCATTCTAGTAGGCTACAGGGAGTAAACTAAGGGTTACAGAATCCTACGGCCAAAGACGGACAAAGTGACAATAAGTCGTAGTGTTTATTTTGATGAGAGCCCATCACCAGAAACACCGATCCCTGAAATCTGTGAAGTGAATATGCCAAGCAAACCAGAAGAAAAGGTCGAACAAAGTGAACCTGTGTAGGAATCTGAACAAGGGTTGGAACTCACAATGCCTAAATCAAGTTCCCCACCAGATCCTGCTGAATTGCCTGAAATCAGAAGATCCACTCGGACTACAAAAGGGATACCACCCCTCAAGCTGTCATACTCTGTCAAAACACACAGAATACTTGAACCAACAACCTGGGAAGACATAGAAAAACTGCCAAAATGTGAAGTCAATAAATGGAGAAAACAGAAGAAGAATTAAAGTCACTTCAAGAAAATAAAACCTGGACACTCACAGAGCTCCCTCCTAATCACAAAACTATAGGAAGTAAGTGGACTTTCCAAGTAAAGTCAGACGCAGAAGGGAATATTCACAAATACAAAGCCAGACAGGTTGCCAAGGGTTACTCTCAGAAATTCGATGAAGATTACAATGAAACATTCGCTCCCATCGTAAAACACTCCACCATCAGATCGCTTCTTAGCGTTGCAGCCGTGAAGGGCATGCAAGTGAAAAACCTAGACGTTAAAACAGCTTTCCTATTCAGAGACATTAAGGAAGACCTCTACATGGAGCAACCACCAGGGTTTGAGCAAGGAGACAACCTTGTGTGTAAACTTCAGAAGAGCATCTACGGTCTTAAACAATCTGCAAGGATGTGGAATGAGAAAGTGAACAAAGTACTTGAAAAAATGTAAAGAATACCGCGCTAGAAAAAATATTGAAAGAAAAAAAAGAAAAAAGCAGCAGCAAATGACCATCAAATATCACTAAGGAAAACAAATATAGAATTAAAAATTGCTGCGCTAAGGATTCAGGTGCTGTGAACACTCCCGTTGGTGTATAATTATACAAATCTGTGTAAATCAATTCACAAATCTGCTCTAATTAGGGTCAGTAATCATTACTATAAAGCAACTAATACCCTAAAGCAATCATTACTATGAATAATCAAGCAATCATTGAAGAATCACCACTTTAGGTATTCAAGCCCAAATATTAAATACTAAATATAGTGAAAAAATATATATAAAACAATTGCATACAGTAAATATAAATTCCAAATCCAGTGCAACCTATATCTCTAATTCAAGTGAAAATATAAATATAAAGAATGTGATTCAATATATAAAAGTCCACAGTATAAGGAAGTGTCCAGATAGTTCATAAAGAATCATGCAAAAATGGCAATATAGAAAAGTAATCCAGTCTCTGTTTCCATGAAAGGGTTACTACTTTATCCCAAAGTTGCAGTGTCCCAATAACTAAGGTAAGTGTGGGTCCTTACCCCATCAGGTGGACTCCCTAAAGAGCGGAGTCGGTAGCGCTGACAGATACAATCCTCTGTAAGGATATACGCCTCCTCTGCGATCCCTTCGGTCCTCCAACAGCCGTCTCCTCGTGGGGGAACGAAAGAGGTCCGGAACCTAACCGCCGATCTCCGGAATCACCCGACCAATGGACACGGATGGAGTTAGGATGATGGACAGGGCAGGTGGCCTATCCCATTGGTCATACAGCGTCTTTCCACGCTGGGACTTGAGGATCTCCCTGATAGGATACATGCTTCCCGGGAGTCCTCCAAAGTGTCACCTGCAAAGGAATCAACACTCAGGCCCCTCGGCCATAGGAGGAGGACGTCATCTATATATATGGCCCAAAGAACCAGAGAGGGATTTGCAAGAAGTAAAGCAGAAGACAGATGGATATACATCCTTATCTATGTTAATGACATGCTAACCTGTTTTGAACAAGAAGGGGATTACAATCAGATAGTTCACAAGCTGAAAGAAAATTTTGAAATCAAAGAGCTAGGGAACATTAGCTGATATACGGGAATCCAAATAGAGAGAGAAGAAGATGGAAGTTATTTTCTCAACCAAACTCCGAAAATCTCCAAAATCTTGGAACAATTTCATATGCAATATGCAAAGGAAGTGAAAACTCCTATGGAACCAGTCTATCAAATAAACAATGAAGCAGAAAACTTGCTACCCAACAATGATATGTATCGCAGAAAAATCGGCAAGCTGCTATATGTTGCCACTGTGACAAGACCAGACCAGCAACATCCAATCCAACACTGGTCCAATATGTGGATGCTCATTGGGCCAGGGACTGCACAGACCGCAAATCCACAAGTGGATTCATCTTCCAGTATGGGGAAGGAACCATAAGTTGGTCTAGTCGAAAGCAAACATCTGTCGTTCTATCTTCAACTGAAGCAGAGTACATTGCAGCAGCACACGCGTGTCAAGAAGCAATATGGATTTGTCAACTTTTTGTGGACATTGGGATAGACATGTCAAAACCAATTCCCATTTATGAAGACAACCAGGGAAGTATAAAGCTTACTCAATCAGAAAGGGTCAATCCTAGGACCAAACACATTGACATCAAGTATCACCTACTGAGGGATAATCAAGAGTAAGGTGTTACTGACATTCAATATTGCCCATCAGTTATTTGCATAAGAAGCTGTATATAATTTGACAAAGCACATGCTGTTCAGAAGGGGTGTTGGAAGAACAACATCATAGTTGCTTATAAACTGAGAATACTGTATGCATTATATCTATATACCCAGCAGGGAGCACTGTAGTGGGTATCTATGGTAAAGTGATCAGAGGAAGTTCCTGTTCCATGAAAATACATGTTCTGCTATTTCTCCATAAAAGTAAAGGGTATTGCTGTATACAAGTTTCCAGAGCATTATTTCAATACTCTGCACAACAGTACAGAGCATTGTGGTACACCACTGGTGACTGGTCTCTGAACCCCATTTACAACCACACTCTGGTATCTATCCATTAGCCAACTGCAGATCTGCTGAACCACTCAAGGTTTAAGTCCTACTTTTACAACATTTTTTATTAGACCATTATGTGGAACTATCAAATTTGCTAAAATCAAGATCGGCTATGTCCACAGCACCACAGCACCACCCTGGTCTAAAACATTAGTGGCATAGTAAAAAAATTCAGATTAGTCTGACATGATCTGCCCTCAGTAAAGCCATGCTGCTTTGGGTCCAGCAGAACAGGGAAGTACAACAATTTTTCCTTTTCAGGGCTAGATAGATTGGTCTTAGAATGTGGCATAGAGTAGGATTAGAGTTAGTTAGTTTTTGCCTAAACTTCCACTTTAAGTGATCTAGGGGTGATTCCAATAACTTGACTACAACTTGTGGTCAAGTTAAAGAAGGATTGCACCTGAATTTTTTTTTTTAAAAGCCAGCAGCTACAAATACTGCAGCTGCTGACTTTTAATAAATGGACACTTACCTCTTCCCAGGGTCCAGCGATGTCGGCAACAGAGGCCGATCAATCGCTCGGCTCTCTGCTGCTGCCGGCGCCATTCTCTGTGAGGGAATCAGGAAGTGAAGCGTTGCGGCTTTACTTCCCGGTTCCCTACTGCGCATGCGCGAGTCGCGCAGTGCAATGATAATCGTCTGCGCATGCGCGAGTCGCGCAGTGCAATGATAATCGTCTGCGCTGTCTCTGGGACCCGTGTGTCCCGGCAGACAGCATGGCCGGACAGGAAGAGGCATAGACTCCCGCGTCTCCCACGTCTTAGACAGGTATCTGCACCCTCTTCCCCCCTGAAAGGTGCCAAATGTGACACCAGAGGGGGGAGGGTTCCGAAAAGCGGAAGTTCCACTTTAGGGTGGGATCCCGCTTTAATGGAATCACCCCATTTTTTTGGCACAGCTTTTACAGTCAGGTCCTTTTTAAATATTTTAGAACAATGCACATGTTTTACTGCAGGAACATGGACAGGTACAAACGAGCCCTTAGTGTTTTGGTAGGCCGATAAGGGCAGTTTGTTTTATACTGTATATGTATATTATTGCCTTAGCTGACTTACGCTCCATACTGCAAAGATCAAATAAAACAAATAGTTGCTCTAACCCCAGCACATTTTAGAAAAAAAAACTATTTTATTAGTAAAACAAAAACATCCAAGGTTAAATTATTGTGAACTATAACAAAACTATGTTTCATTGAACATCAGTGGGCCCAGGACATACAGCTTCTGTGACCTCATCCATTAAATGTTATTCTTCATAGAGTTGACTCTTTTGGAAAGCTCGATGACTTGGTTCAGTTAAGGATATGTGTTTTTTCAGCAGGAAAATTCCCTAATCATTGTGTTGTTGGAATTTGATAATGGACTTTGCTAATGAAATACAAGTCTCGAAGGGAATATCAACTTCTATGGTTCAGTGTTCTCCTTCTCTGCGTTTTGTCTGCAGTCATGAGCCATCATATATTAGGACTCTTTCCATATGGTGAACTGACGTCTAGTCAAGACATGGGCAAGCTGCGGGCTGCTAACTTTTGAACTTCAAGCACAAGAAAGCCTCACCAACAGGAGAGTATTGGGCTGGGGGGGGGGGGGGGGGGGGGGGGTAGGGGGCATTTGGGGCCATGCTGCTGTGGTGGCCCTGAGTGGTACTTCATCATTCAGACATTGGTAGGAGTGGAGCCTGTAGTCAGGGACAGCTGCTGGGTGTTATTTAGTTACCTGCTCACTGTTCAGATCCAAAAAAAGTCTTCCAGCAAACTTTGTGTCTCTGAGATGTCATGTGACCACATGCCAAGTAGAAGCTGATGATGGAAGATGTGAAAAGGTGCGTCACAACAAAGCGTGTCCTCTGGAAACACCCAGTTTTCATTTTGTCCAACAACAAAATAAGACACCATGGCTCATTTTGCATGGTACATTTTTTTAACCTACCATTAAAGGCCTGGTTGGTTGTGCTGGCCCACAGGCCAAAGGTTCCCAGCCCCCCACCCTGCTCACCAACAATCTAGATCTTTATTGCCACTAGAAGTCTCCATACCCAGCATGAAGCCCTAAAGCTGATAGCAGGGCTCAAGTCCTGCGGGAACGCATGAGAACAGAGTTCCTATACTTTTTCCACAACAGGAACTCAGTTCCCGTTAGCAGCCATGTCCTGCAAGACTTTGAAGTATGTGAGCTGTGTGGCAGGTGCTACACTAGCAGCTGCCGACACAGCTCACAATAGTAAGTGCCACACACCTGACCATTCAGGCATTGCCAGTAGGGGGCCCCATGACAGCTTCCTCTTTGATCTACCTGTCAATCACAGCTAGCTGACGGGTAGATCAGGTCCCTGCTGCTAAGGAATTGTGTTTAGTCAGACCTCTCGTGGTGTGCTCCTCCCCGCCGGCCCCTCCTGATTTTCTGTGTCCTCATCCTCCCCCCCCCCCCCAGTCTCCTGCATACTTGCTCTGTGTGTCCCGCTGAATCCCCCCCTCCTCTATCTTCAGTGCCATATGATGAGAGAACCCAGAGGAGGAGCACAGCTATTCTGCTCACAGGACATGCAGGGAGAGAGGTGAGCTGAGGGAGGAACTTCAGTTTGGGGTGGTAAGCTGAGCACAATACCTGGCAAAGTTTAGTGCCAGGAGGGAAGTTTATGTGGAAATATGTGAAGGGTTGGAATAGCAGCGAGTGTGTGTTGGAGCCCTGTGGAGTTTGCAGCCCCCCAAGCTAACATACATCTCCTGAGCATGTCCCCAAGCATTCTGTCCAGATAATGTGCAGTTAATTTATGACCTTTCCATTTAACCCTGTGTTATCCAAAATCTGTTCAATGAAATACTAACAGTACAGTTAAGCTTCATACACACAATACGAAAATTGGATGAAAAATACCACTTTTGAAGCGTTTGTGCATATGAGCGTATCATTTTTTTTTTTTTTTGGTGGGGGAGTGGATCTTGGGTGGGAGTTTCCACACTTTTTTCCCCAGGACTTGACCCCTGGCTGATAGCAATTAGCTTCAATAGGTGATGGAAACCCACCTAGAACTGGCTTCAGGATATAGGTTTGTCCCGCTTTTCTGCAGAATACAGGAAGCCAAGAGCACAAGGAGAAAAGTGTTAAGTGCAATGTTCAGTAAGTCTAAAAACCGATCAGAACTTGCTTTACTGGAATCAGAGCAGTACACATCGCTGTTTCTGCGAGTGTTCATGGTTGGGTGCCTTCCTGCCTGGCTTGTTGTGAATTGCCAAGCTTAAACTTTAATACTTTAATAAGTTCAGTTTTCTGCAACTGGACTCTAAGTGTTTACTGCCCCGCACCGCTCTGCAACTCCCCACAGGCCCATTTACACCAACATGGAACAGTGTGAAATATGTTCCTCCCCTACCCATCCTGAGGTTCTGTCATAGTACTTGCATTTATTCCCCTCCTGTAAGATTTTTGCAGTGTGGCCTGCCTAGGGATGCATAGACTTTACCCGAAATCTTCAAAATTCTGCACACCCCTATCTGCACATTGCCTACTGCACCTACTTTATTAGAAATAGTCGATCTGCAAATCGATTAAAGTGATTTATTTTTTTATTTTTTTAAATAACAAACATGGTATACTTACCTGATCTGAGCAATAGTTTTGCACAGAGTGACCCCGAAACTCCTCTTCTGGTGTCCTCCGCTGGCGCTCCTGGCTCCTCCCCCCTCAACTAGTGCCCCTATAGGAAGCTGCTTGCTATGGGGGCACCCATGCAGGCTCAATCAATGTTTCCATTGACACACAGAGAAGGGCTCAGTCCTACCCCCCACTCTCTCCTCATGGGCTGTGATTGTATTAAAAGTCAGCAGCTGCAGTATTTGTAGCTGCTGGCTTTTAAAAAAAAAATTCCAGGTGCAATCCCTCTTTAACTTGACCACAAGTTGTACTCAAGTTATTGGAATCACCCCTAGATCACTTAAAGTGGAAGTTTAGGCAAAGACTAACTAACTCTAATCCTACTCTATGCCACATTTTAAGACCAATCTATCTAGTCCTGAAAAGCAAAAATTGCTGTACTTCCCTGTTCCGCTGCACCCAAAGCAGCATGGCTTTACTGAAGGCAGATCATGTCAGACTAATCTGAATTTTTTTACTATGCCACTAATGTTTTAGACCAGGGTGGTGCTGTGGACATAGCCTATCTTGATTTTAGCAAATTTGATAGTTCCACATAATGGTCTAATAAAAAATGTTGTAAAAGTAGGACTTAAACCTTGAGTGGTTCAGCAGATCTGCAGTTGGCTAATGGATAGATACCAGAGTGTGGTTGTAAATGGGGTTCATTCGGAACAGAGACCAGTCACCAGTGGTGTACCACAAGGCTCTGTACTGTTGTGCAGAGTATTGGAATAATGCTCTGGAAGCTTGTTGTATACAGCAATACCCTTTACTTTTATGGAGAAATAGCAGAACATGTATTTTCATGGAACAGGAACTTCCTCTGATTACATTACCATAGATACCCACTACAGTGCTACCTGCTGGGTATATAGATATAATGCATACAGTATTCTCAGTTTATAAGCAACTATGATGTTGTTCTTCCAACACCCCTTCTGAACAGCATGTGCTTTGTCAAATTATATACAGCTTCTTATGCAAATAACTGATGGGCAATATTGAATGTCAGTAACACCTTGCTCTTGATTACCCCTCAGTAGGTGATACTTGATGTCAATGTGTTTGGTCCTAGGATTGACCCTTACTGATTGCGTAAGCTTTATACTTCCCTGGTTGTTTTCAAAAATGGGAATTGATTTTGACATGTCTATCCCAATGTCCACAAAAAGTTGACAAATCCATATTGCTTCTTGACACGCATGTGCTGCTGCAATGTACTCTGCTTCAGTTGAAGATAGAACAACAGATGCTTGCTTTCGACTAGACCAACTTATGGTTCCTTCCCCATACTGGAAGATGAATCCACTTGTGGATTTGCGGTCTGTGCAGTCCCTGGCCTAATCAGCATCCACACATTGTTCCAGCGTTGGATTGGATGTTGCTGGTAACCATAACTTCATCTAAATTGTTCCTTTGAGTTACTGTATCACTCTTTACTGCGCTCCAGTAACCCTGGCATGAAGCTGAGACTTGCCTGAATTGTCTGCCCACTGCTTCGGCTATGTCGGGTCTTGTCACAGTGGCAACATATAGCAGCTTGCAGATTTTTCTGCGATACATATCATTGTTGGGTAGCAAGTTTTCTGCTTCATTGTTTATTTGATATACTGATTCCATAGGAGTTTTCACTTCCTTTGCATATTGCATATGAAATTGTTCCAAGATTTTGGAGATTTTCGGAGTTTGGTTGAGAAAATAACTTCCATCTTCTTCTCTCTCTATTTGGATTCCCAGATAGTAGCTAATGTTCCCTAGCTCTTTGATTTCAAAATTTTCTTTCAGCTTGGGAACTATCTGATTGTAATCCCCTTCTTGTTCAAAACAGGTTAGCATGTCATTAACATAGATAAGGATGTATATCCATCTGTCTTCTGCTTTACTTCTTGCAAATCCCTCTCTGGTTCTTTGGGCCAGATATATAGAAGACGTCCTCCTCCTATGGCCGAAGGGCCTGAGTGTTGATTCCTTTGCAGGTGACACTTTGGAGGACTCCCGGGAAGCTGTATCCTATCAGGGAGATCCTCAAGTCCCAGCGTGGAAAGACGCTGTATGACCGATGGGATAGGCCACCTGCCCTGTCCATCATCCTAACTCCGCCCGTGTCCATTGGTCGGGTGATTCCGGAGATCGGCAGTTAGGTTCCGGACCTCTTTCGTTCCCCCACGAGGAGACGGCTGTTGGAGGACCGGAGGATTGCAGAGGAGGCGTATATCCTTACAGAGGATTGTATCTGTCAGCGCTACCGACTCCGCTCTTTAGGGAGTCCACCTGATGGGGTAAGGACCCACACTTACCTTAGTTATTGGGACACCGCAACTTTGGGATAAAGTAGTAACCCTTTCATGGAAACAGAGACTGGATTACTTTTCTATATTGCCATTTTTGCATGATCCTTTATGAACTATCTGGACACTTCCTTATACTGTGGACATTTATATATTGAATCACATTCTTTATATTTATATTTTCACTTGAATTAGAGATATAGGTTGCACTGGATTTGGAATTTATATTTACTGTATGCAATTGTTTTATATATATTTTTTTACTATATTTAGTATTTAATATTTGGGCTTGAATACCTAAAGTGGTGATTCTTCAATGATTGCTTGAGTATTCATAGTAATGATTGCTTTAGGGTATTAGTTGCTTTATAGTAATGATTACTGACCCTAATTAGAGCACGATTTGTGAATTGATTTACACAGATTTGTATAATTATACACCAACAGGAGTGTTCACAGCACCTGAATCCTTAGCGCAGCAATTTTAAATTTTATATTTGTTTTCCTTAGTGATATTTGATGGTCATTTGCTGCTGCTTTTTTCTTTCAATATTTTTTCTAGCGCGGTATTCTTTAAATTTTTTCAAGTACTTTGTTCACTTTCTCATTCCACATCCTTGCAGATTGTTTAAGACCGTAGATGCTCTTCTGAAGTTTACACACAAGGTTGTCTCCTTGGTCAAACCCTGATGGTTGCTCCATGTAGAGGTTTTCCTTAATGTCTCTGAATAGGAAAGCTGTTTTAACGTCTAGGTTTTTCACTTGCATGCCCTTCCCGGCTGCAACGCTAAGAAGCGATCCGATGGTGGAGTGTTTTACGATGGGAGCAAATGTTTCATTGTAATCTTCATCGAATTTCTGAGAGTAACCCTTGGCAACCTGTCTGGCTTTGTATTTATGAATATTCCCTTCTGCGTCTGACTTTACTTGGAAAGTCCACTTACTTCCTATAGTTTTGTGATTAGGAGGGAGCTCTGTGAGTGTCCAGGTTTTATTTTCTTGAAGTGAATTCTTCTTCTGCTTTCTCCATTTATTGACTTTTTGGCAGCTTTTCTATGTCTTCCCAGGTTGTTGGTTCAAGTATTCTGTGTGTTTTGACAGAGCAGACAGCTTGAGGTATGGTATCCCCTTTGTAGTCCGAATGGATCTTCTGATTTCAGGCAATTCAGCAGGATCTGGTGGGGAACTTGATTTAGGCATTGTGAGTTCCAACCCTTGTTCAGATTCCTACACAGGTTCACTTTGGTCGACCTTTTCTTCTGGTTTGCTTGGCACATTCACTTCACAGCTTTCAGGGATCGGTGTTTCTGGTGATGGGCTCTCATCAAAATAAACACTACGACTTATTGTCACTTTGTCCGTCTTTGGCCGTAGGATTCTGTAACCCTTAGTTTGCTCCCTGTAGCCTACTAGAATGCCCTCTATGGCTCTGTTCTCCAGCTTGGATCGCTTTTCACTTGGAATATAGGCATATGCTTTACATCCAAACACTCTGATAAGCCCTATGCTAGGCTTTGATCCATGCCACGTTTTGAATGTAGTACTTGTAATGGCTCTTGAGGGTAGTATGTTCTGTAGGTAAGTTGCAGTCATGACTGCTTCTCCCCAATACTTGAATGAATGAATGACTTGTATAGCGCTACCTATGCGAACTGAATCGCCTCAGGGCACTTTTTGCCACTGGTGTCCATCTGTGGTATAGTGCGGTCCTTGCCCTGTGGGGTCCTGACACGCTACAAACACATACAACATACACATATTTGGCCTATTTTATCGACAGGATATAATTAACCTACCAGCATGTCTTTGGATTGTGGGAGGAAACCGGAGTACCCGGAGGAAACCCACGCAGGCACAGGGAGAACATGCAAACTCCAGGCAGAAGGTGTCGTGGTCGGTATTTGAACCAGCGACCCTATTACTGCTAGGTGAAAGTGCTAACCACTACACCACTGTGCTGCCCTTGTGAGGTAAGTTGGCATCTGACAACAAGCATCTGCGATTTTTCCTTTCTGCTCCACCGTTTTGTTCAGAAGTGTATGGTGTGGTTGTCTGGTGTCTTGTCTCTTCGGGTATTAGGCCACTTCTTTGCTTATGTATTTCCCCTCATTGACAGTGTGTATTATTCCCGGTTTCTGTTGTAATTTGTTGCTAAACATGGTAACAAACTCTTGAAGTTTCTCTGATGTTTCATCCTTGTGTTTCATCAGATAAGAAGTTATGTACCTGGAATACTCATCAATGAAAGTCAGTAGATATCTGTTGCCACCGGACGTGGGAGTTTTCATTGGACCGCATACATCACTGTGTATGAGCTGCAGGGGGTGGGTGGTTTTTCTTTGAGAAGCTTGTGGAAGGGGGGCATGCGTGGCTTTTGCTTCAATTCAGCACTTGCATTTCATAAGCACTTTGCAAGGCATTATTGTGAAATCTTCTATAAAGCCTCTCTTTATAATGTCCTGTATAGCTTCTGGACTTCTGTGCCCCAGCCGTCTGTGCCATAAGTGAATACATTTGCTGTGTAGGCCATTAGAGACTATATTGGCTTGCTGGTCTGTGGTGATGAGCCCAGGGCTCAAGTCCTGCGGGAACAGGAACTCAGTTCCTGTTAGCAGCTGTGTCCTGCAAGACTTTGAAGTATGCGAGCTGTGTGGCAGGTGCTACACCAGCAGCCGCCGACACAGCTCACAATAGTAAGTGACGCACACCAGGGGTGGACTGACCATTCAGGCATTGCCAGTAGGGGGCCCCATGACAGCTTCCGCTTCGATCTACCTGTCAATCACAGCTAGCTGGCGGGTAGATCAGGTCCCTGCTGCTAAGAGATTGTGTTTAGTCAGTCCTCCCCGGCGGCCCCTCCTGATTTTCTGTCTCCTCATCCTCCCCCCCCCAGTCTCCTGCATACTTGCTCTGTGTGTCCCGCTGAATCCCCCCCACCTCTATCTTCAGTGCCATATGATGAGAGAACCCGGAGGAGGAGCACAGCTATTCTGCTCACAGGACATGCAGGGAGAGAGGTGAGCTGAGGGAGGAACATCAGTTTGGGGTGGTAAGCTGAGCACAATACCTGGCAAAGTTTAATCCCGGGAGGGAAGTTTATGTGGAAATATGTGAAGGGTTGGAATAGCAGCAAGTGTGTGTTGGAGCCCTGCAGAGTTTGCAGCTCCCCAAGCTAACATACATCTCCTAAGCAGGAACACATCACTATCTCCCCAAGCATTCTGTCCAGATAATGTGCAGTTAATTTATGACCTTTCCGTTTAACCCTGTGTTATCCAAACTCTGTTCAGTGAAAAGTGTAAACTCACCACATAAACTCTATATACAAAATAACATTCCCCAATAAAGATCAGAACACGATGTTTACATTTGCATGGAAGCACAATTGAATGAATGCTGATTATTTAGAGAATTACCGTATTTATGTTTATTGAGGATTGTTTTTTTTTTTTTTATATACTAACTGCTTTATACACACAATACGAAATTTGGATGAAAAATACCACTTTTGAAGCGTATCATTTTTTTTTTTTGGTAGGGGAGTGGATCTTGGGTGGGAGTTCCCACACTTTTTTCCCCAGGACTTGACCCCTGGATGAGCCTGTATAGATGATCATCCAGTTTTCCTTTTGCAAGGATATTTCAATAAATATTTGTTTTTATGAATCTATGTGTATGCTATATCAGCAGGGAATCACCACTTGAACACCCACTTCCTTATACTCACTACTGCTTTTTTGCCAATTTTTAGGGTTGGGATTCCCTGCTAGCAAACAAGCCTGTTTGAGCTTGGGGCTTTGACTATATATATTTCTACAGCACCTTATTTCAAGATAAAAAACCTCCTGCCTTTACAATCACTTTAACATTTATATTCCCTATGAAACAGTCCAAGTCCACTTCAAAGTGTATAGCCCAAACTTTCTTTGGGGAGGGGGGTAGGATAGGGAATGATTAGAACCTCAGCCAGGCCATCAACTGTATGTCCCATTGGGGAGATTTCCCTTCACTTCCTGTCTAGGAGACAGACCAATAAATTAGTGGAATGCTCTCCAAAATAAGGGAAATCTCATCTAAGTGACCAAAGGCCTATGCACTACACTGGGTCCCATACTGGAAGGATAACATCTTTCCACCTGCCAGTTACACCTGTTCCGTCACTGACTGAAAAGCTATTTTATGGGAAATAGTGATGTTCCTCCATCAGTTCTTTAACACACATTGCAATTTACACATGTTCAGTCTAAAGGCATGGACAGAGACTTCTATATAATTTACGCAGCCTGGCGCACTAGTGGTCCAGGCCCAGTCCATAGGCCAGCTCTGCTATGCAGCGGGCCCCAACCTTGGGTCACTGCCTCTGTCACTGGCCACCACTGCCTCCTCTCCCAAACTGGCTGCTTCTGCTTCCTAGTTATTAGACTCTCTCTATTACAAACAGCATTGGGTGGACCGTGCTTGGTCCACTCAAATTGGCGTTTGTAGCAGCGCTATTCAGAATTTTTCAAGTGAATGAAAAAACATTTAATATATACACTCAAAATAGAACACCATATATCACATAGAGTTGTGAAAAATTAATCTTATATGTGTAATAAAATAAAATTATAAATATGGATCTAGTGAAAGTGATAAAAATTCTCATAAGTGCTTAAAATTATAAAATATAAAAAAAATAAAAGTGCATTCAAGTGAATCATATATGTGATAAAAAGATAATGAACAAATAAAAAATTATCAATTCTGTGTCTCCAGTCCGCATAAAACAAAACTTGTCAAACTGATCCAGCTAGACTGCAGCAAACCACCAATCCACCAAGTGACAGTTGGTATAAACAAACAGTTCAAAGTTTGGGTATTTGAGTGATCCGACCACCGAAGGTTTCCACCTTGTGCAAGACTCGTCCCCCTATGGGGATGCACTCACCAGAAAACTGCTTTAAATGTGCCTGTAGTTTTAACCAATGTGGGCCTTCTCCTCCAACATCAGACCATCCACCAGCGCGAAAATAGGACCAGATCCACTGTCCAGCATCACCTGATCATTACTCCACCAGCGCAGTCACATAATGTATGAGAAGACAAATGGAGGACCACATAGTGTAATACTGCTTAAAAGTAATTTTATTGAAAACACTTCCCCTTTAAAAAACGATCCCCCCTAGTAGTAACTGCGTACCACAAAATGATAATCAATGAGCCTTTAGATAAATGTAGGAATCTACTGTGCCTGAATCCAGTCCACAGGATGTGGAAGAAACGATTTCCGCTGAGTGTGTGAGCGGTGTCTCTCCTTCCTGATGGTCTTGGAACGCACAGTGGACCGCAAGCGCGATGACGTCACTTCCTTCTGACCTACGCCCTGACGCGTTTCGTCATTTCTGACTTCTTCTCGAGGGCGTAGGTCATCAGGGAGGAAGTGACATATATATACACTGACTGATGGGCCACCCGTCCAATGAGGAGGCTAGAATGCTCGCACACTGGACGGGGGCGCCGTGGACCAGGCAAACAGACACCAGAGGTCTAATAAAGACATCTAGCAATGAAAGCTCCGGTGTCAGCGTATTTACAGCAATGGGGGACATTCTAATAAACATATCATATTAAAACATATCATATTAAAACATCATAATGTCCAAAGGATATGGAATATTTTTCTTTGTGTGTTTTGAGAGATAAGATCTACACATATCTTCCTCCCTATACATTTAATATGTCATTTTATTATTGTGGGCTGTCATTGTTGATATACCCATTCACCTTTTATATGCGGTGTCTGTGTTCATAGCCTTATATAATCTCTAGCTTCTGCCCGCTAATTGTGCGGTTGGGTGCATGGTGATGCATAATCTGTCCCGCTGATTGCGGGGATAAAAATCCACTGAAATGTATCTGACTTGCAATCGACAATGACAGCCCATATTTCCAATACAGCCATATTATATATTCAAGGAACGTGAACTTGAATATTGAAATAATGGTTACATGATATGCATATACACCCATATATACATCCGGCCGGGAAATATGTGTATATTCCCTCCAATTAAAGGAAGTTGGAGGGAGATATATTAAAATGATGATACATACAATCTGGAAGTTGGTATTACAAACGGAGGTGTGTGTGTATAAAAAAATGGCAATGTATATAAAACAAGGTATGAGCCCCTGCTTCAGTGTATGATTATAGGTATATATATAAAATACAGTGAAGAATATACAAATTCTTCTGTTGTTATATCTATATATAAAAAAGATATTGTTAACCTATATATAAAAAAGGATGCTGTTATTATACAAAAAGTGTTACACATCATTATATAAAACCATATTGCAAGGGCCCTATATTTTATAAAAATAGTATGTATAAAATATAATATTTAGGTGAACAAGGTTATATCTATAAAAATTAAAATTAATTAAAACTATATTATGTACTCATATATATATAAAATTAATGGTATATAAAAAAATGTATATAAAAACGGTGAGTTGCCATAAAAAAGCGTTGTGGGATCAGAGTGACTGGGTTATCTGTGGAGGTAATATTATTGTTTCATATTCATGTTCCTTAAATATGTACATATACCGGCACAGTAACATACACAAACGCTCATGAGACATGGTCCTCAGGGGATCTATCAGTGTTTATGTGTTTGTACAGGTGTACTTTTTCTAAGGCACTATGTGTCGCTTATAAAGCAATTAATATCTAGTTCGATGTTTAATCCTTTGGGCGAGAGAACGTCGACTAGGTATATCCATTTTGTTTCTTGTTTAGAAAGTTCGCGGACCATGTTTAAACCTCTCCAATGGGGTTGAATCTGTTCAATACCCCAAAATTGGAGACCTTTAGGATCCTTGCCATGTTTGAGTTTAAAGTGCAGTGAGACATTATGGTCTTTAAAACCAATTTTTATGTTATGAATATGCTCAGCAATTCGCACTCGTAATAGTCTTTTTGTCCGTCCAATATACATTAAACCGCATGGGCACTTTAAGGCGTATACCACATGCGAGCTATTGCACGTGATGAACTGTTTGATAGAGAACACGTTATTGTTGACTGAGGAGGTGAAATTTTCCAATTTCCTGAGGGGTTTAGATACTTCCCGGCATGCTTTACATTTCCTACAGGCGAAAAAACCGTCCTGGTCCCAGAATGTAGGTGGTTTTTTTGGCGGATCAATAACCTTCTTTACTACTTGATCTCCAAAGCTAGGTGCTTTCCTGTAGATAAATTTCGGAACTGGAGGCAATGATGACATTAGTTTCTTGTCCAGAAGCAGGACATGCCAGTGGTTTTTAAAGATTTGTTCAACCTCTTGGTACTGTGCATGGTAACCAGATAAAAAGGCCCATTCCAGATTTTGTTTGCTGGACGGTGTGCATAGTTTCTTTTTTTCCTCTAAGATAGTGGACCTGGGTATTAGATTAACTTCTTCCACTGTCTTCTGTAACTTCACAGGGTCATAACCTCTTACTTCAAACCTATTTGTAAGAATTTTTGATTGTTCAATATAATTATTTTCTTCAGAGCAATTTCTTCTTACCCTCATTAGTTGGCCTTTTGGGATGTTTTTTAACCAAAGTGGATGATGTCCACTAGATGTCGGTAAATAGCTATTTCTGTCAGTTTTTTAAAAAAATACTTTAGTCTCCAGTCTATTTTGTTTCCGATATATCGTAACATCTAAAAAGTTGATTTCATTAAAATCATTGACCGATGTTAATTTAATATTATTGTTGTTATTATTAAGACCATTTAAAAATACTTCAAGACTACAAATGGACCCTGCCCAGATAAAAAACAAATCGTCTATAAAACGTTTATAAAATCTCAGTTCTGGTCGCTGATTGTTAAAAATGGTCTTATCTTCCCATTCTGCCATGAATAGATTTGCAATACTTGGGGCAAACTTGGCCCCCATGGCAACACCTCTTTGTTGGGAATAAAACTCTCCTCCATACCAGAAATAATTATGGGATAGACAGAAATCAAGAGCGTTCCTTAAAAACATCTTCTGATTAAAAGCCAAATCTTCTCGTTTACTTAGGGCCCAATTAAGGGCTAGCAAAGCGTCATCATGTTGTATGATCGAGTACAGAGATGAAACATCTGCTGTAACGAGAATAATTTGTTCGTTGTTCTCCAGATTAATATCTTGTAAAGAGTTGAGCAAATTTTTTGTATCTCTTAGATATGATTTTGTATCCCTTACACTTTTCTGTAGGAAGGTGTCCAAATATTGACCCAGCCTGGATGACACCGATTCAATGCTATTAACTATTGGTCTTGCTGGTGGGTTAGTTGGATCCTTATGTATCTTGGGCAGGGTATACAATGTTGGTACTCGACTATTTGTGGGTAGTAGGTATCTTCTCTCTTTACTCGAGAGTACTCCAGAGTGAGCGCCCATCTTTATTAATCTTTCTAGGTCTTCTCTATATATTTGTGTGGGGTCTTTGTTCAGAGTTCTGTAGGTCTCTTTATCTGACAACATCTCCAAAATTTGTTTATGATAGAATTCTTTGGTTAATATAACAACTCCTCCACCTTTGTCGGCCGGTCTGATTACTATATCTTTACGTTTTTCTAGAAGTTTTATGCCTTCTTCAACGTGTTTTATATTCACTTCTTTTTTTGGTTTCAGTGTTTCTAGATCTTGTAATACCAGACTCTTGAAGACTTCCACATGGTGGTTTGGGTTGTTCGGTGGATTGAACAGTGATTTGTTCTTTAGTCCACTATTCTTAATCCCAGGTCTTTCATTTATTGTAGTTATTTGGGGTGTTTGTGTTGTTTGGATGCTACTTGTTATTTCACTAGTGCAGCCATTGCCCAAAAAATATTTCTTTATATTTATTTTTCTAATATATTTGTGTATGTCAATGTACACATTAAACTTATTTATAGGTTTTTTTATGCCGCATTTAAGGCCCAAGTTTAAAATATTTAGTTCCTTGTGTGTGAGATTTACCTCTGTGAGATTAAAAATTCCTCCTACTCCGATCCTCTTCTTCTTTTGTTGGACCTTGCGTCCTGCCCTGCATCCTCTGTGTTTTCCTTTCTTTGTGGTAGTTGTGTACCGTCTTTGGGTTTTTGCAGATAGTCTTCCCTTTGGTTGTAATCTTTGTATTGGCCCTGGGTAGACTGATGCTTCAGGTAAGGTGATGAGTTTCTTAGGTGATAAGGGGGTTGGGCCTGCATTGGGGGTCGCCCTCTGCGTGGGGGGTATCCCCTGCCTCTCTGCTGACCCCCCCGGCCTCTCCCTAAAAAAGGACGAGGTAGCGGTCGGGGTTCATATTCATCCTCGTAGTCATATATTGGCTGGAACCTGTTCTGTGTGACTACCCCGTTGGTTTGTTGTTGATGTTGTGTTCTTTGATTGTTACCTCTCATTCCTTTGTTCTTCCCTTTTCCTCTATTTGTTGGAGTGGAATAGTACCTTGGGGAATCCATGTATAAATTGTCTTCATACTGATTCCTTTCCTCCATCCACGGGATATTTGGTTTTTGGACTGGGGTGACATTTGAATTTCTTGGCGCTTGAGCAGCCGTGGCACCTTTTGGTTTTGCCCTTTCCGTGTTTGGGTTGTCTATATTGTCTGGTTCTTGTTGCCAGGAGTACATTTTATTGTTTTTAAAATCATCAAAATCCTTATGATATTTTTTGATTTTTTTCTTTTGGGTGTCCTTGTCCACCTTTTCTAAGCGTTTCTGTACTTTTAAGTTAAAATCAATGATCTGTTGTGACTCCTTAATAGGATCTAATTGCAGTTTAAGATCATTTATCTTTGTCTCAATATTTGTCATTTTACGTTTTTTCCTTTGTATAATTAACTGCTGTAATTTAAAACCGACCCCGTTAAAGAAATCCAGCCATTCCTGGGTGGATACAGGGTCGTCTAGTCCATCGTGGGGGGTCACATCCCATCTTAAGCTCTTAATGATAATTTTATCTTTCATATACTGCTCAAGAGTGCAGATGTCCCACCACGTTCTTACTTGCTTCTCCAAAATATTACCTAGAGCTGCCATTGCTCCATTGTAGTTGGTTTCAGTTGGTGAGGGTGTGTGTGTGTGATCCGAGAACAGGGTGTCGATATCTATGTGTCTACTATTTAAAAATTGTAGTACATCCATGGCTGCAGAGAAATTTAATATCAAATATTGGATAGTATCTAAACCCCTCAGGAAATTGGAAAACTTCGCCTCCTCAGTCAACAATAACGTGTTTTCTATCAAACAGTTCATCACGTGCAATAGCTCGCATGTGGTATACGCCTTAAAGTGCCCATGCGGTTTAATGTATATTGGACGGACAAAAAGATTATTACGAGTGCGTATTGCTGAGCATATTCATAACATAAAAATTGGTTTTAAAGACCATAATGTCTCACTGCACTTTAAACTCAAACATGGCAAGGATCCTAAAGGTCTCCAATTTTGGGGTATTGAACAGATTCAACCCCATTGGAGAGGTTTAAACATGGTCCGCGAACTATCTAAACAAGAAACAAAATGGATATACCTAGTCGACGTTCTCTCGCCCAAAGGATTAAACATCGAACTAGATATTAATTGCTTTATAAGCGACACATAGTGCCTTAGAAAAAGTACACCTATACAAACACATAAACAGTGATAGATCCCCTGAGGACCATGTCTCATGAGCGTTTGTGTATGGTACTGTGTCGGTATATGTACATATTTAAGGAACATGAATATGAAACAATAATATTACCTCCACAGATAACCCAGTCACTCTGATCCCACAACGCTTTTTTATGGCAACTCACCGTTTTTATATACATTTTTTTTATATACCATTTAATTTTATATATATACGAGTACATAATATAGTTTTAATTAATTTTAATTTTTATAGATATAACCTTGTCCACCTAAATATTATATTTTATACATACTATTTTTATAAAATATAGGGCCCTTGCAATATGGTTTTATATAATGATGTGTAACACTTCTTGTATAATAACAGCATCCTTTTTTATATATAGGTTAACAATATCTTTTTTATATATAGATATAACAACAGAAGAATTTATATATTCTTCACTGTATTTTATATATATACCTATAATCATACACTGAAGCAGGGGCTCATACCTTGTTTTATATATATTGTCATTTTTTTATACATTTTTTATACACACACACCTCCGTTTGTAATACCAACTTCCAGGTTTGTATGTATCATCATTTTAATATATCTCCCTCCAACTTCCTTAATTGGAGGGAATATACACATATTTCCCGGCCGGATGTATATATGGGTCTATATGCATATCATGTAACCATTATTTCAATATTCAAGTTCACGTTCCTTGAATATATAATATGGCTGTATTGGAAATATGGGCTGTCATTGTCGATTGTAAGTCAGATACATTTCAGTGGATTTTTATCCCCGCAATCAGCGGGACAGACTATGCATCACCATCCACCCAACCGCACAATTAGCGGGCAGAAGCTAGTGATTATATAAGGCTATGAACACACACACCGCATATAAAAGGTGAATGGGTATATCAACAATGACAGCCCACAATAATAAAATGACATATTAAATGTATAGGGAGGAAGATATGTGTATATCTTATCTCTCAAAACACACAAAGAAAAATATTCCATATCCTTTGGACATTATGATGTTTTAATATGATATGTTTTAATTAGAATGTCTCTTAATGCTGTAAATACGCTGACACCGGAGCTTTCATTGCTAGATGTCTTTATTAGACCTCTGGTGTCTGTTTGCCTGGTCTACGGCGCCCCCGTCCAGTGTGCGAGCATTCTAGCCTCCTCATTGGACGGTTGGCACATCAGTCAGTGTATATATATGTCGCTTCCTCCCTGATGACCTACGCCCTCGAGAAGAAGTCGGAAATGACGAAACGCGTCAGGGCGTAGGTCAGAAGGAAGTGACGTCATCGCGCTTGCGGTCCACTGTGCGTTCCAAGACCATCAGGAAGGAGAGACACCGCTTACACACTCAGCGGAAATCGTTTCTTCCACATCCTGTGGACTGGATTCAGGCACAGTAGATTCCTACATTTATCTAAAGGCTAATTTATTATCATTTTTTGGTACGCAGTTACTACTAGGGGGGATCGTTTTTAAAGGGAAAGTGTTTTCAATAAAATTACTTTGAAGCAGTATTACACTATGTGGTCCTCCATTTGTCTTCTCATACATTATGTGACTGCGCTGGTGGAGTAATGATCAGGTGATGCTGAACAGTGGATCTGGTCCTATTTTCGCGCTGGTGGATGGTCTGATGTTGGATGAGAAGGCCCACATTGGTTATAACTACAGGCACATTTAAAGCAGTTTTCTGGTGAGTGCATCCCCATAGGGGGGCGAGTCTTGCACAAGGTGGAAACCTTCGGTGGTCGGATCACTCAAATACCCAAATTCTGAACTGTTTTGTTTATACCAACTGTCACTTGGTGGATTGGTGGTTTGCTGCAGTCGGGACCAGTTTGACAAGCTTTGTTTTATGTGGACTGGAGACACAGAATTGACAATTATTCATTTATTTATTTTGTTCATCATATATTTTTTATCACATATATGATTCACTGAAATGCACTTTTATATATTTTTATATACTTTATAATTTTAAGCACTTATGAGAATTTTTATCACTTTCACTAGATCCATATTTATAATTTTATTTCACATATAAGATTAATTTTTCACAACTCTATGTGATATATGGTGTTCTATTGTGAGTGTATATATTAAATGTTTTTTATTCACTTGAAAAACTCTGAATAGCGCTGCTACAAACGCCAATTTGAGTGGACCAAGCACGGTCCACCTAATGCTGTTTGTATTTTCCCATATTTTCTTTGTTTTAAGCAGCAGCTGTTGATGATATATGTATAAGGTCTACTGTACATACACACCACATAGAGATTATTCTTGCACATCACAATTATAATTTCATCACATCTATGCACAAGCATATATATATATATATTTTGATTTTTTGATTTTTTTTATATATTTTGTACATATATACATATATATTTATTTATTTATTTATTTATTCATATATTTATATATTTAACACATCTACATAATACAGGTGGGTACACCTATATACCTACCCAAACTTGTTAGTAACACATCCCAGGGGCGCAGAGCGGTGTTTTTTTGAAGAGGGCGGAATAAAATAAACATCACTATCCAATGCCTATTTGATTACTGTAACTCGGGATCTATTCTGTGTGGTAAGCGGCCATCTTTGAGCACCTTTGAGCTCTCCGACACTTTGGAATTTTCTTGCACACCGAGCACATTCACCTAAATGAACTATTATTTGATGTTTCATATTTGTGCCAATTTTGTTTATAATCTTGCTTAGAGGACATTCAAGGTCCATATCATTGGTTATTTTGCACATTGTTTACTTACACAATATTTTTTGTCTGCACTTTATCATTTGAAGATAATTAAGGTTCAGAGTGTTTCTTTATTTTGCACATTGCGGATTATTACATTTGTGTTTGCACTTTAACATTAGGAGATATTCAAGGTCCATAGTGTTTGCTGATTTTGCACATAGGTCATTTGCACAGTGTTTTCACTTTTATATATGTATTGATCATATTTAAGTTAATTTAAAGGGACAGCTTGCATATTTTTTTAAAAAAATATTACTTAGTACAGTTAAGTGTAAAAGGGAAGTCTGTATATTTTTTTAAGACAAAACCTGCAGGGGCTGCTTTATTATTACAATTAATCTGCTACTGGTATGACCCAATTAATCTGCTACTGTCTAAGCACTCCTGCTCTGTAACCTCACAACTGTATATCTGCAGTGTGAGATCATCAAAGACGTTGATGCCTCTAAAACTAGAGGAAGGGAAGGGGATCACTGCTCCAGGTGGAAATGTAGATATAGAACTCTCCTCGGAACGGGAACACCAGGTGTCGGCTAAGCATATAGCAACATGAGTGCTCAGTGCGCCATTGCCAGAATCGCCATTTTGGAATTTCTCTGCCCTCAACCTAACATGATCGGGCCGACCATCATCTCATGTGATGTGAATGCGCCGATGACTGGTGATCTAATGACTGGTGATCTGTTGACTGATTGGGAAATACTGAGGTAGCAGAGGAAGTGGTAGAAGCAGTGGCATCACCAAATCTTACTTCAAATGTGACGAGTCTAGTTTTAGAGGCATGAGGCAAAAAGGAATTTCTGGACAGCCGCACTCTGGAATATAGCCTTTATTTGAAAAAGTCCAACAGATACAAGCCACAGCAAAAAATGGGACAAACGATTTGACGCATTTCACACTTAACAGTGCTTAGTCGTAGCTATGACTAGGCTCTGTTAAGTGTGAAATATGTCAGCTCGTTTGTCCCATTTTTTGCTGTGGCTTGTATCTGTTGGACTTTTAAAAAATAAAGGCTATATTCCAGAGTGCGGCTGTCCAGAAATTCCTTTTTGCCTCATGCCTCTAAAACTAAACTCGTCACATTTGAAGTAAGATTTGGTGATGCCACTGCTTCTACCACTTCCTCTGCTACCTCAGTATTTCCCAATCAGTCAACAGATCACCAGTCATTAGATCACCAGTCATCGGCGCATTCACATCACATGAGATGATGGTCGGCCCGTTCATGTTAGGTTGAGGGCAGAGAAATTCCAAAATGGCGATTCTGGCAATGGCGCACTGAGCACACGCTACTTTCGCCATTTGGATCCTGCGCTTGCGCATTAGCATCCAAGTAACATACGCATTCCGGCAGTGATGTCAGACGCTGCCGAAACAGGGGGGAGATATGAATGCGCCAAACAGCCACCATTTTCTCTCAGAGGTGTTCTGAGAGAGAGAGAGTCTGCATCTCTCCTCTCCCTCCGTATTACTTCCATTTGATTTCACAGATAGGTAAGCACTCACTCTTTGCTCCATTAGAGATCTTTATTCATGCATTAAGAATTTATTTATCTTTCAGGCTCTATTCAATTGACCTTTATTGTGAAGGAGGAGAACCATTGAGATTCCTAAATGAAGGGATATCCTGGTGGGTCTTGGTTTCCTTATCAAGGATACTCAGCAGCATTTTTTCATCTCTGCCATCCCTCTATCATCAACAATAGGTTATGCTTTTCTTGGAAGAAGAGGGGGATAAATAAATTGATCCTATTATATAAATGAAAGTGAGGTAAATATTACCCATATATTTTGATAGTTAATTAAACAAAAATAGGGAAACCTTTTTTCTCATATACATAATTTTTTCCTATAGGATATAGGCGTCACATCTGTCTCTCCCCTGTGGTCACACAATATCCTATTGATAGGGCATCTACTGAAATTAATCAGGACTTCTCTGCTTTTTTGACTAACCCAGGTCCAAGTGTATCAGGTAGGTCCATCTTTATCTCAATTCACATATTATTTAAATTTTTCTAAATAGTTTTTTGCTGATAATAATATCTATAAATAAAATCAAATATGTGTACTTGTATGCAATTATTCCTATGTTTCTTTGTCATTTATAGCATTTAATTCATACAACACCCTTGAGTCTCCTGAAGAAGCTCTTTTGAAGCAAAACATGTAGAGGGGTAGTGTCTGTATTTGTTTATGAATTGAACAAGTGATATAACAAGGAATCTTTTATCAATTTTTGATTGTCATAATAACATTTATTGAATTTTATCAATTGTAATCAATGTATTCTCTTGGCACCTTAAAAGTCCAGTGGTTTGTTCCTTATCTCCTTTTTTCATATGTTAAATTGGGATGTGGTGTCATTTCTGATCTCGTTGCCCTTACCTTTAAATCTTTAAAGCACACTTGAGTCAGAAGAACAGTCCAGTGCTTTGTTTTTTTATGTTTTATTGAGGGGAGTAAACTTGGATAGGAAATAGGGTATTATGCCCACTTGATCAAAGTAGTTGAACTCTTCAGGGACACAACTATATACAGTCCATATATACACTTCTCCTTCTACCTCCAGCACAATCTTGCTTGTTGTCACGTACCTAGTAGATGAGCCTGAACTGCAGAGTAAGGCCTCTCTTACTCCTCTGACTCGAGGCCTCTGGTAGAGTGAACAGGAGGCACAGGAGTGTGGAGAAGCACGAGTGCCTGGCAGGATCAACAGCAAGAGGATAGTCTGGAAGTCCAGGTGGCACTGTGCAGGGAGGTCAGCAGGCTGAAACTGGAACAGACTGGAGCAGCAGACTGGAACCGGAACAGCAGATTGGAACTGGAACAGAAGACTAAAACTGGAACAGCGGACTGCCTGGAGCTTCCCACTGGACGGGAACTCAGGAGGGTCAGACAAGCCAGGTCATACACAGACAGGAGTATCAGAGCAAGGCAGAGGCAGGGTCACTGGAACAAGCTGGGTCGGTATCAGGCGGGCAGCAGAAGGACCAGAGGAGCAGGCAGAAGCAACGTCAAGACAGGCCGGGGTCAGATGCAGGCAGATAGCTGAGATAGTCAGAGGCAAGCCGGGTAATATACAGGGACAGGTTCAGATATCAAGGCATACACCGGAACATTGTAGAGCAGACAGCAAAGTTCCTGTGTGTCAGTCTGGTTTAAATAGCCTGCCTGGCGCTAGTGAGCGTGCACGTGCGCGCTCACGCATGCGCATTGGCACCCACGATCACACACCAGCAAATCTGGCTGCCAGCCAAGCCTGAACAATTTACCTACTCTAACAACAAACATCCTAGCACTCTAGCAACACGGCTAGGGGTGCTACACATTCTTCAGAAGAATTCCACTAAGTATAGTAAATGGAGGGGCCATCTTGGTAGAAAATTCCAAAGTCTGACCACTCTTTACTGCGAAAAGCCCCTTCTATGCTGACAATGAAATTGTTGCTTTTCAAGTACTCAGTAAAAGGTTCTACAGTAAAGTGTAGATTTAAAGCAGAACTTCAACCGAACCACAAAACTGAACAATGTACTGTATGTGTAAAAAAGATAGGCTAGACTATCTGCAAATAGTTTTTCAGAAGCTGAGAATAAAAATAGCATTACATAATACTTTAAGGGTCATCTTTAAATGAAGATAGCATCCTGCTTTTTTTAGCGTTTCAGACAACATAGTAACCATGTAACCAATGAAAATCTATCTAACAGTGACTCCTCCCCCATCAATTCAGCCATGGTTCCTTATAAGCCTTGGATTCCTCTAGAGCAGGGGTCTCAAACTGGCGGCCCTCCAGCTGTTGCGAAACTACAAGTCCCATGAGGCATTGCAAGGCTGACAGTTACAAGCATGACTCCCACAGGCAGAGGCATGATGGGACTTGTAGTTTCGCAACAGCTGGAGGGCCGTTAGTTTGAGACCCCTGCTCTAGAGCAATGGTCTACAAACTGTGGCCTGGGGGGCAAATTCTGTCCTTTGCTTGTCTTTCTTCAGCCCTTGGGGAACTAATCTTCACTCTGATATAAGGCACTTTTTCTCCCAGTGACATCAACAAGGCAACATTGCTTCAACTGAAACCAACAGTGGGGCCTAATACCTACAGTTGGGCTTACCCCTGCAGGAGCCCCTGTGACCAGCGCCACTCAACTACACTCCCACTGACACCAACGATGAAGGACCATTCCTTCCACTCTTCCACTGACACCAACGATGAAGGACCATTCCTTCCACTCTTCCACTGACACCAACGATGAGGCACTATTCCTCCCATTAATACCAAGGGGGCAGTATTCCTCCTACTGACCCCAGGCGCTATGTAATTGTTTTACTTACCACCAAGCCTGGGAATTATTTAACCCCACTGATGCTGGGTCATTTCCTACTTCCATTGGTCACAGTCTGGCCCCCCAATGTCTAAAGGACACTAAACGGGCCCTTCATTTGAAGATCCCTGCCCTAGAAGATGCTAGGGGTTCATTGAGCAATGAACCATTTCTGTCTTACAGACAAGTAATTATAAGTAATGGGGATTCTTCCTACTAATCGCAAATGTGAGGAGCATTCTTCCTAATGACAATAACACCAATGTATCATGAGCTGTAAATACTGTATAGTCATTATTAGCAGGTGTTCCCTAAGACCAGAAAGTTATTTTAAGGGTTCTTCCATGTTAAAAAGGTTGATAAAGGCTACTCTAAGCTACTGAGAAGTGATTTGCAACACAACTACGGGGCATAAAAGCAGTATGAAAATGTACTAGTGATTTTATTTTAAGGTTACACTTTAGAGGAAAGTATATTGGCTTAACTTAAAATTCCATTTTCATATGTTCACTGTATATTTAGTCTGCTCCTGTGTGTGTAAAATATCTTGGGTGATTTTCTCTTGCGCTGGAGAGACCTGACCACAAATGCCTGCTCTGCCTGCAGAGAGGTGTCCTGCGTTTGCTCTGACTCTGTGGTTTCTATCTGAAGGAAGCAGCGGGATTTGCTGTGAGTGCTGATGACTTTCCTGCAGTAGCAGATGCTGACCCTGGAATGTGTGTGTTTCCTGACTGCTAACTGCTAGACAATGCCGAAACTAAAAGTGGCCATACATTGCCTAAATTCACTCCAGCCGAATGCAGAAATTGGTCGAGAGTCCGAAAATTAAACAATTGCTTATTAGAGCACACAGACAAAAACAGCTTGTGCGATGAATGACGACCCGTCAGAATGCTATATGGAAATTTCAAGGAAGGTGTTAACTCTGCATGTGCTGCTTATCTTGGTCAGTCAACACTGTAGCTTGAACCTAGGATAACCAACCTTGGCCCAGTTTCAGAGAATATTTCGTTGTCTGGTATTGTGCATCAGATATCTACAGTACCTGTGTATGAGTACCCAAACAAATCAAAGCTACCTGCTGTTCATGTATATGTATATCTTATTATGCTTGCAACCTTCATATAGCCAACTACATTATACTACTACAACTATTAGTATTATTATTATTATACAGGATTTATATAGCGTCAACAGTTTGAGCAGCGCTTTACAACATGAGGCAGACAGTACACTTACAATACAAATCAATACAGGAGGGATCAGAGGGCCCTGCTCGTTAGAGCTTACAATCTAGAAGGGAGGGTCAAGTGGAACAAAAGGTAATAACTGGGGGGGGGGGGGGGGTGAGCTGATGGAGAAAATGAAAATACAGTTGCTAGGTGTGGGTAGGGTAGGCTTCTCTGAAGAGAAGGGTTTTTAGGGATCATCTGAAAGCTAATAGAGTAGGAGATAAGCAGACAGATTGGGGTAAGGCATTCCATAGGATTGGACAGGCTTTGGAAAAGTCCTGGAGGAGAGCATGGGAGGAGGTGACGAGGGAGCAAGAGAGCAAGAGGTCTTGAGAGGAAAGAGGAGAACAAGTAGGTTGGTACATCTAAACTCGTGTCTCAAAATTAGACAATATTTCTCCTCTTTATCCCCATCCCTCACCTTGGACAGACCTACCAAATTCAAAATACACTTGCGCCCTTATCAGGTCCACCTAATTTCCACCATTTATAAATTACTACATGAAGCAACCCCCCTTACTGCAGGTCTCTATTCCTACATGCAGAAATGGTCTCATACTTTACAGAGACCCATTCCCCTCCCTTGTTGGGAAAAATATATGGACATCTGTTTCTAAGATGTGTGGTGCAGAAACTGCTGTCAAGATATTAAGCCCTGAAGTCCTACACCACCATGACTCCTCCATTTCTCACTTATGCTGGTGATGTGATTCGGATATTGATTCACATTTCCATATCTTTTGGCAATGTCCACTGATACAACCCTTTTGGGCTAATGTGATGTCCCTCCTTCAAGCTCTGTTTACTGTACCTCTACCATAAGACCTGTTGGGCCTCCCCTTCCCAGGTCTCAAAAAGCTGGTTAAACAGTTGCCCTCCCATGTCTTAATGGCTGCACAAAGAGCCATTCTGTTGTGTTGGTTATTGGTGGAACTTCCCTCATCTTCACTACTTTTGACTATTGATACTCAAATTCGCAGAATGGAGTACCTCACTGCTTCTGCCAATAACACTTTACCACAATTCAATAAAATGTGAAAAGTGTGGGACCAGTCCGAGCATGGGTCTTCATTGTTTACACCCTGAGTTTTTGTTTTTACTGCTTCCACTCTCCCTTGAACCACTCCCATAAACTTTTCAGTTCTCCCCTTTTCCCGCACCCCCCCTCTCTATGGTATTTCATATAGATTCTTCCACCCCCTCTTTATCCCTAATCTCTCACATTGCTGAGTATACAGTATACTATTTTTCTTGTTTTTCATACTAATTCTGTATATGTTCTGATCCTGTTTGTCAATTTCTTTTGGAATTGTTACCCTTTGTTTAATATGTCTTAAGGTTGTTACCACAACCACAATGTTAATACTTTCTTTTATAGCTGTGATACTGCAATCTGTGTCTTCTTTTGAAAACTAAAAATATAATATAAATATAAAAATATATAATATATATAATTATATAAAATATAAAAAAAAAAAAGAAAAAAAATAGCCATGATGGAAAGAACAATATCGTTCCTTCTCCTCTTCACATCCCCAGTCGCTCTCTCTCTCTCTCCTTACCTACTTTTTGTTTTCCTTCCCTTTTTCTTTCTTGCTTCAACTGAAACCAACAGTGGGGCCTAAAACCTACAGTAGTGCTTACCCCTGCAGGATCCCCTGTGATCGGCGCCACTCAGCTGCACTCCCACTGACACCAACGATGAAGGACAAAATAAAATTTAACTAAAGGGTCAGTCCATACAAAACTGATATTTACAGTCTTAGGTAGATAGCAGACAGTCAACCCACATAGCAGATTCTTATATCTCTGGCATTCTGTAGGTGAGATATCTACAACCGAGTTTTTGAATCTCCACGCCTGCTGCTGTTATTCTTTCTGCTGGATTTGTTTTATATTACAGAGTGTGTAACTGGAAAAGCCAGAATATCCCAAGGTAGGTGGGAACATCTAGAACTGCCAGTTGGGCAGGAGCAGTGCTAGGTGCTATGGTCAGGAGATCTTATCAATGTAACACGCTAAGGAATATAAAAATCCAGCAGAAAACTCAGTGACCCAGGCTTATCCCTGTCAGTAGTAAATGGTTTGTCTCAACCCTCTGGCTGCTACATCTGCAGGATATCTTGTTCTGTTGAAAAAAACAGGCTTACTGGCTGGATCACCAGATGAGAATAAAAAAATAAAGCCTAAGAAAGAAAACAAACGCAACCACCACATCTAAGAATTGGTAAGCTTCAATATAATAAATGTTTGCTTTTGGATTTAATACTGCTTTAAAAAATGTGCCATTATTGCTAGGATGGCTGAAGGATGTATATATGTCATTAACTATTTTCAGTATATAGTTAAAAGGCTTTTTTGTCCGGACACTTCCTTCTTCTAAACTTTGGATGGGGACATCCTCTGGGAAGAGTTGGTGCTGGGTAAGGCTGCTATTGGGGTCCATTGCCATAAAGCCTGAAGCAGGTATAGGACAGACTACTTCAAGGGTGCTTGTTAGGCTAGGCTGGAGGTCTTTTAGGGTTTTCTTTCATAATGGCAGGATCCAATGGTTACCTAGGGGAGGGTCCCTTTTCCATAGTACCCTGGAGGGTCTACCCCTCCTACAGCATGTCCGTGCAGAAATGGGTTAAAGAATGCACATGCTCCCCCATCACTTGGTTAGCTGTACACTTACGCCCCGTATACACGGTCGGACATTCCGACCACAAAATCCGACGGATTTTGTCCGAAACTTGTGTTGCACACACACGGACGGTCGGTCAAAGTTGTCGGAAAATCCAATCGTCCCGAACAAGGTGACGTATAAAACGTACGACAGGACTACGTAGAGGCCAGTAGCCAATAGCTTTCGTCTCCAAATTTCTTCTGAGCATGCGTGGCACTTTGTGCATCGGAATTCTCTACACACGACCAGAAAAAGTCCGATCGGAATTTGTTGTCGGAAAATTTTAGATCCTGCTCTCAAGAGCCCACACACGATCGGATTTTCCGACTACATAATCCGATCAAACTTTTTCCATCTGAATATCCGACCGTGTGTACAGGGCATTAGAGGACATGCAACCCACACAACCAATCTAAGAACCTTTTTTTTTTTTTTTTTACTTTAGAGTAGTCCAAACAGTTAAATATGTTTTATATGGGCCAATACTCTTTGAACATGGCTCTTGACCCTATTGAATTATTGTCCTTTGCAGTCATCACCCCGTGAGGTGGTTTTCACTGATTTACACTTCATTATTGTATGTACACAAGGCCGGGCCAAAGGGTAGATGGCTTTACATGGGTCTTTCTGCAGGAGGGTGGTGCAAAAAGGACAGGACCTGCAATCTATACTGCTGAAGGAGCTCATAGCTCATGGGGATTAGGGTGCACTTTTTTTGCCTTGGGTGTTAAAGGGCCAACATTGTATGCACAGCAGGCGCCCATACAGTGCTCATGCAGTTTAAGGGCCCTGCGACAGTGTATTAAAATAATATTGATTTGATCTTGTGAGAAAATTACAATGAAGCTTTTTTCAATTGTTTACAAAAGATAGAAAAAAAGGATCAACTGAAAGAAATGAAAACTTTACATTAAAGAGAAAATACTGCAGTAATGTAATGTAACCAATAACAATGTAAAGTACATAAACCATAGACACCAGGTTCACACAGTACAGTTTGTCTTTTAAAAGCTTATCTTCTTTCAGCAGTCAGTTTGTAAAAAAAATTGGTGCACCTACATACATGTAATGTACAGTAGTGATGGTCACCTCCATCCATCTCCATCTAGCGGCCAACATACACACTACTCAGTTCAATGTCATCCCACTAGAGCATGTGCACAAGAAACCAACAGAAACCTACGAGGGGGCCCCAAGGTTTCTACTGCCTAGGGGCCTCCACAGAGTCGCACCCATACCTTCCAATTTTCCGAGATGAGAAAGAAGGATATATTATGGCACAAATTAGGCAAAGGAGACTCCCCTGTCATGCCCACTTTACATAGAAGAATTAATTCACAAATAATTTTTGGTTGAACCCACAAGTGCTTTTTTTCCCCTCTGCTTTTCCTTTTTACTGGCTTTACAAAATAAATCAATTAGAGCTTGGATAAAAGGTCTAGTAAAGTAGAATAATGGATAGTCTTACATAGCTCCCAACTGTCCCTGATTACGAGGGACTGTCCCTCATTTGGGCTAAAGTCCCTCTGTCCCTCTTTCCTCCTCATTTGTCCTTCATTTTGGTCTGATCTATATAGCTATATATACAATGCACTATTTATCTATGAAAAAGTGTTTCCCAGCGCTAAACCTTTCATCCAATTTCTAAATTGCTGTATTTGCAAATTCCAAGGGCCAATATAATGGAAAAGTAGTGGTAAAAATTAACTTGTGGGTTTAACCAATCATTTATTTTTTTAGTAAAATTCTCCTTTAACCCCCCTGGCGGTATTCCCGAGTCTGGCTCGGGGTGAGATTTCAGTACCAAAAGCGGTAACCCCGAGCCAGACTCGGGCTTGCATTGCACGATACAGGGGGAAGTTACTTACCTTGTCCCCTGGATCCTGCAATGTCTCCCCGCTGTGTGAGCGAGCTGTCTGCTCGCTCGATTCACACAGTGCCCGAGTGGCGCTGATCTCCGATCCCTGCGACGTTACGACGTATGGGAGCGGAGATCGGCGCCAAATTCAAAAAAGTTAAAAAA
>CM053030.1:51946447-52022542 GCA_028564925.1 Lithobates sylvaticus
ACCCCTTTTCCACATTTTGTCATGTTACAACCAAAAACGTGAATGTATTTTTTGGGGATTTTATATGATATATCAACACAAAGTGGCTCATAATTGTGAAGTGGAAGGAAAATGATAAATGTTTTTTTATTTTCTTTTACAAATAAATATGTGAAAAGTGTGGTTTGCATTTGTATTCAGCCCCCCTACTTTGTAGAACCACCTTTCTCTGCAATTACAGCTGTAATGCGGCGTACACACGGTCGGAATTTCCGATGGAAACAGTCCGATGGGAGCTTTTTATCGGATTTTCCGACCGTGTGTATGCCCAACGGTCTTTTTCTGTCGGAATTTCCGACGGACTTTGAATTGAGAACCTGTTCTCAATTTTTCAGACGGAAAACCTTTCTATCGGATTTTCCGATCGTGTGTATGCAATTCCGAACGTGTTTCATGCCGCTGTGTTATTGACCGTCAGAATTTGGTGTGATCGTGTGTAGGCAACACAGCTTGAGCGGAATTCCATCGGAAAAACCGTCAGTGTTTTTTCCGACGAGAATTCCGAACGTGTGTACGCGGCATTAGTCTTTTTGGGGATTTCTCTACCAGCTTTGCACATCTAGAGAGTGACATTTTTGCCCATTCTTCTTTGCAAAATAGCTAAAGCTCTGTCAGATTGGATGGAGAGCGTCTGTGAACAGCAACTTGCAAGTCTTGCCACAGATTTTCCATTGGATTTAGGTCTGGACTTTGACTGAGCCATTCTAACACATGAATATGCTCTGATCTAAACCATTCCATTGTAGCTCTGGCTGTATGTTTAGGGTCGTTGTCCTGCTGGAAGGTGAACTCCGCCCCAGTCTCAAGTCTTTTGCAGACTCTAACAGGTTTACTTTTAAGATTGCCCTGTATTTGGCTCCATCCATCTTCCCATCATCTCTGACAGCTTCCCTGTCCCTGCTGAAGAAAAGGATCATCACAACATGATGCTGCCACCACCATGTTTCACGGTGGGGATGGTGTGTTCAGGGTGATGTGCAGTGTTAGTTTTCCGCAACACATAGTGTTTTGCTCTTAGGCCAAAAAGTTCAATTTCGGTCTCATCTGACCAGAGCACCTTATTCCACATGTTTGCTGTGTCCCCCCCCCCCCATGGCTTCTCGCAAACTGCAAACGGGACTTCTTATGGCTTTCTTTCAACAATGGCTTTCTACTTGCCACTTTTCCATAATAGCCAGAGTTGTGGAGAGCACAACTAATAGTTGTCCTGTGGACAGATTCTCCCACCTGAGCTGTGGATCTCTGTAGCTCCTCCAGAGTTACCATGGGCCTCTTGGCTGCTTCTCTGGTGAATGCTCTCCTTGCCCGGCCTGTCAGTTTAGGTGGATGCCCGTATCTTGGTGGGATTCCAGTTGTGCCATACTCTTTCCATTTTCGAATGGTGAATTGAACAGTGTTCCATGAGATGTTCAAAGCTTGGGATATTTTTTTATAACCTAACCCTGCTTTAAATTTCTCCACAGCTTTATCCCTGTCTGATGTGTTCCTTGACCTTCATGATGCCGTTTGTTCACTAAGGTTCTCTAACAAACCTCTGAGGACTTCACAGACCAGCTGTATTTATACTGAGATTAAATTACACACAGGTGGACTCTATTTACTAATTAGGTGACTTCTGAAGGCAATTGGTTCCACTAGATTTTAGTTATGGGTGCCAGAGTAAAGGGGGCTGAATACAAATGCACGTCACACTTTTCACATATTTATTTGTAAAAAAAAAATTGTAAACCATTTATAATTTTCCTTCCACTTCCCAATCATGTGCCACTTTGTGTTGGTCTATCACATATAATCCCAATAAAATACATTTACAATTGGTTACAGGTTGTAAAATGACAAAATGTGGAAAATTTCAAGGGGTACGAATACTTTTTCAAGCACTGTAAATGGAGTTTAACAGGAGGGGGAAGGCGCAGTTTTTTCTCCTGGGCTTTAGAGAGAGAACTTCCTCTTGCTGGAAAGGACTGCAGAATTTTCATCTCCACTACTGTGTGTGTACTCATTTTCTATAGCCTAAGGCCTAAAGTGCTGAGGACCCAAAGTCACCCTGAGCTGGAAGGATTGCTGACAGTTAAGCATCCAGATCCGAGATCGTGTCTGGAAAGAAACTGCTTGCTGCTGAATAGGAAAGCCTGAATAAGAAAGGGATTGACCATCCATCTAGTAGCCCTAAATCACTGCATGTATAAAGAAAAGTGCAGCGCTAAATAAATTGTGCATGTAGGCAAATACAAACGCAATAATGTCAATGATGAGTGAATGAACACTAGTGTCTGAATGCAAAAAATTACATGAATAAAAATACTCAATAAAGTGCATATGAAAAGGACATCAACACAGTAAATACATAAAAGATAATAAAGTGCATAGGTGCTAAACAATTTACATTCACTAATTAACCACAATGAACTGGGTGATCCCAAGCAGAATATAATGAAAAGGTAGTCTATGCAAATGATAATGATGGTGGGCAACCGTCTGTACAAGAAAGACACCCCAGACTGTGCATCCACCACCCAAGGGAAGGGGTAGATACACCTTACCGAAAAATGTGGACACACACACCAGCGGCGGAGAGTCAGACAAGCATGGAATGGAAAGAGGATCTCAAACCACGGTCATCATTGCATAGACTACCTTTTTACTCACTCACACTTTTTCAGTGCGTTGTGAGTTCATCCCAACACGGATGTTTATGGACTTGTTCCTTTTCATCATATTCTGCTTGGCATCACCCAGTTCATTGTGGTCAATTAGTAAATGTAATTTTTTTCATATACACATACAAATAGGTATTTTTATTAATACATTTTTTGCATTCAGACACAAGGTGCGTTTGTATTTGCCTACGTGCACTTTTCTATATACATCCTTTCACAACTTGTCATGTTTAGTGCCAGCAGCTATCCGTCTTCTTTTATAGTGCAGTCATTTGTATACACTAAATCCCTGCATGCAGAGTTAAAAAGGGATTTTATTTATATGCACCACCTTAAAGACTGGGCCCCACCGTTTAGCTGGCTGAAGATTGCAATTTAGGAGCCAAGTACTTACCAACTGCTCCACAGGGACACTGAACTGAGCTACTAACAGTTAGAGGTACCTCTCCAGTGTTATATACTGTAAATATAAATATACCGGTACTTTATATATAAATACAGTGTGCACTCTGAGTCTTAATGTCTGTGTCGATAGACGCAGACAGTGTGGCTCAGATGGAGCTCGCATGAGTGCCCCTATAGAAAGCAGCTTTCGATGGGGGCACTTGCCGGAGGGGAGGAGCCAGGAGTGCTGGCGGGGGACCTGAGAAGAGGAGGTTTGGGGACACCCTGTGCAATGGAATTGCACAAAACAGGTTACTATAAACTTCTTTGTTATTAAAAAAAAAAAGTTTTCAAAAAACTTTAAATCATAGAATCCAGTTAATCTTTAAAAAAAAAAAAGGCAGCAAATCTAATCTGACAGAGGTTCTACCCCTTTCATACTCTTCCAGTAAAAGTGCTTCTGTTTTTGTCTGTGTTCCTGTTGCAAAGGTTCTAATGTGTCCCGTTTTGTCCAAGACTTAATAAAAGCACGACGTCCAATGTAAAGCTAAACCCTGGGCAGATATAAAAGATGCAAAGTAAAGCCAAACTCCAGGCAGATAAAAAGAAGCAAATTAAAGTCACTCTGTATTCATTAACCCCACGTACATTTACTGTGGCAGGGCGGCCACTCTGCCCACTGATCGTTCGAGACACAAGCAGAACGGCATTCTGCCTATGTAAACAAGGCAGACTGTCGTTCTGTCAGCAGGGAAGGCTTTGATCTTGTGTTTCTGCATAGCAGGAGCTTTGAAATCTTTGCCTGGGAGAGACCTTGCTGATGCAGTAAAACTACCTCGTGTCTTGTTGCTGTGCTCAGTCTTGTCATGGTGTATGACCTGTGACATGAAACTGTCTTTCACAACCTTACCTTAGTAGCAGAGTTTAGTTGTTCCTCACCCCCCTGATACATTTTTACATATAGGTAAGCCTGTACTGAAAATATCTCCTAAACGTGTGCCGTTTAGGAGATATTTACCTTGTAGTGCACCGATGAGGTCATCGGCGTATGCGCAGTGAAGAAACGGCCCTCTGTGCTAATTCTTCCCCAGTGTGTGCCATGACTGGCGGCTCCCGCGCGCATGCCATGACGTCACTCGGCTCCGGCCAGTCACAAAGCCGGAGCCCGCGGCCCGGAAGGAAGAGGGGCAAAGATGGATGTTTCCACCAGCGGGGACATCGCAGGCTTTGTTTGCAGGTAAGTGCCACATAATGGGCTAGAATGCTTTTACTTTGCAGGGGAATAAAGAGGAAGAAAAACCCATCAGTGTTTACTTCCTCTTTAAGCATCCTACACAACTGTTTATGTTTCAGTTAATGACTTTCAACCGACATGAATTTTATCATTAGCACCTGCTTGTTATAATTGGTTAATCATACACCTGACTCTAATCCTACTAAATCCATGACTTTGTGCAAGTGTACAAAGTGTGAAAGTGTAACTTGTTTTTTGTCAGACTTCGTCCGACAACAAAATCGTGGATTTTGGTTTGAAGGATGTTGGCTTCAACTTTTCTTGCATACACACGGTCACACAAATGTTGTCCAACAATTACAAACGTAGTGACGTACAAGACGTATGTGATACCTCCATTACGAACGCTAGTTTTACAAGACAGAGCACTTCCGGCTTGTACTTGATTCCGAGCATGCGTGGACTTTTGTCCGACAAACTTGTGTACACTCGATCGGTAAGTCCGACAACAAACATTTGTTGGCGGAAAATTTGAGAACCTGCTAGCCAACATTTGTTGGCGGAAAGTCCGACAACAAATGTTCGATGGAGGGTATACACAGTCGGACTTTCCACCAACAAGCTCACATCCAATATTTGTTGTCAGAAAATCAGATTGTGCGTACGCGCCATTAGAATTGATGCTGGTTTGAAGCCAAAGGGTAGTCACACCAAATATGGATTGGATTTAGATTTTTCTTCTGTTTGCTGACTTTGCAATTTGTAAATTGATAAAAATAAACAATTAAAATATATATCTTTGAAAGTGTTCTTACTTTACAGCATTTCTTCACACCGGCCTAAAACATTTTCACATCACTGTATATACACACAAAGTAACATCACTTATTAAAATATATATTTTAAATATTGAAAGAAAATACTTTTAAGACCCAATTTAATCCCTTTAGCACATCACACATGCTTGCTGTAATTTCCTACTGCGATCCTTTAAAGTGTAATCCTATCTGACCATCCCATCCCTGCATGACCTAAAACTACTGACTACTGAGACTTTGTATATCCCATTATTGTCCGACGTGTGAGCTGCAGACAGCGGTAAATCAGATGGGTTCTATGAAGACCACACTAAACTCCCACTGTTTCCCAGTCATTGGGTTTCAATCAGTGGCGTAACTAGAACGCTCAGGGCCCCGATGCAAGAAACCATGGAGGGCCCCCCCCCCCCGACCTCCGGACAAAGCTCTTTTCTCCGAGCCCGATGGCAGAACACCAGGGCCCGGTCACAAGTGAGTGGCTGCATATAAAGGAACCTAAATATGGGGGTGGCAGCAGGGGCCATGGATAGAATCATGCTATGCATGAATCTATCCATTTGTCATAGAGGGAGTGGCTGGAGAGAGGGGGTGGCACCTGTGCGCCCTTTTGGACGCACCGCCACTGATAAACACATGCACATTCACATACATGCACTCTCACATACATGCACACACACATACATATATGCACGCACACACACACACAGACAGACATACATGCATCGTGCACACACACAGACATACATGTGTGCGCACACACACACACACATGCATCATGCATTGCACACACATGCATGCACAGACACACACATACATCATGCACACACACAGACATACATGTGCACACACACACACATGCATCATGAACACAGACATACATGTGCACACACACGCACAGACATACATGTGCACACACACATGCATCACGAACATACACATACATGCATCATGCACACACACAGACATACATGCGTGCGCACACACACACACACACACGCATGCATGCATCATGCATTGCACACACATGCATGCACAGACACACACATACATCATGCCCACACACACAGACATACATGCGCGTGCACACACACAGACATACATGCGCGTGCACACACACACATGCATCATGAACACACACATGCATCATGAACACACACATGCATCATGAACACACACATGCATCATGCGCACACATGCATCATGCGCACACACATGCATCATGAACACACATGCATCATGAACACACAAGCATAATGAACACACACATGCATCATGCATCATGCGCACACATGCATCATGAACACACATGCATCATGAACACACACATGCATCATGAACACACACATGCATCATGAACACACACATGCATCATGAACACACACATGCATCATGAACACACACATGCATCATGAACACATACATGCATCATGCATTGCACACACAGACACACACATACATCATGCACACACACACACACACATGTATGATGCACACACATACAGATACAGTAGATAATCTTATATAAAAAAAAAACAAAAAAAAAAAACGAGTCCTCCTACCTTGTCTCTTCCTGCCGGGTACTGCACTGCAGGGGGAGACAAAGAGCACACACTGTGCTTTGACTTTCACTTTAGCCTAATGTGAGGAGCTCCCTGCACATTGCCGATTACAGTTTAGAATCGGCGATCGGGGAGCTCCTCTCAGCCGCCCCTCCTAGCGAAGTGTACAGGGGGCCCCCAGGGCCCCCTGCAGCAACGGGCCCAGTCGCCATGGCGATCGCAGCGACCCCTATAGTTCCGCCACTGGTTTCAATGCCCCAGAACTGTGACAGGTTTAGCGGAAACCCGAAATATAATCAGACTATAAAATTAGCAGCTGTGATCTTTTCTTGGCATAAATCTGGACGATTCACAAGGCTAGCCAAGGCTGTGTGAAAGGAAGAAGTATAGGGAAAGCAATACAAGGCACATTAATCCATTATTTCAAGAAATCTAGAAAAAGAAACTGAATATATCACATATATATAAAGTGTAAGCAGTCCTATTAGAAACTATTTTAAATTAAACTTTACTACGATATAGTACAGTGTATGGTTAGCCTACTTTTTTATTTTTTATATATATATATATACCCCATATTTATTGGCGTATAACACGCACAATTCATTTTAAGAGGGAAGTTTCAGGAAAAAAAAAAACATTTTAAATAAGGAACTTTGAAGCAAAATAAGGGTCATTGCCCATCTGGCGCCTCACCATTGCCATCAATGCAGCCTGATCAATGCCCATCTGCAGCCTCACAAGTGCCATCAATGCAGCCTCACAAGTGCCATCAATGCAGCCTCACAATTTCCATCAATGCAGCAGCCTTACCATTGCCATCAATGCAGCAGCCTCACTATTGCCACCAATGCAGCAGCCTCACCATTGCCTTCAATGCAGCAGCCTCACCATTGCCATCAGTGCAGCCTGATCGATGCCCATGTGCAGCCTAGAGGGGACAAGGAGGGGGCGGGATGAGCGCCGACAGATTACATACAGTGAGAATCTCCTATGATAGGCAGAACAGTGGTCCAATGGCGGCCCAGGAGACGGGACTTCCTATTACAGAGGCCGCCAAGTAAACAGGAGATTCTCACTGTATGTAATCTGACGGCGCTCATCCCGTCCCCCTCCCTGTCCTCTCAGAGGCAGCTAAAATTGAAGTATAACACGCACCACACGCTATTTGCACCTGATTTTCATGGTGAAAAAGTGAGTGTTATACACCAATAAATACAGTGTGTGTATATGTATATATACAGGGCTCAAGTCCTGCGGGAACACATGGGAACGGAGTTCCTGTACTTTTTCCACAACAGGAACTCAGTTCCCGTTAGCAGCCGTGTCCTGCAAGACTTTGAAGTATGCAAGCTGTGTGGCAGGTGCTACACCAGCAGCCACCGACACAGCTCGCAATAGTAAGTGCCGCACAACTGACCATTCAGGCATTGTCAGTAGGGGGCCCCATGACAGCTTCCACTTCGATCTACCTGTTAATCACAGCTAGCTGATGGGTAGATCAGGTCCCTGCTGCTAAGAGATTGTATTTAATCAGACCTCTCGTGATGTGCTCCTCCCCACCGGCCCCTCCTGATTTCCTGTCTCCTCATGTTCCCCCCCCCAGTCTCCTGCATACCTGCTCTGTGCGTCCCGCTGAATCCCCCCCTCCTCTATCTTCAGTGCCATATGATGAGAGAACCCAGAGGAGGAGCACAGCTATTCTGCTCACAGGACATGCAGGGAGAGAGGTGAGCTGAGGGAGGAACATCAGTTTGGGGTGGTAAGCTGAGCACAATACCTGGCAAAGTTTAGTGCCAGGAGGGAAGTTTATGTGGAAATATGTGAAGGGTTGGAATAGCAGCGAGTGTGTGTTGGAGCCCTGCAGAGTTTGCAGCCCCCCCAAGCTAACATACATCTCCTAAGCAGGAACACATCACTATCTCCCCAAGCATTCTGTCCAGATAATGTGCGGTTGATTTATGACCTTTCCGTTTAACCCTGTGTTATCCAAACTCTGTTCAATGAAAAGTGTAAACTCACCACATAAACACTCTATATACAAAATAAAATTCCCCAATAAAGATCAGAACATGATGTTCACATTTGCATGGAAGCACAATTGAATGAATGCTGATTATTCAGAGAATTACCGTATTTATGTTTATTGAGGTTTTCTTTTTTTTTATGTTCTAACAGTTAAGCTTAATACACACAATAGGAAAATTGGATGAAAAATACCACTTTTGAAGCGTTCGTACATATGAGCGTATCATTTTTTATTTTTTGATGGGCGAGTGGATCTTGGGTGGGAGTTCCCACACCTTTTTCCCCAGGACTTGACCCCTGTGTATATATATATATATTTATATACTGTATAGTAGGGAAGGGTTTAAACCCTATATTAGATAATTTTCTTGCTGTCTGTGTACCATTGTGGAAATGTCTCTTTATTTCCTGTCCCTGAGACACAATAGGAAGTTAGATGAAATCTCACAAGATGAGTGGAATTCCCTTCTCAGACAGTTGATAGAACAGATGTCCTCATTAGAAGATTTTTCATTATCTCCTGTTGTGGGGACAGCTGTAAAATTTTGGATTTTCCCTCTGGTCACCAGTACAAATAGAGGGGTGAAGATTCTCAATGGGGGACACAGACAGCAATAAAGACGTGCCTTCCTCAGGGCTCTTGTGGGTCTTTTAAGATGGCAAATACAGCAGGGATAATGATTTGATGGCTTGAAAATAACAGAATACCTTAATCTTGAGTAGCTTAATGCCTTGTTCACTTGGGCGTACCACAGCATACACCCATGCGAGGGCTGTTCCATGCATTCCCATGCAGGCAGTCCCATTCACATCAGTTGGGATTCACCCAGACAGTCCAGGTTTTAAATCATGTGTCCAGGTTTCAGTCCCACTGAAACCCAGACACATTATTCAGACATGAATGTGGCTCGGAACAGGGCCTTACAGGAGGGTGAGGGGGCACTATGCGCGCTGCATAACTATTCTCTTTAGCGCGTCCAAATGTGTCCCAGGTCTGTTATCTTATAGTGTATACTACAAAAATTATAATTTGCCATGTGCCGCTAAAGTGTTCCGGTTGGGCTTGAAGAAAGAGTGGCAATCCTAATGCAGCGGCTGCTTCCAATTTGAGAGCCATGCAGATTCTTTTTTTTCCCCCTTTCCTGCTTTCCCTCCCCCTTCCCTTTCCCCTTCCCCCCTCGTCCTTTCTCCCTATCCCTTCCTTGTCTACCTGCATCTCTTTTTGTCAAGCCCCTTGATTAGCATAATGCGATTTTAAACACTTATAATACCACTATTCACACATAGGGGTTCACCCTGCTCTCTCCAGTAAGGCTTGGGAGGTCATCCCCACGGGCTCCCTAGGCTTATTGCTCCTCCTGGACCGATACACAAACTGCCCGGTCTGAAGGTAATTTATGAATGAACTTTATTATTCATGATGATTGAATTTAGTATCTAGAAGTATATGTAATTCCTTTTATCCTCTCAATTAGTCTTGCGCTCGTGAGACACAGCTGAACATCAGACAAAATGCTATGTAACTGCACGTTCTTGGTTAAAGCTCTAGGCTGATATGTTGGAACTTTACTAGTGGGCAATTACAAACGCCCCATAATGTCATAATACGTTCATGATATATAAAATGCGATTTTTCATATTGCTGTATTTGTAATGTCAATGTTCACTAAACATAATTTCACAAATGTTCTTGGCATTGTATTTCTCGATTACTTTCTAATACTGTAATAGTTATATATTTTTTGTGTTACTTTAAAGGCTCTGACGAAGCAGGGTCTCCCGCGAAACACGTAGGCCACATTTCTGACATTCTCTACCAGGATCTGCACACCCTGGACCAAAAGAAACAGTAAAACTGTAATCTATTTCAGATTGTAATCTGTTTTTAAGGTTTCCACCCATGCACGGTGAATAACGTTTTTCTATATTTTTAAATCTGTGGTATAGATTGTTATTTCAACCCAACCGAGGCACACTCAAAGTCCCACTCTAACCGATTTTTTGTCTGAATTTTGTTATCCTAAAGGCACCCGTATACCAATACTTTTAAAGTAAATCCAACTCTTTTTTTTTTTTAAAACAAGAAAAAATATTATCAAGATACACATAACACACTGGAGTTGATTTACTAATGTAATGCCATAACCCCTGCGGGGGCGGCTGTATTTTCTGGGCTTACCGGTTACCTCATCCGCCTTGTAGCTCGTCGTTCTTGTCTAGGGTTTCCCAGGGTTGATACCCAGTAATTGCGGAGACTGACACTTGAACTCCTTTTTAGGATTTTTATTTGCTTGTAACGTTAAACAGAAACACAGTCTCCCGGTTGGGAATAGAGGGTAAGGGTATGAAGTTTAGCTCAGGTACTTTAGAACTGCTGACACTCAATACATGTCTCTAGATGATCCAGGGAGTAGCCACTCGCAACTGGATAACTCAACTGTTGGATAAATCCTTGTTTGTAGATCTAGCAGCCAACAAGTGATTTTTAGGTTAGCAAAGTCTCTGCCACAGACTTGGTTGTGAAACTTTAGATGAATGTACAAAAGTCTCTCAAAGAAACTCAGTTGCCACTGAAGGATAAGGTTAGGAACTTTTCTTACAGTACCAGTATCTCGAAGCCGGTCCGGCGATACCGTAAGAAATGCAGATTCAATTAGTGTCCTTACAGCTCAGCTTCCAGGCTCTTACCGAGCAGCCAGCCTCGTGCGTGGCCCTCCTCCGAAGAGTCCTCCCCTGGTTGCATGTAGAGCTGCTGGGCCTCTCCAATCCCGAGACAGCACCGGAACACCCCAGAATCCTCCTTCAGCTACCGCGCCTCCAACTAGCCAGCTCCGAGCCTCGGAAACGGATGGATCCGCACCCCAGGCCATGAGGGCCCCTGGGGCTGGTCAGGAGGACCAGGACCATGGAGTCAGCAGGCACTCCTGGGCCAGAACTGGACCCAGGCTGGATCCCGGAACGTAACCCAGAACCACGTGACTTCAGCACCTCCCTCTCCCGGAATACACAGCGGGACAAACGCGCCCACTGATTGGCTCCGGGTAGAGAATGGTACCCAATTCGTCCAACCAGACTGCGTTCTAAGCCTGTCACAGGTGCTCACTCACCTATGACCAGGCAGAACTTTAATACAGCCCAGCCAAACTGATGCCAAAGCATAACCTAGAATAATTAACCACAGTGTTGGGCAAAAAACAAAATTTACATGCATAGCGCGTACTTTGAAAAAGTACCGGCGCTACACTAAAACTGGGGCACACCGTGTCTGGTGCAGCTATGCATAGTAGCCAATCAGTTTCTAACTTCAGCGTGTTCAATTAAGCTTTGACAATAAAACCTGGCAGCTGATTGGTTACTAATGCACAGGGACACTACATTCTGTGTGCTCCAGTTTTAGTAAATCTCCCCCTTTGATAATGTTGAAGGTATGGTAGACGGCCAAATGTTTGTGTTTACTCTTATTGTGATTTTTTTACCAAAAATATGTAGAATACATATTGGCCTAAATTGAGGAAAAAATTCGCTTTTTAAAAAAAAGAAAATTGTGCTATTTATCATAGCAAAAAGTACAAAATATTGTGTTTTTTTCCAAATTTCTCTCTTTTTTTGTATATAGCGCAAAAAATAAAAACCGCAGAGATGATCAACTACCACCAAAAGAAAGCTCTATTTGTGGGGAAAAAAAGACATAAATTTTGTTCGGGTGCATCGTTGCACGACCACGCAATTGTCAGTTAAAGCGACGCAGCGCCGTATCGCAAAAAAGGGCCTGGTCATTGAGCAGCCAACACTGGCAACCAAATACAGCCCGGTACAGGAAGATTTAGCTGTTTTGACAGCACATCGGCTAACGATGACAAAGTTGTCGCTGCCTCGGAGGCAGCCATTTTTCTGGCTAGTATCGGAGCGGAGTAACAAGCTCATAATATCATGCATCTGGCTCTATTCGGTTGCCGGTGTTGTGTTCAAACAGCAATTCGTCAAAATCTCCAATTACCGATGGTTTAAAGAAACTGGAAGTTAAGTAGTTGGAGTTTGTGACGAGTTGGCTATTTTGACAGAACATCGGCCCTCCTTTTGGCATTGCAGTTCGTCCCAAAAATGTTCAGAAGAATTGATGCCAAGACTTTGTACAGACCACTCAAGTTCTCCACTCCAAACGCATCTAATCATGTGTTTATGGAGCTGGCTTTTTGCACAGAGACACAGTCATGTTGCAACAGAAAAAGGTCTTCCCCAATTGTTTTTCACAGAGTTGGAAGTCCACAATTGCCAAAAATGTCTTTGCATTTTTTTAGTAGAGTATCTTTGGTGAAAGCATCTAAACTGAATTATTTGGACGGATGTCTCTATACTTTTGGCTATATAGTGTAGATGCGATGTTTAGGTATCCACAAATTTAGTCCATATACTGTACATCGTCCAAAAGGCTATTGCTGCCTTGGTCCACCTTGGCAATGAGCACTGGCGCATGACAGTTGGAAACATCTTCCCATCTATGACCAGCTTAGATCTTTCAGAGGAACAAAGAAAAGTCCAACAGAAAGAAAATTCTTTTGAGCTTTTACACTTATTCCAGTAAAATGGAGAAATAAAATATTCCCTTTAAAGAGGAATATATTAGTTTGTGGCATGGAGCGGAGGTGTAGAACTCTGGCAGGAAAAAGATGAAGAATATGGGGTAGAGAAGAAACAAAGGAGGCCACATCACTGCTTTGTCGCATTTCCTGCTGAAACAGCATAAAAGAATTTCAAGCTTTGTGGTAATTTAACAAACAATTTTGATCTGTTGCCACCGCAAAAGCTGTTATTTTCTGACCACTTGTTTTATTTTGCTTTTTCAATGATGGTAAATGAAGTCTGATTATTTTTCTTCTGATTTCCTCGTAGGGTAATTGAAAAGCCAACATCGCTTTGAAGAAAATTACTGATATCCTGGTAGAGGTTTGCGTGCAGTGACTTACTTCCAGGTGAGTTTGTTTTTCCATGACCGTTTGAGGGATGGATATGTAACTTTTCTTAAAGGAAGCTTTAATGTCCCATGACATCATTTTCGAACAGATGGGTTGACTTTAGGGGCTCTAAGAGCACGGAACAATGATAAAGTTATCCTCATCTTTTTACCTACATTTTCTTTTACTTTTTTATGGATACCTATGGACTAAAAGCCATGTATGCAAACATTCTGGTCCAAGTATATAATGACAAAGGCACTTCACCTCTAGCAGCTGCAGGGGCGGACTGACAACTCATGGGGCCCCCGGCAATAGGAGATTATGGGGCCCCCAGGCAATCAGAGATTATGGGGCAACACAGTATACACACACACTATATAATCACAAAGTATACACATACATGTACACACAGTATACACAGACATGTTTCTGTTGGCTGAGAAGGTACTGGAGAGGTGGGGCAGCTATAATCTCTGGATTTTTAGACCAAAAGGATGTCGGTAAGGGACATTTCAGAGACAGATGTAAAACAAACACAGATTTTGACATACTGTCCCTGGTTTTATTGAGGCTGGCAACCCTGATGGGGCTCCCTAGTGGCCCGGGGGCCTCGGGCAGTGCCCGAGTGGCCGAATGGTCAGTCCGCCCCTGAGCAGCTGCCTTTCCTTGGTGTGCATCTTGTTACTTAAATACCCCCAGGTCTTAAACTATGTACTCTGGCTGTGGGGGTTTCTAATGAGCCCACGGAAAAAACATTGTAAGGCAGTGGTAGGTGGCAGTTCAGCTGTGGAAACAGCTCCAAGCAGAATAAGTAGGTATCAGGATGTGCAGCAGACAAGTGAGTAATCCAGTAAACTTTAGCCAAGGGCCGGGAAGGTCAGCAGATTAGGGAGTAATCAAGAAAATGTTAGTCAATGGTCTAGATAAACAGCAGCAGACAAAAGAGTAATCTATTAGGCTGGGTTCACACCATTGCGAATTGGATGCGGGACCCCGCATCCAATTCGCAATAGCAAGAGATTTCTCCGCAACAGGTCCGGTGCATTTTGCAGAAAAACACTGTGTGTCTTTTGGTCCGTTTCAGGTCCGAATTCAGCCCAAAATTCATGCTGAAATCGGACCTAAAACGGCGAACCAGCACGCACCGGACCCCTGCTGTGAGCTGCATGTGACTCATATGTGAACCGAGCCTTAATGTTAGTCAAGGGTAAGGGTAAAGAGATTAATCTACTAAAACCAAGGGTCAGGACAGACAACAGACAAGAGTATGAAAAGAAAACGATTGTTTGGGACCTTATATGAGGTAAAGCCCAATTAGGTCATATATCTCCATGCCTATCTATTGGGAATTTGCAGGGAGGGGGGGGGGGGATTGGAGCAGGTGGGTCTTTATGTGAAGCATGCAGTCTCAGGGACAGCCAACTATCAATAGTATAAATCAGGGATATGCAATTAGCGGACCTCCAGCTGTTGCAAAACCACAAGTCCCATCATGCCTTTGCTTTTGGGCATCATGCTTGTGGCTCTCAGAGTCTTGCTTTGCCTCATGGGACTTGTAGTTCTTCAACAGCTGGAGGTCCGCTAATTGCATATCCCTGGTATAAATGTTTGTTTGAATACAATAGGACCATGATTAGCAAGATAAGAAAAATAAATGATAGTCGTAATATAACCCATAGATTTCATCTATATACACATAACATCAGGGGTCAAGTCCTGGGGGAAAAAGTGTGGGAACACCCAAGATCCACACGCTCATATGCACAAACGCTTCAAAAGTGGTATTTTTCATCCAATTTTCGTATTGTGTGTATGAAGCTTAACTGTTAGTACATAAAAAAAACAATCCTCAATAAACATAAATACGGTAATTCTCTGAATAATCAGCATTCATTCAATTGTGCTTCCATGCAAATGTGAACATCATGTTCTGATCTTTATTGAGGAATTTTATTTTGTATATAGAGTGTTTATGTGGTGAGTTTACAATTTTCATTGAACAGAGTTTGGATAACACAGGGTTAAACGGAAAGGTCATAAATTAACTGCACATTATCTGGACAGAATACTTGGGGAGATAGTGATGTGTTCCTGCTTAGGAGATGTATGATAGCTTGGGGGGCTGCAAAACTCTGCAGGGCTCCAACACACACTCGCTGCTATTCCAACCCTTCACATATTTCCACATAAACTTCCCACCTGGCATTAAACTTTACCAGGTATTGTGCTCAGCTTACCACCCCAAACTGATGTTTCTCCCTCAGCTCACCTCTCTCCCTGCATGTCCTGTGAGCAGAATAGCTGTGCTCCTCCTCTGGATTCTCTCATCATATGACACTGAAGATAGAGGAGGGGGGGATTCAGCGGGACACACAGAGCAAGTATAGATCACGGAAAGCTGGCTAACTCCCGAGACACAGCTCTCTTAAACTCAACGAATCAAAAACAAATTTCTTATTCTACATGCAAACCAAAACTCCCGAACCAAGATCCCTTGGACACCTCCTACCATCTTTGGACAGACCATCTCGCCAAGGACCAAGGCCAAGAGCCTCGGAGTCATCTTTGACTCAGAAATGTCAATGGATGCACAAATAGGATCGGTAGTTAGCGGATCTCACCATCTCCTTCGCCTGCTATGCAGACTCATCCCCTTCATTCCAAAGGAGGACAAAGCCGTGGTAGTTGGAACAGTCATTAATTCACGACTTGACTATGCAAACTCCCTTTACATAGGTTTACCCCAATATCAACTTGCGCGCTTACAACTTATCCAAAACACGGCGGCAAGGCTGATAACAGGAAAAAAACCGTAGGAATCCATCACCCCTTCCCTGAGAAGTCTACATTGGCTAAACATAAAGAATCAGGTCAATTTTAAGACCCTCTGCCTCACCCACAAATGCACTTATGGAAACGCTCCGGAATACCTTCTCGAGAAAATAAATCACTACACACCTAATCGCAGTCTTCGATCGTCCGACCAAAACCTCCTCCTCATCCCCAAGTCCCGCTACAAATCAAAAGGGGAGGAGACAGAGAAAATCAGGAGGGGCCGGGTGGGGAGGAGCGCATCACGAGAGGTCTGACTAAATACAATCTCTTAGCAGCAGGGACCTGATCTACCCGTCAGCTAGCTGTGATTGACAGGTAGATCGAAGCGGAAGCTGTCATGGGGCCCCCTACTGGCAATGGCTGAATGGTCAGGTGTGCGGCACTTACTATTGCGAGCTGTGTTAGCAGCTGCTGGTGTAGCACCTGCCACACAGCTCGCATACTTCAAAGTCTTGCAGGACACGGCTGCTAACGGGAACTGAGTTCCTGTTGTGGAAAAAGTACAGGAACTCCGTTCCCATGCGTTCCCCCAGGACTTGAGCCCTGCATAACATGTATAGAATATGCAGTCTCAGGGACAACCAACTATCAATAGTAAAAATATAGATCTGTTTATTAGGATTAAATAGGACCATGATTAGCAAGATAAGAACAATAATTGATAGTGGTAGAATAACCCATAAATTCCATATATATACACATACATGTAGGTTGTTAACATATCAAAGCGATAATTAATAATTACAATAATAGAAATGACCTCCAAACACTGTAATCGGCCAGGTGTATTGGGAAAGAGACCCTGGATAGTGGTATCTCAATCCTATACCCCAATATAGGTATGAAATATGACATGAGCGTTTAAAAATAATATGTAGGTCCAGACACAGCTTCAACTAGCTCAACACATTTCGTGGTTTGGTATTACCACTCATCAGGAGAAAGCATGTGATAATGATCTGAAATTAGATACATAATTGTCCAATAGTTGATATATAGCAGAAGAAATTATATACATATTTGAATGAAACCAATCCCATAGTAGTACTTACAAACAGGTCCGCTGTGTATAGGAGGCATGGTGCGGCACTGGATGCCGGTGGCCCACCGGTAATGTCAGGCATGGGAACTGAGGGAGCATGTAAAAGGACCGCAACCCACACCAAAACCCCACCCAAGTTGGACAGGCATCCATGGACACAGAATCCAGTCAAGATTAATCCAGCGAATGTTAGCCAAGGGTCAGAATGGGCAGCAGACAAGAGAGTAATCTAATCAAAGTAAGACAAAGGTCTGGATGGTTACTGGCTAGGCAGGCATTATACCCGGGGAGTCACCAAGGTTTGTAGTGCAATACAACAAAAATAACAATTGAAGTGCAACACCACTATTCAATTTTCAATTCAGATACAATTTTATTCCTGTACGGCACAATCATTCCTTTATCAGGGCTTATCCAGTGCTATAATTGCATAGATCTAATCAACAGCTGATTTGGTTTATTGTTATCAGTGTCCCTGTTGGAGAGGTTTAGGCAGGCTATACATGGTTCAACAGGAACCGGCTGAGATTCAAACTGTGTATGGACAGGCTCCTGAGGACGTCGCATGTAAATGACAAAACGCGTTGGGTAGGATCAGTCCTGCCTAACAAAACATGTTGGGTGGGACTTCCGTTTACCTCACTTTTGGTGTAGTGGCCCAAATGCTGGAATGCCACCAGTGCTTCCTGGTACACTCATTTGAATGCCTGATCCATTTTAACATATTATAAGTGCAATTTTATCTTGTTTTATGCTTTAAATAAACGGTATTTCACTATGGGAGGCCAGCGGCTCCCTTGGCTATTTCCCTGATCGATTGCATAGGGTTCCTGTAAAATAGTGGAAACTGTTCCCATCTTTGGAGGTGTATACTACAACATGCGTGTTTTGACTTTCTTGTGAAAACAAGGAGTCAACTAAATCTGGTGAATGCGGCATATATTGGCACGTGATGAAGTGAAGCACATTTTATTGCATGTTTGTCATGCATGTGAGAGATATGGAGCACTAAGCTATACATTTTATTATGGGACTTTGCATGGACTTTTGCTTTATAATATTGTATATCTTGGTGTGAACCATGTTTACATTTGTTTGCTTTTGGTTGCAACATATAGTTGTTTGTGGCAGCAGCTGCACCAATCTTTATACGAGTGATTCCCAATCGGACACAAATTTATCAGCGCGGGTGTCTTTTGTTTTCTTACAGGAAGTACATTGCTAATTTCGGGGACCAACACATGCAAAGTAAATCTTTCGGAGTACTGCATTGCACAATTAGCATATGAGATGTGTGTAAAAATTTCAGTGAATGGTCTGATATTTCAATAGCAACATGGGCCAGGTGTGCTCGCATACACATGGCTATCCAGAGACACTCGAGAAGCGCCACCTAGCGTGGAGTACATGTGTCCGTCAGGGTAAACTCGCTGCGGGCAGTCGACCATAGTCAGTGTGAGAGGTAGGGTCACAGTGCAATGGGGCAACAAGTGAACATTAAGTTCTGCTACAAATTGGGGAAAACTGAAATGGAGACGCATGAAATGTTGGTGCAAGTGTACGGGACGGAAGCTGTGAGCAGAAATTGTGTTTGCAATGGGTTCAAATGCTTTTGCAATGGGAAGGAAATGACTAAGGATGAGCCACGTTTGGGTCAGCCATCGACAAGCAGAACCCCAGACATGTTTGAGAAAATATGACAAATGCTGGCAATGAGATCAGCGACTGACTTGGGCATTAGCAAGGACAAGGTGCACACCATCGTCAGCAAGTGGTAAGCGGAAGATTTGTTCCCGGTTTACAGATGAACAGAAAGCAAAATGGATGGAAACCTCCGGAGACTTCATTACCATGTATGACCAGGATCCTTTCGGAAAAACCATTGTCACAGGGGATGAGACCTGGTGGGACCAGTTCCATCCTTAATCCAAGCGGCAGTCGATGAAATGCTCTTCCCCGCGACCCCGCTGACTTCTTTCTGTTTCCTCTCCTGAAGAGCGTCATGAAAGGTGCAGGTTTTGTGAATGTGGCAGCAATCCAAGAATGTGTGACACTGATTCCTAAAGAGGCCTTTGCTGACAGTTTCCAGAAGCTTTATGAACGTTGCCAAAAGTGTGAAGGATTGCGATTATTTTGAAGGACAATGAAAGGTAATTTGTTTGTATCTTCTATTTTGTTTGTTTTCTGATATCATTCACCAAACTTTTTTTAGACACACCTCGTATTGTATTCTCTATAAGCTAGCAAGTTTTCACTTTTTGAGTTTAGATCCACTGTAACTGTCACTGAATACCGTATTTATCGGCGTATAACACGCACATGCGTATAACACGCACATTTATTTTAAGAGGGAAGTTTCAGGAAAAAAAAAATAATTTTAAATAAGGACCTTTGAAGCAAAATAAGGCTCAGTGCCCATCTGCAGCCTCACCAGTGCCATCAATGCAGCCTTATCAATGCGCATCTTCAGCCCCATAAGTGCAATCAATGCAGCCTCATCAGTCTACATCAATGCAGCCTCACAAGTGCCATCAATGCAGCAGCCTCACCATTGCCACTAAAGCAGCAGCCTCACCATTGCCATCAGTGCAGCCTAATCGATGACCATCTGCAGGCTAGAGGGGACAGGGAGGGGGGCAGGACGAGTGCCGACAGATTACATACAGTGAGAATCTCCTATGATAGACAGAACAGTGGTCCAATGGCTGCCCAGGAGACAGGACTTCCTATTACAGAGGCCGCCAAGTAAACAGGAGATTCTCACTGTATGTAATCTGACGGCGCTCGTCCCGCCCCCCTCCTTGTCCTCTCAGAGGCAGGTAAATTGAAGTATTGGCGTATAACACGCACACACTATTTGCACCTGATTTTTAGGGTGGAAAAGTGAGGGTTATACGCCAATAAATACAGTATATGTACACTTGGCAGTTATAGAACTATTGTTTTTGCTGTACGTAATGCATTTTTAATACTTTAGCGGTAGGATAGACCTGTAACACACCTTACAGAAAAGGTAAGGACTTTTTCAAATACTGGAATCCTTAAAGCGGGGTTTCACCTAAAAAATTTTTTTTTTAAAAGTCAGCAGCTAAAAAAAAAAGTCGCTGCTGACTTTTAAAAAGTACACTTACCCTCCCAGGGCGCCCGCGATGTCGTTGGTGGAGGCCGAGATGTCCCTCGGCTATCCGGATCCAGCGCCGCCATCCTGAGTAAGGGAAACGGCTTCTCGTTTCCTACTGCGCATGCGCGAGTCGGCGCGCGGCCAACTGCGCATGCGCGAGTCGGCGCGCGGCCAACTGCGCATGCGCGAGTCGTATTTGTGAATGGGGAACGCGGTGTGTTGTGGGACACAGTTCCCACAACACACCGCACCCCATTCACCTGAAGACGGAAGAAAAGAAGATCACCGCGGCGCTGGAGGAGGCAGATTAGGATGATCTGCCTAGCAACAGCCATTTCTGGTAAGTAAAAAAAAAAAAATTTTTTTTATTTTTTTTTTAATTGTTACTAACTTTCTCCCAAGTTTTTATTTTCAGGGTGTCCCACCACTTTAAGCAATCCTATTTTGAAAACTATAGGAAGCAATACGTACATGGAAAACAAGATTAGAAGTGGAGTTTTCCTTTATTGTAGGATGTTTACCGATTTGCCATTCGATAAATCTGGGCTATTGGTGCTGGAGTTTAAAGCACATCTGTTTTAAAATAAAAGGTTAGACTAGCAGTCCAGGATCTCGTTAAACGCACTTCTCTTTGCCAGTAAACTTTGGCTCCGTTCATCTTCTCTTCAATTATGTGAACAACGACTCCCTGTAATCTGGCATAATATTTGTACAAATATGGCCAGAGAGGACTCTGGAGCAACACAGTACTGTGTTTTGTTGTTCTTCACTCCCCCGCTTTAGAGTTATCTGTTTTCCCTTTGCCGTTGCTTTGTTTTGTAAAGTAGAACCCAACTGGAAAGCCAAAGCCGATGCACAGTGGTATTCCAGCTTGCTCTTAAGGCAGGTTGGGGAAGTAAGCTTTTAAAGTCGAACCAAAAGCGTTTTTTGTTTTTTTTTCGCCATTTGTTTTCATTGAGGAGATTTATATTCATATCCTGTTCCATAGCTGAATCAAGAAGTGAGGAGAAATCTTGGGGTGTCACCAGAACTAGTGTCCACATTAGAGGATTTCCCCTCTATTTGTGTGTGGAAAGGGTGCCTCATGGTACAGCAACATGCACAGTTCATATGGAATAGAAAGAAATTGTATTGTAGTCAAAATATAACAGTGTACAAGCCTAGTGGAAGGCAGCCTGACTGTAAACACTCACAGATAAACAGCCGATTGTAGCAGAGCAAGTCTCAGTCGAACTGACAGTGTCTGTTTTGAGGGATGGAATGCGGCCTGGCTGGTCCAAGCCCAAGCGTGGAGGTTTCTAGGAGAAGAGGCGAATCCTTAGACTACTCAATCCCTACTCAACTGGAATCTTTCCCTGCTGCTATTACTGTTCCTGACAGACGGGGGACTTGTCCCTACCAGTGATGTAAGTAACTGAGTTAAAATAAACTGCGTTACCTAACGCAGTTACTTTAGAGGGTAACGAGTAATCTAACTGATTACTTTTCCCCTCATGGTAACTCAGTTCCCATTACTTTGGCTTAGTTACCCCAATTACATCTACCGCCACTAGATGGCAGTAGTGTAATTCCGGTGTCCTGCCGAAAAAGTTCCCCCGCCGGATAAAGACCCCCTGTACTGCGCAGGCGCAGGGCTTGCGCAGTACGAAGGACTACGGAGCTTCCAAAAATTGCCGAACCTAAACAGCTCTAAGTGAACTCTACACCGCGCAGGTGCAGTTAACATGTAATTGTACGAGGTGATGCAGCATGCTCCTGATGCTCGTGCTACTCTGCAAGGGGCGTCTATCTTGTAAGTAAGGGGCGGGTCTAGTATTACTGTAACCAAGGGGCGCATTTATTATTATTGTTATATATCGAGCTCTGCCCATTAATTTAACATTCGCCCTCTTCTGTAGCCATCCGCCCCTTACACGATATAATTATAATAGACCCGCCACTTGCTTACACGCTATAACAGATCTGCCCCTTGGTTAGAGTAATAATAGAGCAGCCCCTTGGTTACACGATATATAACAATAATAATAAATGCGCCCCTTGGTTACAGTAATACTAGACCCGCCCCTTAGTTACACGTATAGAATATTTTAAAAAAAAGGTCAGTTACTTTGCTGCGTAACTAATTACTTTTCCAATGTAGTAACTGAGTTACTAACGCAATTACTTTTTGGGAGAAGTAATTTGTAACTTAACTAATTACTTTTTTAAAGTAAGATGACCAACACTGGTCCCTACACTACCCACAAGCTAAATGTGCGAAAAAACTCAGGGCCCAGAGTCTTAAATAGACTCTACCTGACCCAAGATGGCCACCAAAGTCACATGGGCAGTCAGCATTTAACTGGATCGCTGCCCCAGTGACCCAGGAAACCATAGAGGAACCACATTCCTCTTAACTTTTTCTCCCTCTGCATTGCCGCTGTGGTTGAATATCACCTGCAATATACTGCACATGCCTAAAAGTGTTTTTGTAAAACCCTAAATTTGGGATTTTCTTCCACTTCCACTCTTGGTATCAAAGGTAAACAGGACAAATGGAGGGGGCGGATCCCCCTAATGGATGGAACAGACAGCAATAAAAATCTGAACACTGTATCCAAAACTAAAAGAAAAGTTTTGCTTTAGTTATACTTTAAGAGAACCTGTCAATTTGTAGTCAATGGGTAAAGTGATATGTTCCCTCAAAAGCTTGCATGGAATGGGATAGGATGTGATCCCTCACCGTTTTTCTTGCTGTCCATGTCGCTTTTGAACTTAATTTGGCCAACTCGAAACGTCCCTACACTTTTCTTGAGTGCTTTCGTCATATACCACTTTTTCCCAGTCTGAATATGGATCTCGGATATTCCACCCGCTCCCAAGCACAAAAAGATGAGTATGGGTATCCCTATTCACAGCATTAAAGCGGAACTAAACCCAGAAATTTACCAGTTTCCCAAAACAGTTACAGTCAAGGCATGCCATGAATAACAACTGTCACATTTGCTTGTGCCCTCAACCGAACTGTCAAGCCTGTCAATGGCTGTTGTCATAACTGATCACATGTGCAGCATTGTGGCAACTGCAGATCAGACAGAGGCTAACATGGCAGCTTTCTTGGCTGTAATGGATAGGAGGGTTTAGTTCTGCTCTAAGGAAAAAATGCCAGTGCATTTGTAAGCCCCCTGTCCCCAAACACTTACCTTTTTCGTTCTTTGCGATCGCCAGCTCTAGATACCAATGCGCTGAGGGTAGGAGGAGCAAAAGTCTGGTGCTGCTGTCATTCAACTTGCTGGGAGGAGGGAGCAGGGGCATGGCTTTCTGGGGGCTGTTGGGTCTCTAGACACACACAGCTCATCTATGATCCTGGCTGGGGGCACACACGCATGAGCGTTTCCTTAGCAGCTGGCTAGCAAAAGGAGGCTGAGGGGAGCAGCTAGAAGATCCTGGAAAGGGAGATTTTCAAGCAAAAGGCCCATTTTTTTTTTTTTTTAAAGTTACTCTGGACCTCTTCTTTTAAAAAAAAACCAAAAGGGTGTATTATTAATTTCACTCTGCTCCTTCTCCTGACAGTGACTTGGCAGCCTGCCAGACTTATAATTTCTAATGTAAACACAGAGCAGATACACAGGAAAAGGAGAGGGCAGGGTGCTGGTACCTGACTCCATTGCTGTTATTGTTAATTTTGAGGATGAATTTCTCCACAGTTTCTGCAGCTATGGAGGTCAGTGAGGTAACTACACTTTAAAGTCAGCCCACTTGCATCAAAGCTGAGTGCTTTGATGAGTACTAAAGCAGAGTACTCTGATGTTCCCTGGAGGCTATGATCAGCACCCTGCTGGCCTCTTTCACCCACCATGATCTGCTTGCATTGCTGTAGTGGCATTGCAGCCAGTGGTTGAAACCACAGCACACAATGTTCTTTCTAATTAGGTTTTGCCAAACAAGAGGTTAACTGTGGATGGGTGGAAAGCTCTTGTTGTGATGGGTTGTGGGGGGGTTATGGCATTTGGAGTATGTCCCAGCTCACGGTCTGGAAGCGTTTTGCCAATTCACGGCCAACCTTAGCCTTCAGAGAACTATCTGGATTCATTGTGAGTGCTGAGTCATTCAATAAAGTTTGTTTATTTCTTATTACATATAGTGATGCATCAATGAAGGGAGGGTGTGGGACAAGCTCTCAATCACAGGACTCGATGTAGTGGTGCATGAGTTTAATTTCCCAGGTTTTTTCCTCTTTTATGTTAACTGGTGTAAGCTTGCGGATAACACACTCCCTGTCCTAGGGTGGCTACCAGGGGGGCAAAAATGGACAAATAGGATGGCAAAAATAGAGTGGCATCAGGAGTGCCCATGGGACACATTATAGCAGGATCACAAAAGCTGGTTTGATCTTCATCTCTGCTTCTTGTTTTGTGAATTGTGGGTGGGTGGCATTGAAAAGGGAGACACCTGCAAGAAATTGTTCAGCTTTTGAATCTTTCTGGGGGGAGAAGAAGCAGGGTTGGGGGTGCAACAAATGGGCACCTCAGACAGCAATTAACCTAGGCACACTACTGGTGGCCATGCTCATTCACACCACTGTATCTATGGAGTGAGCCATGGCTGTCTCTCCTGAATTAGATTACTAACCCCTACTCCATTCCTCATCTCCATTGCATAGGGATGCATACTTTTCCAGTGTACAGAAGGTATTTGAGAAACATCTAATGCATTCTATGCATTAAGGTAAACAACATTCTGCATGCAGCCCCCCCCCCCCCCGAATACCTACCTGAGCCCAATCTCAGTCTAGCAATGTGTATGAGAGAGCAGAGGCTCTCTCAGCTCTCTCCCTCCTCGTTGGATCAGATACAGCAGCGGGAGCCATTGGCTCATATCTGCGGTAGGCGGTCACCAAGTGGTCAAAAACGAAAAGGGATGACTTTACAATCAATGCTCTGTTCTATTTTTTATGTGTTTGTTCTTGTATTGAACTGTACTGTCAGGTTATTATTATTTTGATGTATGCTGATAACTAGTGGGGATTTAAAGCAGTAGTAAAGATCACTTTGTGATTTTTACCTACAGGTAAGCCTATAATAAGGCCTGCCTGTTGGTAAAATGAATATCTCCTAAGCATGCGCCGTTTAGGAGATATTTACCCTGCATGCAGTCTGTGACATCATCGGCACATGCTCTCTGAAGGTCTGGCATACCTTGCCGGACCTTCAAAGCTTCAAAGCTTCAATGGACTCCCACGCGCATGTGCAGGAGTGACGTCAGCACAACTCAGGCCAATCACATAGCCGGAGCGTGTGGACACAGAAGAAAGACCGGGTGAAGATGTCAGCCCTCTCAGCGGTAACAGCGCGCCGCTGGAAGGCTTCGTTCCAAGGTATGCGATGCATACTAGCACATTATTCAAATGCCCTACAGGTGTTTTTTTTTCTTCACAGAATAAAGGGTTTTGGAAAGTCATTGTGTTCTTACAGTTCAAAAGACTGCCAAAACATCCTCTGTACTGCAGTTGTAAGAAGTAAGAATATGTTGAATTCAACATCTGTGTCCAATTGAAGAGTTAATCTGCATGTGGATGGCGCCAAGTCATTAAAGCGACATCTGAAACAGAACAATTTCAGTTCAGTGCACAAAAAGTTACTAAGACACGGCATCTCTGGCAGAAAATGTGCTGACCTGTAGCTCCATAAAGCATGAATGCAGCTAACACATCTAAGGACTAGTAAGCTGCAAAATATTACATTTTTGTTTTTAGATATTTGTAACACACTGCATTGTTACTGATTGCAGATTATAAAATGGCCACAAAGTGGCAGTGCTCTGCAGTTTAGTTGGCACAGGAACTAGTACAGCCGTGCTACGAATGTTGGAACATATATGCTGCAGGCAGGACTTCTTCATTCAGATAAACTGGATGTGAACTACAGATCCCACATGAGTGAGCAAAAGGAACGGGGGCCTATAAAAAGAAAAGCCTGGTAAACTTAAGGAGAGGAGAGAAGACTAGGAAAGAGACAGGACATGCGGGAGAGTGGAGGCTGATCCAGGAGACCACGAGCAGGAACGGATTGAGCCGGAGAGCGAAGGAGAGGATTTCCAAATCACTGATGAAACTGAGAGGCAGGATAGGCAATCCTGCAGGCAGACAGATCAGCCATCGTTATCAGCACCACTATATCTGTGGTAGGATAGCGAGAAAGGCCCCCCCCCCCCAGCAGAAAGGCAATTGCTTTGCACCGCTACCATACTTAAACTTCTGTAGCACACATTGTTAACCAGTCTTGGGCTTAGTTGAGGACCGCCAGGGCTCTCTATATGTCCTTAATGGGGTACATAATAGTGACAAGTGCATGCAGCAAACAATAGAGTAATCAGATGAACATTAGTAGGGAAGAATATATTCCATAACCAGCAAGTCGAAGAGGCTGGAGTATGCACTATGAGTCAAATGGGGGGTAAGGGATCAATGAAGGTGGACAAGATAGGCTCCGATGCATTAGAGTAGTGTTGGCCCAATTAGATGCAGTCATCTACTGGTGCTGTATATTCGTTCAACATGAATTTTTTGATCAGTTCAAAAGTAATGGTGCAGCTACACAGTAAAAGGGCCTGGGTACAATGGCAGTTTCCGACAGGTGGATAACACAGCCAGACCTCCTGTGTGTGTATGTAGTAAGAGAACATCTAAGCCGTATGGAGGGTACAGGTACTTCTAGATAATCCTGGGGAGCAGACAGGTCTGGTGTGTTGGAGATAGTCTGGCTGGCCGCTGACCGCTGAATACATCCACAGTGTCCAGGAACGCCCGTTTCATTGGCTATTGGAGGCCCTGGCTGGGTATTAGCCACAAGCTCAAACAGCTTGTGCAGCTGGTAAGCTTGCACTCTATGTGGTGGTGGATTCACGTTGTCTCTCAAAAGTCACGGAGGACTTCACTATATTGTGTTGCTACAATCACTTATTCTCTTATTGAGGACTCTTTTTTGATCATTTATCGAGTCAGTTGTTCACAGATTTTGTCCAATACTGGAGGACTTTATATATGTCACAGGATTCTTTTGTTTTGGAACTTATCATCATTATTTTTCCATGCATTAATTTATATTTGTTTGTTATCATATTTGGATTAACACGTCATGTGAGAGCGCAGCTTCCTTTTCTATTTAACTCCTAGATGCACATCAACAGGGGAAACTCACAGTTCAGAAGTCTTCGAATTGCTGGTTAATAACGTATGAAATATATTCTTCCCTACTAGGGATGGGCTACGTTAGACTCGAACATCAGCTGTTCGTTTGTTCGTAGAACAAACGAACATATGGGGCACGCGCGTCAAGTTCGCCCACCGCCGGACATTTTTTTTTCCTTTTCTTCTTTTTTAATAAAGAAATTGTCAAAAACTGTCTCTTGTGGTTTTTACTTTTTGACACTTTTTTTGGTGAATGGGTAGGGGTATAATGTAACCGTTACCCATTTACATGGGAGGGGGATCTGGGGGTTTACAGATTTCAATAAGCCTCCCACCTGCAGACCCCGACAACCACCGGCCAGGGTTGTTGGGAAGAGGCCCTTGTGATGCATACTAGCTCATTATGCCTTTGCCTTGCAGGGTTTTTTTGTTTGTTTTTTTGAGGTTTACAACCTCTTTAAATAAAGATTTACTCAAGAATATACCGCAGTTAGTTCCCTCTCCTTTTTTGGAGCTAAGGATATCCTTTGGGTTCTCCTTTCCCACCCCTCCTTCTATATTTTGGCTATCGGCTCTGTCCAAATTAAGGGGAACTCCGCCCAGTCTGGGTGAGTCGGTACATCTGTCAACTGATTGGACCAGTGACACCTTTGGTCATCAGGATCATGCCTGTGTTTTAGTTTCCTTTTCTCTACTGTTATATGCTTTACTGTTTTCTTTATTATATGTGAGGCTCTTCTGTGCACAGTCAGTCATGGATTTTGTGCTGATATTACTGCCCATCTGAATCTTACATAAACTAAAAATGTTCTTCCTTAAAAGCGGTGTGTTTATCTTTCATGTGATAATCCAGGTGATATCTGGTTACAATTTTTGGTAAGCAGGGGTTGTGCCTTAGCCTGGGATCAGAATGAACCGCGGTCCCATTATACTCAGCAGCCCCTGGGGCAGTAGCACTATATATATTTTAAGGGCCCATTCAGACCTGTGTATAATGGTAACATGCGGTAAAACTTACACCAATGCAACACATGCTAACATGTAATTCCCAGTTCATTTTCAATGGCACCCCAACGCACATAGCTGATGCATAGGGTTGCCACCTTTTCATTAAGCCAAACCTGAACACTTTAGCAGCAATTTTTTATTTTTTTTGCATGTAAAAGATCTGGAGCACCTTTGGGTGCCCCAAGAAGACTAGTATTGCAGCCCATGTACCATCCCGTGAGGAACAGTGGATGTGGCCAAATTGTGTTAATAATGGGAGAAGTTTAAGGAACGTAGTTAAATCAAATCAAACAAGGTCAGTCTGTCCCCCAATACAGTCCCCCCCCCCCCCAGGTCAGTCTGTCCCCCAGTACAGACCCTCCAGGTTCATCTGTCCCCCAGTATAACCCCCCCCCCCCCCAGCCAGCCTGTACCCCAGTTAAAGCACCCCCTACCAAAATAATTAAAAACACTGGAAGTCGATGGGAGGGGAGAGGGGGATAGGGGGACTGGTGCTGCAGGGCTGCCACTGATGTGTCTAGGTTTCAGGTGAACTGAAACCCAGACACAGGATCTAAAACCCAGACTGTCCGGGTGAATCCCGGACAGGTGGCAACCCTACTAATGCACCTCAATGCTCGTTGGTTTTAGAGCATCAAAACATACACATGCAAACTGTCTGTGTGTTCTGGTGTTCAGCGGTAATGAAAACGATACGGGTACGTTAAAACCTGTGTTGTGTTGAGTGGGCAGCCTATTTAGAATCTGTTACTGAGACCTTTTTTTATACCTGCAGATACAAACAACAAATGTCTGCCTCTATTATTATCTGTTTAGAGCCTATCAGGACTTTTATATAACTCACTTTCGTCTTTCCGATGCTCACTTCACTTTTTTCAGTGGGTTATTATCAGTCATTCCAGCTGCTGATGTGTTTCTCGATTATGAAACCAACATCTCGAGCCAGATGACTGAAAAACGTTTTTTTTTTTTTTTTTTTCTGAATTTACTGAAAGATGATCTCCAGGCAAACAACCAAATACACAGTTTAAATACATACAGTGGGGAAAACTATTATTATTTTATCCACTGCAGATTTTGTAAGTTTGCCCACTTACAAAGAAATGAAGGGTCTATAATTGTTATCATAGGTGTATTTTAAATGATAGAGACAGAATATCAACCAAATATCTAGAAAAAAAACACATGATACAAATGTTATAAATTGAGTTGCAATTTAATGAGTAAAATAAGTATTTGATCCCCAAGCAAAACATGACTTAGTACTTGGTGGAGAAACCCTTGTTGGCAAGCACAGAGGTAAGACATTTCTTGTAGTTGGTTACCAGGTTTGTACACATCTCAGGAGGGATATTGGTCCACTCTTCTTTACAGATCTTCTCTAAATCCTTAATGCTTATTGGCTGTTGCTTGGCAACCCAAATTTTCAGCTCCCTCCATAAATGTTTTATAGGATAAAGGTCTGGAGACTGGCTAGGCTACTCCATGACCTTTATGTGCTTCTTCTTGAGCCACTCCTTTGTTGCCTTGGTGGTATGTTTTTGGCCATTGTCCTGCTGGAAGACCCATCCACGGGTTGTCATCCAAGATTTTACAATACAAGACTCCGTCCATTGGTCCCTCAATACGGCAAAGTCTGGCCTGTTCCGGTAGCAGAGAAACAGCCCCAAAGCACAATGTTTCCACCCCCATGCTTGACTGTAGGGAGGGTGTTCTTAGGGTCATAGTTAGCATTTTTCTTTCTCCAAACACGGCGAGTCGCGTTAACGACAAAGAGCTAAATTTTGGTCTCATCTGACCACAGCATTTTCTCACAATCCTTCTCTGAATCATTTAGATGTTCATTGGCAAACTTCAGATGGGTGTCTACATGTGCCTTCTTGAGGAGAGGGACCTTGCGGGCGCTGCAGGAATTCAATCCATGGGGGCTTATTGTGTTCCCAATGGTTTGTTTGGTGACTGTGGTCCCAACTGCCTTGAGATCATTCAAAAGCCCTTGTAGTTCTGGGCTGATCCCTCACCTTTCTCATTATCATCCTTACCCCATGAGGCAAAATCTTGCATGGAGCTCCAGACCGAGGGCAATTGATGGTTATTTTGTATTTCTTCCATTTGCGAATAATCGCTCCAACAGTTGTCTCCTTCTCACCAAGCTTCTTGCTGATGGTCTTGTAGCCCATTCCAGCCTTGTGCAGGTCTACAATAAGCTGTGATAAGCTGTACATGCTAACAGAGTTGCAGTTCTGTTCAGCTAGCTTTGTTAGCCAGGCTAAATAACATACCCAGATGACCCCACTGTTCTTCTTCTATCCTCTACTGTCATATGCTGACCTCTGTTCTCTTACTGTTCCTCACTATCTGTCCTATAGTGTCCTTTCTGTTCTCCACTGTCCTACGGTGACTCTACTTTTCTAAATTATCCTACAAGGACTCTATTGTTCTCCACTGACCTATGGTGATCCTACTGTTCTCCACTGTTCTATGGTGACTCTACAGTGACTCTACTGTTCTCCTTCTGTTAACTATAGTTTGTAGATGCTATAACTTTAGCGCAAACCAATCAATATACGCTTATTGGGATTTTGTACCAAAAATATGTTGCAGAATACATATTGGCCTACATTAATGAAGACATTTTTATTTATTTTTTTATTGAATATGTTTTATAGTAGAAAGTAAAAAATATAGTTTCTTTTCAAAATTGGCAGTTTTTTTTTTGTTTATAGAGCAAAAAATAAAAAATGTAGAGGTGATCAAATACCACGAAAAAGAAAGATCTATTTGTGGGGGGAAAAAAATGTCATACATTTTATTTGGGTACAGCGTTGCACGGCCATGCAATTGCCAGTTAAAGTAACACAGTGCCATATTGCAAAAAATGGCCTGGTCATGAAGGGGGTAAATCTTCCATAGGTCAAGTGGTTAAAGTGTATGTAAACCCAATCAATAAATGGTATGTAGGGCTCTACTAATTTCACAGATTGTGTTTCTTTACCCTTTCATGCCTAAGGGTAAAACAAATGTTAATGCCTAAGCACAATTTTGCAATTTGGGCAAGTGTTGGTAAACTCACATATCATCTCAACTACTGTGTGCATCTAGGTGGACTATACCTTGTTTTTTTTTCAGGACAAATTGGGCTTTCATTTGGTGGTCAATGGTAATGGTAATCTCCTGATTTTGTTTTATTATCAAAGCAAAACTGACCCAAAATAATAATAAAAAATAAAAAATCAACTGTATATTTCTTGTTATTTCCATAACCTACCACCAAAAAACAACCCAAATAAATACTCCTGCTCCGGACGATCGCAGCAATACCACTTATGTGTATGTTAGTTGTTGTATGTACAGTGCCTTGCAAAAATATTCACCCCCCTTGGCATTTTTCATGTTTTGTTGCCTCACAACCTGGAATTAACATGGATTGTTTGAGGAATTGTATCATTTAATTTACAGAACAAGCCCACAACTTTGAAGATTTTTTTTTATTATTGTGAAGCAAACAACAAATAGGACAAAATAACAGAAAAAGTCAATGTGCATAACTATTCACCCCCCTAAAGTCAATACTTTGTAGAGCCACCTTTTGCGGCTATCACAGCTCCAAGTCGCTTTGGATAAGTCTCTATGAGCTTGCCACATCTTACCACTGGGATTTTTGCCCATTCCTCCATGCAAAACTGCTCCAGCTACTTCAAGTTGGATGGTTTGTGCTTGTGAACAGCAATCTTTAAGTCTGACCACAGATTTTCTATTGGATTGAGGTTTGGGCTTTAACTAGGCCATTCCAACACATTTACATGTTTCCCCTTAAACCACTCAAGTGTTGCTTTAGCAGTGTGTTTGGGGTCATTGTCCTTCTGGAAGGTGAACCTCCGTCCTAGCCTCAAATCACACACATATTGGTACAGATTTTGCTCAAGAATATCCCTGTATTTAGCACCATCCATCTTTCCCTCAACTCTGACCAGTTTCCCAGTCCCGACTGACGAAAAACATCCCCACAGCATGATGCTGCCACCACCATGTTTCACTGTGGGGATGGTGTTCTTTGAGTGATGTGATGTGTTGGGGTTGCGCCAGACATAGCCTTTTTTTTGATGGCCTAAAAACTAAAATTTTAGTCTCATCAGACCAGAGCACCTTCCTCCATACATTTTTGGGAGACTCCCACATGCCTTTTCGCAAACTCAAAATGTGCCATCTTGTTTTTTGCAGAAATGGCTTTCTTCTGGCCACTCTGCCATAAAGCTCAAATCTACGGAGCGTACAGCTTATTGTCGTCCTATGTACAGATACTCCAGTCTCTGCTGTGGAACTCTGCAGCTCCTCCAGGGTTTACCTTAGGTCTCTGTGCTGCCACTCTGATTAATGTCCTCCTTGCCCAGTCCGTGAGTTTCGGTGTGCGGCCGTCTCATGGCAGGTTTGCTGTTGTGCCATTGTCATGAGAGATGCCTAAACACAGGCATCCAGCACAAGTGAACAGATCAGTTTTTTATTTCTGAAAAATAGTTTTAAGTATATATTTTTCAAATTTTTCTTCACCAACATAGACTATTGTGTTCTGATCCATCACATATAATTCAGATGAAAAAAACATTGAGCTAAAGGCTGTAATGTAACAAAATAGGTAAAAAGCCAAGGGGGTGAATACTTTTGCAAGCCACTATACCTGTAGTAGATCCCAAAAACAATAGTGTTCATTTTGATTTCTTTTTTTTATATCCTACCTAACTGACACTGATACTAATTTAAAAATGCTTTTTTTTTTAAATCCTGCCCAAAATATTCTGATCATGACCTTTGACCGTGACCTTGACCATTGGCCCTTACTTGTTCCATAAATAAACCCTGGCACTGATCTAGATCAAACCTTTATCTAGCTATTATTTTTTTTATTTTTTATTTATTATTACTATTATTATTATTTATTTTTTTTTTACAGTTTTTTTCTCTCTGCAAGGAGAGAGAGAGAGAGAGAGAGAGAGAGAGATGCTGACTGTGTTGATGGGTGAGTCAAGGGATTTTTTTCCTGCAACCTTTGGTGACAGGATGAATTTTCTCTCATTAACATACAATTGAGAAGCCCAGCTTCAGATCTTTAACTCTTTATTAGGGCAATATGAGGCACTTGCATGCATGTCAAATTGAGAGCAGTCTGTACAGCCGCTGCATCCCAATTGATATGAATGGGACTGCCTGCATGGGGATGCATGGAACATCTATGGGCATACACCTAGGTACTCCCATGTAAACAAGGTATAAATGTGCATTCATATCAAATATGCCCTCATATCCGAGCATACCCAAACTGCTTCTGACAGCTGCTGTTGAGCAAAGAACCCCCCCCCCCAAACAGACCATCTCAGCATTCAACAAATGGAACTATGTTAAAATTTCAACAAAGTCCTGGGATCCCGTGGGCCACTAAATGGCACTGAGGAGCATACTAATTTCCTATGACAGCACAATCTAGTGCCCATAATTAGCACTGCCGAAAAATGTGTTCGTTTTCGTTTCATCTGGGTTTTTTTTCTTCGTTTTTCGGGTCATTCCTTATGATCGCAATTTCTAAATTAGAAAATTTTAAAATTCGTAAATTTTAAAATTTTAAAATTTTAAAATTTTAAAATTTTAAAATTTTAAAATTTTTAAAATTCTAAAATTCTAAAATTTTAAAATTCAAAAATTTTAAAATTCTAAAATTCTAAAGGAAATCTAAAAAATTCAAAAGGAAATCTGAAAATTCGAAAGGAAATCTTAAAATTCAAAAGAATAACTAATTAATAATAACTAACTATAAGAAATGAAATCTGAAAATTCGAAAGAATAACTAACTAATAATAACTAACTATAAGAAAGGAAATCTGAAAATTCGTAAGGAAATCTGAAAATTTGAAAGGAAATCTGAAAATTTGAGGGCACAAGAGGAAAATACGAGGGCGGAAGTGACGTTAGCGGAAAATAATTATATAATGGACCCATCCCCAGATAAGAAAACAGTATGGTTAGCCAAACAGCAGGAATATAGATTGATAAATATACAGAGAGAAGAGAAAAAATTGCTACTGCAGCGCCAAGTCTCCTTTATGGAAGGAGAATCTATGGGTAGGATGCTGGCGCAGTTGGTGAAAACCAACTCGCCATCATCCACAATTACGGTAATTAGGACCACAGGACAGGAGGAGACTTCAGACCCTCTTCAGATTTTACAGACCTTTAAAGAATATTATCAAAAACTATACACAGCCCAAAAGAAAGGCAGGGAGGAAACAATGGAAGATTTCCTGGGTAGCCTGGAAACCCCAACTGTTTCACAAGAAGATAGAGACTTATTGGAAGCCCCATTAACTGTTGCGGAGTTACATCAGGCAGTGGCAGAGATGGCCAACCATAAATCTCCGGGTCCTGATGGGCTACCCATAGAGACATATAAGCACTTTGGCGAGATACTGTTACCGGAATTGCTAAAAGCATTGGAGGGGGCGAGGGAAATGGGACACTTGCCCGCCTCAATGCTAGAAGCCACCATAATCGTACTACACAAGGAGGGGAAGGACCCAAAAGACGTGGGGGCATACAGACCGATATCATTATTGTGCGCAGATGCAAAAATTTTAGCAAAAACACTGGCAACTAGGCTGAAAGGGCTCATCCAGGGATTGGTTCACCCAGACCAGGCTGGGTTTATACAAAACAGATCCACTAGCACAAACATCAGAAGGACCTTCCTAAACCTACAATCCCCAGTAAAAAATAGGGGGGATAGAGCAATACTGTCTCTGGATGTGACAAAAGCTTTTGACACCATAGAATGGCAGTATATCTGGAAAATACTGGAGAAATTTGGATTTGGCCCTTTATTTATTGGCTGGATCAAATTGCTCTACGATAAACCCACCGCAAGATTAAAAATTAATAACAAATTATCAGACAGGATATCACTGGAAAGGGGCACAAGGCAAGGATGCCCACTGTCCCCACTGCTCTTTGCCTTGGCCATGGAGCCCCTGGCTATTGCCATAAGAAAGTGCACCGATTTAAAGGGATTTCAGAGGAGCTCAGGAGAGGAAAAAATTGCGTTATACGCGGACGATATCCTTTTGTTTCTGGGCGACACGGGCCAATCCTTGGGCAAGGCAATGAGATTAGTGGAGATATTTGGCAGTTTCTCGGGGCTGGAGATCAACTGGTCCAAATCAGAATTAATGCCGATAGACTCACAGGGGGAAATAAGTTTGCCAGGGAATCCCCAGTTGGCAGTGGTAGAAGCTTTGAAGTACCTAGGGATAGTCATTACTACAGATCCTAATCAATACATAAAAAAAAACCTTTTTCCTCTTCTAAAAAAACTTAGGGAAAAAAACGATATCTGGAGACAACTACCCCTATCAGCAGCAGGTAGATGCAGCCTGATCAAAATGATCTGGCTGCCTCAACTGCTGTACGTATTACACAATGCGCCTGTGTGGATAGCCAAAAAATGGTTCAATAAGATTGAAAGCCTATTCAGAGAACTGATATGGAAGGGGGGACAATCCAGGATAAGCCTACGCACATTACAATTACCCACAGGGGAGGGGGGAGTGGCACTTCCCAACCCAGAGCATTATTATTGGGCGGCACAACTACAGCAATTGGCGGGGTGCGGGGAGGAGAACGGAGGTACCCCGAACGGGAAAATTCTGATGACAGACAACCCACACGACTCACTAGTAGAGGCATTAGAGGCAGATTCTTTTCCTTGTAGGTATCCGATAACTCGGATGCTAGCGAAGATATGGAATGCATCTAAAAGAGCACTGAATTATAATGGGTGGAATGAATTCTCGCCCATATGGAATAACAACAAGTTACAAGAAACATTACTGATAGGCAGAAATAAAGAATGGGTTGTGCACGGAATAAAAAGATTGAACCAACTTTATATGGGAAATAAGCTTAAAACATTCGCAGCCCTGAAAGAAGAATTTAAAATACCCCAGAATACGCACTACACGTACCTCCAAATAGCGCACGCCCTGAGATCCCAGTTTAGCGGCCAATCACCACGCTGGGTGGAGGTTCCCCTGTTACAACGACTATCCCGGCTGGGCCCCATGAAGGGCCTAATCTCGGTAATATATGGGCAGATCACTACAACAACTAAAAGTAACGTGAAACTCGATCTAGTAAGAAGCAAATGGGAACGGGACATAGGGGAAGTATCACGGGAGCAGTGGAGAAGGGTCCTTGAGATGAGCCCAATGGTGTCAGTCTCAGCCTCGCAAAGGATATCCCACTTAATGCTATTAAACAGAGCCTACTATACCCCAAAACGCTTGTACAAATTTGGCAAAAGAACAGATGACAAATGCCCTAGATGTCAGGGAACAGGGGACCTCCTACATATGGTATGGAGATGTCCGAAACTCTTTCGTTATTGGGAGGGAGTGACCCAGACCCTGAGGGAAAGATTCTCCACGGGACTGGCAAACGAGGCGATGGTGTGTATTCTGGGGTATAGACAGGAGCAAGGGGAAAGGAAGAGCACCACGGTGGCCATTCTGAGGTGTCTGTTCCAAGCAAGGAAGATGATTACACTGAGGTGGCAATCAAGGCATCCACCGACAGTTGAGAACTGGGTAGAAGGCGTAAATGAAACACTCATGAAAGAAAGAGTAGCCTACACGAAAAGAGGAAATCGTGCAGAATTTGAGAATATGTGGAGACTATGGATGTTAAAGAGTTAACATATGGACAAGCAGGCCTAAATCCACCTCCGGTATACTCTACAAACTGTCTGTGCTGTGGAGATTTACCACACACGCAGGTTAAACCCTTCTACCCAACACTAACAAGATCTGAAACGCATACTTTGCTTTAGATATCTTCTACCTCTCTCTCTCTCTCTATCCCCTGACTTCTTGTCTTTCCTTCTTTACCCCCCCCCCCCCCCTCACCGCGATCCCTCTTCGTCTACAAGTGCGACCCACGCACGATAATAGTACTTCTCCATGTCTTCCACAGTCCGAACATCAGCTCCATTAACTCTTAAAATTTATTCGTTAAATGACAAGGGCCTCAATGTGCCGGAAAAGCGTAGCAGTGTTTTGGCAGAGGCCCATCGCTGTAGAGCACAGGTGATCTTCCTGCAAGAGACCCATTTTAAAACAGGGTCGATCCCCCGTCTGTCTAACAAACATTACCCCGATGCATATCACGCGACATGCGCAGAATCCAAAACAAAATGAGTTTCTATCTTGCTGGCAAAGTCACTCATGTTCCAATTGACAGACCAAATGCTGGACCCAGAGGGCAGATTTCTCTTTTTAAAAGGCATCTGGAAGGGAAAACCTATGACATTAGCGAACATATACTGTCCCAACTCCAAGAGGGTGACCTTTCTAAAAGAAATATTCCTAAAACTTACCTCCTTCCAAACGGGCCTACTAATACTGGGGGGCGATTTCAATATTGCCTTGGACCCTCTATTGGATACCTCAACGGGAACCTCTTCCCTTCCATTCTCAGCTCTAAGACAGGTAAAACTTCAACTGACATCCCTTACTCTACACGATACCTGGCGCACTCTTAATCCTAGGGAAAGGGACTACACATTTTTCTCAGCCCCCCACAATCGGTACTCGAGGCTGGACTACCTCTTCATCCGCCAATCTGACCTGACATATCTTGCGGACGCGACCATTGAAAGTATGGCCCTCTCCGACCATCACCCGATTACCCTAACTTTGCGATTTCCACAAAAAGTTGAGTCCACTAAGACGTGGAGACTAGATGCCTCTACCTTAGCGGACCCTGGAGACCTTGCCATTATCAGACAGGCCCTTACCGATTATTTTCTCCTGAATGACACACCTGGGGTGTCTCCCATGGTTCAATGGGAGGCGCACAAGTGTGTCATACGTGGACACCTACTTGCTATAGCTGCTAGGAAAAAGAAAATACACCAAGCGTTGATTGTCTCTCTCTCTAAGACAATAGCTAAGCTGGAAGCCCAGCACAAACTCTCTCAGGCTATTCAAGTAGCTCAGGAACTAGCAGACACGCGGGCTCAGTTAGTGGAGGAACTGTACAAGAAAGCACACAGGGGACTGGTTCTATCGCATAAGCTGTTCTACGAACAGGGCAATAAGCCAGGTAAGCTACTAGCCAGACTGACACAGAAACGCACACAGACTCACACAGTGCACCATGTGACTGACTCGTCGGGAACAATTTACTCCAAAAGCGAGGAAATTGCACAACAATTTTGTCGTTTTTACAGCAAACTCTACAATCTCAAAGGTGCATCTCAGAACCAAGACCCTGGCAGCGTGGAGTCGCGTGCGCGGTTGATTAGGGACTTCCTTAACAAATATAGCCCGAACGCCCTCTCGGAGGCTGACAGAAACGAGCTGGAAGCCTCTTTGACCTCCGAAGAGTGGACAGAAGCACTAAAAGCTACAAAACCTGGCAAATGTCCGGGACCAGATGGCTTTTCAGCGCTATACTATAAAAGTTTTGCGGACCTTTTAGCCCCTCACTTCCTTAGGGCCTTTAATACACTAGCCACATCATCTTGCCCCTCAAAGACGTTACGAGAAGCTTACATTTCTGTAATCCACAAAGAAAACAAAGACCCGACTAATGTGGCCAATTATCGGCCAATTTCGCTCTTAAACGTGGATATCAAACTCTTCTCTAAAATCTTAGCCAACCGACTTGCTCCCCATATACCAAGCTGGATAGGCTTAGATCAGGTGGGTTTTGTCCCTGGCAGAGAGGCCAGGGACAACACCATCAAAGCCCTGAATCTACACCACTGGCTCACCTCCTCACAACAAGAGGGTTTTTTTCTGGCAATGGACGCAGAGAAGGCGTTCGATAGAGTGGCCTGGGACTACATGGAGGAAACACTAAATACTCTGGGACTAGGGAACAGGATGCGTGCACTTATAGGCTCCCTCTATGTGAATCCTGGAGCTAGAGTCCGGGTCAACGGCCACCTATCGAACGCCTTCCCTATCTATAATGGCACTAGGCAGGGGTGTCCTCTCTCACCCATACTCTACATTTTGACCTTAGAACCCTTGCTTCGGTGCATTAGGGAGAATCCAAACATAAAAGGCATTACGGTCCACCAAAAGGAATACAAGATTGCGGCTTTTGCGGACGACATCTTGCTCTTCCTATCCTCACCACTGACATCCCTGCCTAACCTTATGCCAATCTTAGACACCTTCCAACATATCTCAAATCTGAAAATCAACCTCGCTAAATCGTATGCCCTAAACGTTTCCCTACCAAATAGCCTAGTGAGTCAATGCCAGGCAAACTTCCCGTTTAAATGGGAGACAGAGGCCATCACTTACTTAGGCATTAAACTACCCACTGACCTACGAACACTGTACGCTACGAACTTCCTAGCAGAACTAAAACATATACAACAGGACTTGCTGAGGTGGAATGTGCCAACTCTCTCGTGGTTTGGACGGGCTGCAGTCCTTAAGATGACGGTCCTGCCTCGCTTGCTATACAAAATGCAGACCATCCCGATACACTTGCCCCCCACCTTTTTCTCAACATATAGGAGAATGTGCAGATCCTTTCTATGGGGTGCAAAACCCCCTCGTATCAGTTGGACAAAGCTAGTGCTACCAAAATCGAAGGGAGGAATTGGTCTCCCAGACATACAGCGCTATCATTGGGCAGTCCACATGACCAGGGTAGTGGACTGGAATGTCCATGACCGGTGCAAAAGCTGGGTGAATCTTGAAAAACGAATGACAGGTTCCGAACTGGGCTTGATGCCTTGGGTCTCCAAGCAATCTACACCACCCAAAATACACACGCACCCTTTAGTAGACGCAACCCTTCAGGCCTGTGAGAAGGCGTGCAAGACTCATGCAATGTCAGCAAAAGAATGCCCGATCACCCCCATTAGAGGCAACCCAGACTTCCCCCCGGGTCTACCAAAATCCTATCTGATAAAGGAATGGCCCTACACGCAGATACAGGCTAAACACTTCTTTCGCAGAGGCAAGTTTCTAAGGATACAAGATCTAGCAGCATTGTCCAACACCAAATCCTTCCCCTCTTGGTCTTATCTACAACTCAAACATTTCCTAGACGTGCCAACTAAAATACCCAAATTCACGAGTCCCCCCACAGTATTTGAATCTCTATGCTCAAGCTCATCACCTCAAAGTCACGTGATATCGGCCTTATACGCCTCCATGTTCGGAGACCCATACTCCTCCCTAAGTTCAGACCATGCGTTTTGGGAATCGGCTCTAGACAGGGAAATAAGTGAGGCCGAATGGGATCGGATCCACTTATACATACATAAAGGATCTCTTAACGTCCATACACAGGAAAATGGGTATAAACTCAAAACAAGATGGTACAAGACCCCACAGGTACTCCATAGGATTTTCCCGACAGTGCCTGACCAATGTTGGAGATGTAAAACAGAGGTGGGTACCCTCCTTCATGTCTGGTGGTCCTGCCCTCTGATCCAGCCTTACTGGCATAAAATACATGAAGTGACTACAGCAATTTCATCTCTTCCGTTGGAATTTACTCCAGGACAATACTTATTACACTTATCCCAGATATCACAAAAAAAATACCGCAAGTCAATTGCTATGCACCTAATAAACGCTGCTAGGCTCTGTATACCGGTACATTGGAGGTCCACACAACCGCCTTCGTTAAAAGAGTGGGCCCTTAGGGTAGACCGCATAGCTACGATGGAGGAACTAATCCTCGCTGCACAAGACAAAATTACTAACTTCTCAGTCATTTGGGAAGCATGGCTCACATACAAGAACTCTCAGTCCTATCAGGATCTATTGCAATAAACTTGAAAATCCATTATACCCAAAACAAAGCTATTGTGGCTGGTTCTGTCCGGGGATCCGGACTGCCCAATGGACAAAACAGGTGGACGGTAGACGGAGAGGGTAGCAGGTGAGTTTCCACCCCCTCTCCACATACGTTCCCACCCCCCCAACCTCTCTTTACCCCTCTCTCTCCACTTCCCCTACTTCATTTCTTTTCTTCTTACTAGCTACAATGCGAACCTTGTAACCGCTGGACGTGGTGCCTGGTTAGAGTAGCGATACCTGATACCAGGATGCACGCCCTTGACTACAGAAAAAGACAAGTGGGTAAAAGTCGAGTTAATGTTCCTATGCTCTAGTAGGTGGTTCCGAAACACTGATGGAATAGCTGGTAAATTTTATTTTATTTTTTTCTCTCCTTTTTCTCTTTTTTGAAAGGAGTCCTGATGCCCTGAGAAATACTTACACCCTAGAGCATTGGCTAATTTCTCTTTCTTATGACGTAAATAAGAATGTATGGACTTTGTTTATATACTGGATTATTCCTATGTTCCAAATTTGTGAATTCTCGCTTTGAAAAACCTCTAATGGAACCTGTTACCCGTTTTGTTACATTGTTATGTTGTTACACTGTGCTGTAATTATTTTGAAATACACAATAAAATCTTTATGGAAAAAAAGAGTTAACATAAAGTAACAAAGTATCAGAAAAAGGGGTGGGGTAAGGCGGGGGGGATGGGGGTGGAAAAAAAAAAAGGAAATCTGAAAATTCGAAAGGAAATCTTAAAATTCAAAAGAATAACTAATTAATAATAACTAACTATAAGAAATGAAATCTGAAAATTCGAAAGAATAACTAACTAATAATAACTAACTATAAGAAAGGAAATCTGAAAATTCGTAAGGAAATCTGAAAATTTGAAAGGAAATCTGAAAATTTGAAAGGAAATCTGAAAATTCGAAAGGAAATCTGAAAATCCGAAAGAATAACTAACTAATATTAACTAACTATAAGAAAGGAAATCTGAAAATTCGAAAGGAAATCTGAAAATTTGAAAGAATAACTAACTAACTAATAATAACTAACTATAAGAAAGGAAATCTGAAAATTCAAAAGAATAACTAACTAATAATAACTATTAAATTATAGGTATTGGTATTTCCTTTCAAATTTGACTCTTAGTGAATGTAACGAATATAAATTAATCCAAAGTTACGAATTATCCGAAACAACGAATGCCACATCTAAACAAATAAAACAGGACAAATTAATAATAGAACGTTTTTATTATTATTTTTTATTATTAATTCATTACGTTCCATTCGTTTAGCTACGGCATTCATTATTTCAGATAATTTGGAACTTCACTAACAGACAAATTTGAAAGGAAATTCCAATACCTATAATTTAATGGTCAGTAATAGTTAAGTTATTATTAGTTAGTTATTATTTCAGATTTTAGAATTTTCGGGTTTTTGGAATTTAGAATTTTGGATTTCGGATTTCCGAATTTCTGAATTTCTGAATTGTCTAATTTGCAAATTTTCTAATTTGCAAATATTCTAATTAACGAATATTCTAAAAATTTTGTTAAACGGGTTTTCGTTAATTCGAATATTTCCGTATTAACGAATGTGTCGAAATTCGTTAAAAAACGAATTTCTAGCGATAATGGGGTGCTTTCTGCAATCACACATTTGAACTGCAGAGAATATAACCGCAGAACATTCGATTTTGCCACATTCGCACATGCAGTTTTGATGGAACAGCTATACAAATCTTTTAGAAACACCCCCCCCCCCTAAGTATCTCAAATGTTAAACAGAAATGTGCAAGATTGAAGTATGAAATGAAAGTGTTCAGGCTTACATGACTTTTAGTGATATCTTGGTAAATCTGTATGGGAAATATGTCAGCGATCGCTGTATTCAGTTATTTCATTGTGGAAGCTTTCGCATCAATGGCGAGGACCAGCTGCAATTCTGTAAATATTATGATTTTCTAAAAAGTTACGTGTCCAGTGGACCTGCCAGCAAGCTCGGTATTAGAAAGGGACTCCAGATGGAAGGGTGCAGCTGCATTTGTACTGCGGCGGGAAGGAGTTAAGACTTCTGTGCGTCCAAATGTCAGCTGACGTGACTCAGCCATTAGGAGTGGCAACAGGACCCTGACACCTGCGTCTTCCACCCATGGTTTACATCTTGCATCATCCACCAATGAGACACTCTGCAAGGAGTGAAAGATGTTCTGCTTCATGCATATTGACATCTGTAATAGAAACAAACATTTTGGAAGGAGATGGTCTGGGATTCCACCCTCATCTGCTCAGTAGCAACCAAAAGTAAACTATTTTCATTTAGGTTAACTTTTAGGAACGAGTACATTTCCCTATGGGGGGCTGGAGAAGCTGTGCAGCTACATCACTGCATACATGTCGTAGCAGGACACTGGACTGCTATTAAAACCCAACTCCAGCCAAAACCTTTTTTTTGTTAGTTTTGTTCAAGCAAGGGAAGGGTTGGAAAATCTATCAAGATTTTACTGCTATTATTGGTGTCAATTGGCTTTAATTATTGTGCTTATGATTATACACAAATTTTAGGAAAAGTAGAATATTGCTGGACTTTTAAGGCACTACATATTCAGAAATTATTTAAAGTGGAAGTAAACCCCCCTATCGTTTTCAGCCAAGGAAGCTGCCATCTTTGCCTCTGTTTAATCTTCAACTGCCACAGTGCTGCACATGTGATCCGTTATGACACCAGCCATTGGATGGTTTGACTGTTTGGTTGAGAGCACAGCCAATGTGCAGTTAGCATTCACGGCATTCCTTTTTTTTTTAGACTGTTAAATCGATGGGTTTACTTCCGCTTTAAGAAAAATATAACATATTTTATTTGTAGAGCACCCCTAAGGTGGTGATGGGGAATTTGGTTCTATTTCCTCCTCAGAGTACGCACAGCCAGGCACACCACATGTTCTGCACTCCTCCGCTGGCTCCAAAGAACAGTCTAGGGGTTTCTTTTTTCTTTTAATTGGAAACAATGAACTTGGATATGGATAGGGAGCATGGCATACCCTGATAAACTGTAAAACTTAAGGACTCCTCAACTCCTGGCTGCCCTGCACAAAAATGAACGTCCCACAGGATCTCTATGTTGTTGGTGACCTGTACCTCTTTCCAGAGGTAAAAGCTACACACAGTCACTTTTCTTCTATACTGAGGTCATCTACTCTCATAGCCACAGGATCATGGGTTGCCTCCTAATGATATCCATCATGCTCTTCCTAGTGAGGGAGATGTAGACTCGCACCACCATATGACAGCTGGACTTTTTCCCACCAACTGCCTCCTGGCTCTCTTCAGTGGACTTCTCCAGACCCTACTTGATCCCCAGATGCTGATTTGCAAATAGGACCCCCAGCTTAGCCTAGCTGGGACCTCAGTGCTTTACTGACGTCTTCCCCCAGGATCCTGCAGCAGGGCAGAGCCCCTGCACAGGGGTCTCCTCTTGCAGGACTGGACCCAGGGACACTGAAAACTGCTGCCCAGGCTGCAAACTATTTATTGGTTCTCTTGCCACCTACTGGGCACACTTCCCCAGGGATTGGCTAGAGTCCCATAAATATTCAAACTGCATGCCTCGTCCTTCCACTCGCTATCATTCTAGAAACCTCTCGAAGACAGGGGAAAGTAACAGAGCAGCAGCCTGTGAAACACTGATGCCGTGTACACACGGCCGGACTTTTCAACAGCAAAGGTTTGACGGAACAAATCCGTTGGACAATTCGACCGTGTGTGGGCTTCATCGGACCTTTGCTGTCGAAAAATCAGATGAACTTTAGATTTAGAACATGACTCGAGTCCGGTCGAAAAATCAGTTTGTCTGTATGCTAGTCCGATGGACGAAAACCGACGCTAGAGCAGCTATTGGATACTGGCATTTATTCTAGTCCTGTCGTACGTCATCACGTTCGAATCTGTCGGACTTTGGTGTGAAGTCCGTCAAAAGTCTGTTGAAAAGTCAGACGGAATTCAGTCCGTCGAAAAGACCGGTCGTGTGTACACGGCATTAGCAGCCCTAATAATCAAGCCCTGCTCCACTGATTTCAGGGGAGCCAAACTAAATGTATCTAGCAGCCTACTCTACACTAGAAGGGTGCTACATAATTATACAAATAAACTGTTAAAAACAGTACATTTCGCTAAAGGAAAGCAATCAGTGGCGTAACTAGAACGCTCAGGGCCCCGATGCAAGAAACCATGGAGGCCCCCCCCCCCCCCCCCCGACCTCCGGACAAAGCTCTTTTCTCCGAGCCCGATGGCAGAACACCAGGGCCCGGTCACAAGTGAGTGGCTGCATATAAAGGAACCTAAATATGGGGGTGGCAGCAGGGGCCATGGATAGAATCATGCTATGCATGAATCTATCCATTTGTCATAGAGGGAGTGGCTGGAGAGAGGGGGTGGCACCTGTGCGCCCTTTTGGACGCACCGCCACTGATAAACACATGCACATTCACATACATGCACTCTCACATACATGCACACACACATACATATATGCACGCACACACACACACAGACAGACATACATGCATCGTGCACACACACAGACATACATGTGTGCGCACACACACACACACATGCATCATGCATTGCACACACATGCATGCACAGACACACACATACATCATGCACACACACAGACATACATGTGCACACACACACACATGCATCATGAACACAGACATACATGTGCACACACACGCACAGACATACATGTGCACACACACATGCATCACGAACATACACATACATGCATCATGCACACACACAGACATACATGCGTGCGCACACACACACACACACACACGCATGCATGCATCATGCATTGCACACACATGCATGCACAGACACACACATACATCATGCCCACACACACAGACATACATGCGCGTGCACACACACAGACATACATGCGCGTGCACACACACACATGCATCATGAACACACACATGCATCATGAACACACACATGCATCATGAACACACACATGCATCATGCGCACACATGCATCATGCGCACACACATGCATCATGAACACACATGCATCATGAACACACATGCATCATGAACACACACATGCATCATGCGCACACATGCATCATGAACACACATGCATCATGAACACACACATGCATCATGAACACACACATGCATCATGAACACACACATGCATCATGAACACACACATGCATCATGAACACACACATGCATCATGAACACATACATGCATCATGCATTGCACACACAGACACACACATACATCATGCACACACACACACACATGTATGATGCACACACATACAGATACAGTAGATAATCTTATATAAAAAAAAAACAAAAAAAAAAAACGAGTCCTCCTACCTTGTCTCTTCCTGCCGGGTACTGCACTGCAGGGGGAGACAAAGAGCACACACTGTGCTTTGACTTTCACTTTAGCCTAATGTGAGGAGCTCCCTGCACATTGCCGATTACAGTTTAGAATCGGCGATCGGGGAGCTCCTCTCAGCCGCCCCTCCTAGCGAAGTGTACAGGGGGCCCCCAGGGCCCCCTGCAGCAACGGGCCCAGTCGCCATGGCGATCGCAGCGACCCCTATAGTTCCGCCACTGAAAGCAATGTAATGACCCCGGCTCTATCGTCTGTGTAAGGCAACTACATTTCACCAGGGACATAGCCCAATATCATGGTTGTCCAGGTTCTTTTGACAGTTTTCGATAGACAATCTTGAGCTCAAAGCGTTTCCTGGACTGTAACAATCTACTTAATCAGGACTACATAGGGTCAATACTATGAAAATATTAAAACATGACAATTGAGCATTCATATAATACATAAGACACAAACCTAAAAAATATTGCAACCAAAAACTTGTTTCACCAGGTGGATGGAAACTGCTGGACTCAAACCTCGACCTGAGCACGGACCTAATGCTCCGTTCACATCTTGGCATTCCAGATCGCAATCCTGAATAACGGGAAATCGAGTGACGCCCATGTGATCCTTCCAATGGCACCCTGATCGCTGCGAGATTTTGACAAACGCACGAAAATTGCACATAAACAGAATCGTGGGACGCCTGTCACCCAAAAGAAGTTCTTGCACTTCTTATGGGCGTCAGGCAATTCTGTTTGCACGATTTTACCGCGGTTCGTCAGGTGACAATCGCGGCAAAATCGTGCCGCGATCGGGGGATCATTGGAAGTGACGGGGATCGCACGGGCGTCCCGTGAATTGCTGTGATTCGGGATCTCGGGCAGAATCGCAGTAATTTTATGATTTTTTTTTATTTCATGATCCGGAACGCTAACATTTGAAAGGAACCTAACAGTCCCCTTGAAAAACCGGTTCCTCTCCAGACACTTAGCAGGTATAATTTGTATGAGGTAGCTGAGATAGCACTATGGTAGAGTCTAACTATGACTATGCCTATATTTTTTCATTAAGGCTTTTTATTAAAACCATTTGCGCCTCAGGCTAAAACACATATGTTTTACTTTGACATATGTTAGTAAAACCGTACATATCATCACAACTACTTTGTGCATCCAGGTGGATTATACCTTGTTTTTTTCAGGATAAATTGGGCTTTTATTTGGTGGTAGATGGTAATGGATATCTCCTGATTTTATTAATATTAAAAGAAAACTGGCTCAAAATAGTAATTTTTTTTTATTTAGCTGTATATTTCTTGCTACTACCATAACCTACCACCACAGAATAACCCCAAATAAATTATCCTGCTGTTTACGATCACAGCCATACCACATATGTGTATGTTATTTGTTGTTTGTACCAGTACTACAGCCCAGAAACAATAGTGTGGATTTTGCTTTTTTTTTTATTATCTTGACAAGATCAACAGGCAGCTGATGGAAATTCCACTTTAAGTGAAGGTGACCCCCTGACATGCCACATTTGGCATGTCATTTTTTTTGGGAGGGGGGAGCGGATACCCTCTTTTTAGAGGCATCCAGCTCCCACTTCCTCCTGGGGCTCTGCGGTAGGGATGAGCCGAACACCCCCGGGTTCGGTTCGCACCAGAACCTTCGAACCGACCGAAAGTTCGCGCGAATTTTCGAACCCTATACATTATAATGGACGCGAACGTTCGAAATCAAAAGTGCTAATTACAACGGCCAATATGCATGTTAATGTCATAAAACAGGTTTGGGGACCCGGGTCCTGCCCCAGGGGACATATATCAATGCAAAAAGAACTTTTAAAAACTAACGTTTTTTCGGGAGCAGTCATTTTAATGATGCATAAAGTGAAAAAAAAAAAGTGAAATTTTCCTTTAAATATGGTACCTGGGGGGGTGTCTAAAGTATGCCTGTGAAGTGGCATGTGTTTCCCGTGTTTAGAACTGTCCTTGCACAAAATGACATTTGTAAAGGAAAAAAAGAAGCCATTTAAAACCACTTGCGGCTTTAGGTTTGTTCTTAAGTAGAATCTGAACAGGTACATTATGAAGTGTAGCTCCATCCCAAAAAAATATATTTTTAAGCTTTTTGGAGAACATAGGGAGGGGTTATCACCCCTGTAACATTTGCTGTCTTTGCACATCTGTTCAGAACATGTCACCTCACTTTCCGTCCCAATGACAAATGTTTTTGGAAAAAGTGGGGTTTTAATTGAAACAAGGATTGGTGATAAAGTATCAGTAGAGAGGAGATACCTTTTTCCCAAATTAAATCTAACAGGATAGAATTTCCCTTCCTAGGGGTAGATTTCCTCTCACTTCCTGTTTTCTCTTTCCATTTGCAAGTAGGAGTCGTTTGTAAGTTGGATGTTTGAAAGTAGGGGCCTGGCGTATATACTCTGCAGAAATTTGCCCTATTAGATGTTGGTGTAGCCACAAGACTGGTGGGCACAGGAATGGGCCCTGCTGTGAGTTAATAGATCAAGATTTGTAATTGCATGCACCTGTTGAACAGGGCAGAAAAATTGGGGGTGGTGGTGGTGGTGGACGGTGTTGCCACAAGACTGTAAGCTCTCACAGTTACTCTTGGTGGGCGCAGGAATGGGCCCTGCTGTGAGTTATTAGATCAAGATTTGTAATTGCAAGCACCTGATGAACAGGGCAGAAAAATTGGGCCTTTGGCGTTGGTGGTGGACGGTGTTGCCACAAGACTGTAGGCCCTCATAGTTACTCTTGGTGGGCGCAGGAATGGGCCCTGCTGTGAGTTATTAGATCAAGATTTGTAATTGCAAGCACCTGATGAACAGGGCAGAAAAATTGGGCCTTTGGCGGTGGTGGTGGACGGTGTTGCCACAAGACTGTAAGCTCTCACAGTTACTCTTGGTGGGCGCAAGAATGGGCCCTGCTGTGAGTTATTAGATCAAGATTTGTAATTGCAAGCACCTGATGAACAGGGCAGAAAAATTGGGCCTTTGGCGGTGGTGGTGGACGGTGTTGCCACAAGACTGTAAGCTCTCACAGTTACTCTTGGTGGGCGCAGGAATGGGCCCTGCTGTGTGTTATTAGATCAAGATTTGTAATTGCAAGCACCTGATGAACAGGGCAGAAAAATTGGGCCTTTGGCGGTGGTGGTGGACGGTGTTGCCACAAGACTGTAGGCCCTCATAGTTACTCTTGGTGGGCGCAGGAATGGGCCCTGCTGTGAACTATTAGATCAAGATTTGTAATTACCCGCCCCTGTTAAACAGGGGCTGAAAAATTGTGCCTTAGGCACTGGTGCTGGTGCCACAACACTGCAACCCCTCACAGATACTGTACTTGGAGCACAGCAGTCACACGTGTTGCAAAGCATTTTTTTTAAAAATTGTAATTACCCGCCCCTGTTAAACAGGGGCTGAAAAATTGTGCCTTAGGCACTGGTGCTGGTGCCACAACACTGCAACCCCTCACAGATACTGTACTTGGAGCACAGCAGTCACACGTGTTGCGAAGCATTTTTTTAAAAAATTGTAAGTACACGCCCCTGTTAAACAGGGGCTGAAAAATTGTGCCTTAGGCACTGGTGCTGGTGCCACAACACTGCAACCCCTCACAGATACTGTACTTGGAGCACAGCAGTCACACGTGTTGCGAAGCATTTTTTTTATAAAAATTGTATGTACACGCCCCTGTTAAACAGGGGCTGAAAAATTGTGCCTTAGGCACTGGTGTGGTGGCATGGATCATTGAGGAGGAGGAAGAGGATAGTCAGTGAACATAAGAGGACAGTCACTCAGCATCAGCATAGGCAGTCTTGAAGGGATGTGATATTAAAAATTATTCGGTTATATCCGCCTCAGGTGCCTGGTAGCTGGTGGTGATCCAAGACTGATTCATTTTGATGAAGGTCAGTCGATCAACCGAGGCGGTGGACAGGCGCACCCTATGATCGGTGACAAATCCTCCAGCAGCACTGAATGTGCGTTCGGAAAGAACGCTGGAGGCAGGACAGGCCAGTAGCTCAATTGCATACTGTGCAAGCTCTGGCCAGTGATCCATCCTCAGGACCCAGTAAGCCAGAGGATTTTCGGTGGGAAAGGTGTCCAAGTCTGACCTTGCCCCAAGGTATTCCTGCACCATGTATATCAGACGCTGGCGATGGTTGCTGGAACCGATCATACCTTGGGGCTGCGGACTAAAAAATTGTCTGAACGCATTGGTCAGACGTCCACCTTCCCCACCGCTCCTTCTGCTACTGACCGAAGCCTCAGCAACTCGTCGCCCAGGACCAGGAGTTTGTAGCCTCCCAGTTTCTGGGAACGCGTTGCACAGACCTTTCTGCAAGGCCTCCCTGAGATGTCTCATCCTCTGCTCCCTCTGCGACGGCAAGATAAGGTCCGCAACCTTACCCTTGTACCGCGGATCAAGGAGAGTGGCCAGCCAGTAATGGTCCCTCTCCTTGATCCGAAGAACACGAGGATCCTTCCGCAGGCTTTGCAGGATCAGGGAGGCCATGCAGCGTAGGTTAGCTGAGGCATTCGGTCCGGAGTCTTCTGGGTCACTGAGGATGACATGATCGCCAGCCACCTCCTCCCAGCCACATACAAGTCCACTGGTTTGTTGGGACTGTACATCATCCCTAAAAGACTGCTGCTGCTGATGCTGAGTGCCAGGCTCCACCTCCATGCTCACACAATCCTCCTCCTCCTCCTCCTCCTCCTCATCCTCTTCCTGTGTGATGGGTGGGACAGAAGGAACACTGTCCGGATAAAGGGGGCCTTGAGAGGCAAGGAAGTCCTCCTCTTCCTGCCTCTGTTCTGCCTCAAGTGCCCTGTCCATTATCCCACGCAGCGTATGCTCCAACAGGTGGACAAGAGGGACAGTGTCACTGATGCATGCACTGTCACTGCTCACCATCCTCGTGGCCTCCTCAAATGGTGAGAGGACAGTGCATGCATCCCTGATCATGCTCCACTGACGTGGGGAAAAAAAACCAAGCTCCCCTGACCCTGTCCTGGTGCCATAGTCGCAAAGGTACTCATTGATGGCCCTCTGCTGCGTGTGCAGTCGCTGCAGCATGGCCAACGTTGAGTTCCACCTGGTGGGCATGTCACATATTAGGCGGTTCTTGGGCAGGTTCAGCTCCTTTTGCAGCTCAGTCAGCCGAGCACTGGCATTATAAGATCGGCGGAAATGCACACAGACTTTCCTGGCCTGCCTCAGGACATCCTGTAAGCCTGGGAACCTGCCCAAGAACCGCTGCACCACCAGGTTGAGGACGTGAGCCATGCAGGGCACATGGGTGAGCTGCCCCTGTCGCAGGGCGGAGAGGAGGTTGGTGCCATTGTCAGAAACGACCATTCCTGGCTTAAGCTGACGTGGCGTCAACCACCTCTCGGCCTGCCCCTGCAGAGCTGCCAGAACCTCTGGCCCAGTGTGGCTCCTGTCCCCCAAACACACCAGCGCAAGCACGGCATGGCATCTTTTTGCCTGCGTACTTGCGTAGCCCCTTGTACGCCTACGGAGCACCGCTGGTTCCAAGGACAGAGCACTGGAGGAAGAAGAAGAGGAGGGGGTGGAGGAGAGAGGTGTGTCACAACCAGTAGCAGTAGTAGCGTTTTGGAGGCGTGGTGGTGGCGGAACAACCTCCAACACTACTGCACCTTGTCCTGCATCCCTCCCAGCTGCCAATAGAGTGACCCAATGGGCCGTGAAAGAAAGGTACCGTCCCTGTCCATGCCTGCTGGACCATGAGTCAGCGGTAATATGCACCTTACCGCTGACCGCCCTGTCCAGCGAGGCATGGACATTGCCCTCCACATGCCGGTAGAGAGACGGAATCGCCTTCCGTGAGAAAAAGTGGCGTTTGGGAACCTGCCACTGAGGAACCGCACATTGAACAAACTCACGGAAGGGGGCCGAGTCTACCAACTGAAAAGGCAGCAGTTGAAGTGCTAGCAATTTAGCCAGGCTAGCATTCAACCGCTGGGCATGTGGATGGCTGGGAGTGTACTTCTTTCTACGGTCCAGCAGCTGGGGCAGGGAAATTTGCCTGCTGCAATCGGACGTCGGTGTACTGCAAGTACTTGGTTGTGACACACCTAATTCTACACCTTCAGTCCTCTCAGAGCAGCTTTCAGAGAGGACTGAAGGTGTAGTGGGGATGGAGATCCCAGCTGAGGAGGAGCAAGGAGAGGTCCGCTTAGTTCTTTGGTGTGGGTCTTTTATGTGTGCCTGCCAACGAGCTGCATGGCAGGTCGCCATATGTCTGGTCATGCTTGTGGTGCCCAAGCGGCTGATGTTTTGGCCACGCGAGATACGCTTGAGACAAATATTGCAAATAGCAGTGGTGCGATCTGATGCACTCGTCTCAAAAAAGGCCCACACCAAAGAACTTTTCTGATAACGTGCAGAGGCAGCGCCCTGCACAGGCGGAGCTCTGCGGTGTTGTACAGTTGCTGTGCTGGCCTCTACCTGGCCTCCAGGGGGCATCCTGCCTCGTTGGACATGTGACGCCGCATCCTCCTCCTCCTCGTCCTCCTCCTCATCCTCTCTCCCTTCAGGCACCCACGTGGAGTCAGTGACCTCATCATCCCCTCCCTCTTCACCACTAGAGCAAACCTGGCAGTAAGCTGCAGCTGGTGGAACAGTACTGCCAGATTCCTCAAGCTGGGTATCATCATCCGAGCCTTCGAATCGTTGGGCATCCTCCTGGAGCATGTACCCAACACTGTGCTCAAAGAGTTCGGGGGACTCCTCAGGAGGACATGGTGGGTCTAGGGAAGGGGTGGCTGATGATGCTCTGCCAGTACCCTGAGCCTGGGTGAGAGAGGATGAGGAGGATGAGGAGGGCTTGGTCATCCATTCTACCAAGCCTTCAGCATGATGCGGCTCCACATGTCCAGCTGCCGAAAACAAAGACGCGCGTGTCCCATGGCCACGTGCTGATGACGATGCACGACCACGTCCACGGCCACGGCCACGTCCACTAGAAACAGAGCCTGCCTGCCCTGTGTTCTTGGCTCTGCACGCTCTGCCAGCCATTGTAGTCAGTAGTCCTGTGGGTGCTGCTGAGAAGAATATATAGGAGCTCTGTGTGATGCCACTAACACACTAGAAGTCCTATGGGTGCTTCTGCAAAGAAAATAGAGGAGCTCTGTGTGATGCCACTAACACACTAGAAGTCCTGGCTCTTCGAGTTTCCGGCGCTGTGATTGGCCAAGCATGCGGGGTCACAGTGCATGCTTGGCCAATCATCAGCCAGCAATGCACTGCGCCGGCCGCGCCGGCCGCAATGCATTGCGGGGCCGCTCGCATCACACGAACGTGATGCGAGCGGCCAAAATAGTTCTGGGCTCGCCGAGCGAGCGAACACCCGGTGCTCGATGCGAACATGGGTTCGCATCGAGCACCGGGCCCATCCCTACTCTGCGGCGCCGGAAGGAAGTTCACCTCTCCCCACTCCCTCCATGCAATCTTCTGGGACACGTCACAGGTCCCAGAAGATTGCCCGGCCAATCACAGCGCACATCGCAGCTTGCACATGTGCAGTGCGTGCCTGGCTGTGAAGCCACAACTGGGCAGCCACAATCAGAATGCCGGTGCCGCGGAGAGGAGGGGGAGAGGAGCTGGGCTTCGATCCCCTGCATCGCTGGACCATGGGACAGGTGAGTGTCCGATTATTAAAAGTCAACAGCTACACTTTTTGTTGCTGCTGAGTTTTATATGGGCGGAACTCCGCTTTAACTCTTCGATAAGACAGAAGTTGAATCCAACACATTTTTACTTTCGGTAAGTGCAGTATAGAGTATGTTTTTTCAGTCTTTTCAGAAGACATTGACTTATTATACTTCAAAAAGACTGAAAAAAAGCTAATGTAGCCAACACATAAGGACTGGTATGCTACAACATTTAGCAGTAAAGAGTGCTTATTAATTACTAATTTTTTTTGGTCTAAGCAAGGATCTTGAGTTGGTGTGAACCAGTATTGGGTAGACCAGTGGTGGTCAACTTTCTTGATATGAGGTGCCTCAAGTGCGACCCCCAACATCACCAAAGAGTTGCACATAAAATTCAGGAAATATTAATTATCGGAGACAGAAGACACACAACAGAATATAGTCAAAGACGTGATACAAGAGATGGTCGGAGACTGTGGACATAATACAAGAGATGGTCAAAGACTGTGGACATAATACAAGAGATGGTCAAGGAATGCGGACATAATACGAGAATTGGTCATAGATTGCAGGCATGATATAAGAGATGGTCATACATTGCACACATGATATAAGAGATGGTCAGAGACTGTGGACATAATACTAGAGATGGTTATAGATTGTTTGTGAGCATGGTACAAGAGATGGTCAGAGATTGTGAACATATTACAAGAGTTGGTCAAGGAATGCGGACATAATACAAAAGATGGTCATATTCTGCAGGCATGATGCAAGATATGGGAATGATGCCCTCATGAATGTATTGTTTTTTGGGGCCTCCACAAAGGTCCTGATTACCGACAGATGGTCAGAGACTGTGGACCTAATACAAGAGATAGTCAGAGAATGCAGACATAATACAAAGATGGTCAAGGAATGCGGATATAATACAAGAGATGGGCAGAGACTGTGGACATGATACAAGAGATGGGCAGAAACTGTGGACATGATACAAGAGATGGGCAGAGACTGTGGAAAAGATACAAGAGATGGGCAGAGACTGTGGACATGATACAAGAGATGGGCAGAGACTGTGGACATGATACAAGAGATGGGCAGAGACTGTGGACATGGTACAAGAAATGGTCAGAGAATGCAGACATAATACAAGAGATGCTCATAGCTTGCAGGAATGACATGAGATTGTCAGAGATTGGGGACATTATACAAGAGATGCTCAGAGACTGTGGGCATGATACAAGAGACGGCCATAGGTTACAGACATGATACAAGGAAATGGTGAGAGATTGTGGACATGATACAAGAGATGGTTACAGACTGCTGACATGCTCTTGAATTTATGATTTTTTGGGACCCCATAAAGCTCCTTATTACCTGCAGATGATCAGAAACAATGGACATAATATAGGAGATGGTCAGACTGTGGATATGATACAAGTAATGGCCAGAGAAAGCAGACATAATACACAAGATTTTCAGAGACTGTGGACATGCTGCAGGAGACTGCCAAGGACTGTGAACATGCTAAGGGAGTTGTTGGAGACTGGGGATATGCTGCAAGAGACAGTCATAGACTGGAGACAGTCATAGACTGGAGACATTTTATGAGACTGATAGAAATCACTGCCATAACAGGGCAATAGGAAAACACAGACTAGTGCCTCCACAGGCCCCGAGGGCCACACAAAAAATACCAAAGGGCTACATGTGATCCTCAGGCCACAGGTCGGGCACAGGGGGGTAGACAATTATCAGGAGTGGTTTTATTAATATCACTTGCTTTTTCTGTAGTTTGAACATGTATAAACCAGTTTAAAAGCCAGAATGAAAAAAAATAAGGTTATTTCAGGGCTGTTTGGTTAAAGAGCCGGAAGCCTGATTATATCCAGGACTCGGCAATTTATGCTCCAAAGCCTGTATTCGATGGAGCTGTCAAAGAATGATTTCAGCAACTTCAAAAAACCATGTAAATCTCCCTCCTGTTCCAGCTCTCCCAACGTCCTTCAGGGTAGAAAAGTTGTTGGTATAATTTTCTGCCTATTAAGAATCCTGAAATCCATTAAAATGTTATTTAATCTTAGACATATATAATTACAGCAGAAAGCAGAAAAGGCAAGTGAATGGAGCTAAATCTTTCAAAAGGTTGACATTAATTCTGTTAATAGGAAGGGGGGGGGGGGGTGAAAAGTTATATAAGGCCAGACCGCTTGAAAAGGAACAGCTAACATAAAAAGAAAGTCAGAAGCTTTTAAAAGCTTTTGGAAATTATTTTTGATGGCTACTCTGCAGACTGATTCTGCTTACTGTCTAAATGTATCTGTATTGAGAAATGTAAACTAAATAGAGAAGTACATCTAAAACAAACAGTTTTTTAGCTCTAAATATATTAGTTTTTTTTTTTGTCTGCGTCCCTCTGTGGAGATTTCACTTCCTGTCATGGTGACACAACAGGAAGTGAGAGGAAGTGTCTCCTGGACAGCTGTCACTAGAACAGTTGTTCTTATAGGAGGGTTTTCTCTCTATTGCTGTTCTAGTGACACTGACAAGTGTACAGTTTTGGATTTCCTATCATGTTCTATCATGGTGGAGCAAGAGAGAGTGAATCTACCCAACGGAGACACAGACAGCAATAAAATCTGACAGATATTCTAACCATTCTCTGCTCTATTCAAACAAAAAAAAAAGTTTTGACTATAGATATACTATAGCAGGGATCAGCAACCTTTTTCCACTTAAGAGATTAAGTGATTCAATGTATGTGAATGCATGGAGGGCCGCATTCACCTGCTTTATAAATGACGATAATAATAATCCTAACATAGTAATAATAACAGTAAAGGTTTACCTCACTTAAGAGGGTCCTATCCCCAGGGGAGATGGGGAATCTGCCCCCAGGGGTGATGGGGTCCCTCCCCCCAGGGGAGAAGGGGTCCCTGCCCCTAGGGGTGATGGGGTCCCTAATCGGGTCCCCCCTTTTGCAGTGTCCTCTGTCCCCTTCACATAACTCCATAGTGTCCTCTTCCCCCCTTCCCCCATAGAAAGTTTCCTGTACCCCCCCAAAGCAGTGTCCTCTGTCCCCTGCACCCCCCACTGTAGTATCCTCTGCCCCTATAGTGCCCTCTGCTTTCAGCCCCCGTAGTGTCCTCTGTCCCCATAGTGTCCTCTGCCCTCATAGTGCCCTCTGCCCCCATAGTGCCCTCTGCTCCCATAGTGCCCTCTGCTCCCATAGTGCCCTCTGCCCTCATAGTGGCCTCTGCCCCCATAGTGCCCCTGGCCCAATTGTGTGTCCAGTGCTCTCTGCCCCCATAGTGGCCCCCATAGTGCCTTCTGTCCCCATAGTTCCCTCTGCCCCCATAGTGGACCGAATAGTACCCTCTGCCCCCATAGTGTCCATTGTCCTCTGCCCCCATAGTGCCCTCTGCCCCCATAGTGTCCATTGTCCTCTGCCCCCATAGTGCCCTCTGCCCCCAAAGTGACCCCCATAGTGCCCTCTGCCCCCACAGTGGTTAGTGTCCTCTGCCCCCACAGTGCCCTCTGCCCCCATAGTGGCCCCCATAGTGCCCTCTGCCCCATAGTGTCCTCTACCCCCATAGTGGCCCCAATAGTGCCCTGTGCCCCATAGTGCCCTTTGCCCTCAGCCCCCATAGTGCCCTCTGCCCCCATAGTGTCCTCTGCCCCCATAGTGAGGGGGGGGGGTTTGAAGAAATTATTTTTTTACATTTTTTGGGGGATATTTATTATAGCAAAAAGTAAAAAAAGTAAAAAAAAATGTTTTTTTTTTTCAAAATTTTCGCTATTTATTTGTTTATGGCGCAAAAAATAAAAACTGCAGAGGTGATCAAATACCACCAAAGAAAGCTCTATTTGTGGGGAAAAAAGGACGTCAATTTTGTTTGCAAATTGTCAGTTAAAGCGATGCAGTGCCACATAGCAAAAAATGGCCTGGTCATTAAGGGGGGAAATCTTCCGGTCCTTAAGTGGTTAAAGTTCATGTGTGTGTAAAGGCAGGCGCCCCAATACTTTTGGTAATATAGTGTATGTACAGCACTCTGGCAACTGCAAATTTAACTAGAATGAAAGGTGGTGCCATCCACAGCCAGTGTGGGGGGGGGGGGGGGGGGGGGGTATGAAAAATTTTCCAAGGTGAGAAAATAAATTTAACATTTTTGAACATTTAAACCCATCTAGCAGGATTAGAAATACAGATAAATAAAGATTTCTTTTTGATTACTGCAATGGATAGGAGGCTTTGGTTTTACTTTAAATTGTGTCTTCAGTGAACCGATTCCAACTGTGATTTGTCAACATACCGTAGCACTTGTAGATTATAAACTCTTCAATAATTACATACTTTGGAAAAAATTCAGTTTCAATCGGCGCTGATGTATATCTCATACCCGGGAATATCTACTTGTCAAATAATTGGCGGTTAAAAAAGGGGATTGCAGGACGTTCTACAAACATATAGAGTTAACATTGCCGTCTGAGTCTATTCACAGTTAATCAGTTATCATTTCCAGAGGGAATAAGGCTAACATGAACTCGGAGCTTTGTTTCAATGAAAAATAAGAACTTATTTTTGAAACTTTGAATAGCAATAATTAAATATTCATATCGCTGATTACACGTAAAAGGTCAATTAAGGTAAAAACAAAGCTGTTGTCATTTCTGTGTTATAATGCAGAGATATCCAATAAAAAAATGGATGTAAAAGGTTTATGTAGACATAGAGCACAGATATTGTATGCTATACTCTGAATAGCTATAACGGGCTTCTAAAGATGTTTTCTTATTTAACCAATAGATTTAGCTAATTCTTTTTCATGATTGAATGGAAAGACCACCCAAAAGTTAGATTTTAATAACGGGCTGAGTAAGCCCCTGACTTCTTATATGTTTCCAACATAATACCTCAACAGTGAGATCTCATTGTGATAATTCCTGATATTGTTGCTGTCCACCTGGGAGTTTTGTAAGTTTTGAGAGTTTTTTCGTGTCCCAGCTCTGGTTACATTCTCATAACATAAAATTTAGTAAAGACCCCAGTAGGGAGATTGGAAACTGCTCATAATCGGCACAACAGGTGTGCAGACTCTGGAACTCGGCACAGAGATCACGCCAATACAGTCCTCTAATAAGAGAGAAAGTTCTCAGGTGGCTTAGCTCTCTAGCATCTTCCAAAAATGAAATATCAGTTAAATAAAATCTCAATCAATCTTGAGTAGCCCACTGTTGGATTCAATATGAACTCATGTCATGATAATCATGCATAATCATTGTCTTTGTGTTCCTTTTCCAGAGACCAGGGAAGAGTAAACAGGTTTGGATACTAAACATTTGTGTTTTGTTTGCAGGTCCGTCAAAGTGAGACCAACACAGGGGTTAGGTTATTGTAAATGCATAATCGATTATCACATGGTACCATGAGCTCATTAATTAGTAATTGTTTGCAAACAATGAAAACATTTAAACAATAGTCTGACATTAATGCACTAAAGAGTTACAAATGAGGTAGCAAATGTTGTGATGGAGGTAAAAAATGGTTTGTTTGTGTTGTTTTTCCCATTAACTAATTGTCTTTCAGATCAAAGGAGCATGCACTCTTCTCAGGAGAAAAATCCATGGATGTCTTTAATTAAAAGTTGAGTGTTTGTCAGTGTTGTATGGTGGTTGTCTTGTCATGTTGTTCTTGGGTGATAATGGCCAAACTTTAAATTTTTTGGGGGTATTGGTTTAGTCAGCTATTTTATTGTTGTTTTGTTCAGGTGTAAAAAGCTCCAAAAGGTTTAGGCTTTGTCCACCTGAAAGGGGGTTAGCGCATACATCTTAAAGATAAATGCATTGTTTTTTTTAGTGTTTTTAATTGAGAAACAACATTGACGTCCGTTTTGAAATTTTTGATCATACCATGGGGGTCCGTTTTAGAGTGGGTTCTGCCTAAAGAGGTCATGGTTGTTTTGATAGTTTGGTCAAGTTGAAGAAGCCAGGAATACTAAGTTCCTGGGTTCCAAGGAGGGAAATATGAGTAAATATAGTAAGCGGGCAGATATTATGGATAAGAATTTGATTCTGCTCTTGTTTTTCAATTCCAGAATCCTGGTGGAGCGAGATTGGAAAGGTTTCTGGAAAATGGATGACAGATGATCATCTGGTTGGCAGTTTGTCTGTGCCATACCACGCCCTAAATTTGTTCTAATAAACATCAGGAGAGTCGGGACAAACAAAAAGATTCACTTTAATACTTTTTCTTTTCCTATGATCGGTGCTGAATCTGAAAGACTGTGACTATCAACAAGACTTGAAACATTTTTTGCTGGACTCTCTCCTGATGAATGCAAACATGTTATTAATATATGTACAATGGGTTGGAGGTTGGGGGAAGGAATATAACACATCCAATCCATCAGAACATGAAAATTTTAAATATATATGTTTTTTTTTGTTGGAGGGAGGAGTTGAAAGACGAAAAGTTGGGTAATGTAGGGCATGTATTGACGTAACAGAATTTATATGGTGCAGGCACTTATGCATAATAAGGTGTCTGTTGGCCAGACTAGAGGGTGCCAGGTGACACATCAATGGGGTGAACATTTCCATGTATGGGGGAGATACGCCTGGTTGAGGTCTCACCTGAGAAGTTGAAACCCTGCACAGGGAATGCCAGTGAATACACACAGGAGCATGCTCCGATAGATAAAGGGAACAAACGCTGACTACCAGGGTACAGTATGCTTTCACCACATGGCGCTGCAACATCTCACAGTGGTTGATAAAACCTATTACCCTATATGTGCTGAGTATACGCTGAATCAAGTGCGGTCATTGTACCAGTGACTTACTCCCAGAGATGTGCGGATACAGAATAAGGTGCATGCAGGATGCTTATATCTGAGGAGTAACCAGAAGAGGAGGCATGTATTCAGCACTATATTGGGGGAATAGGAGCTGGGATGGGTGTTGGTAATGGAGTAGACATCGGTATCCTGAGGAACAAACTCTCAGCCATAGCTTAAGCGGAACTTTGTTACTCAGAGAGATTGGTGGCATCCTTAATAACATTCACAAAATACCCAGGGTAAATTAGCTCCAGATTTGGTGAACCATGTTGAGAGGTTGGTGGAGAGTGTGATGGTACAGGACAGAAATCGGTCAATGGCTCTGGCGTACATGCAGTGGCAGGCGGAAGTGTCAACCTGCATCAAGCTGATTGTGCAGTCTCTGTATAAAGGGCAGTGACCTGATGAGTTAGCATCACCGCTCAGTAAGACTCTGCCAAAACACGTCGCTTACACTAATCCAAAATGGTGGTCGAATGCCTGGATGGGCTGTACCAGTTTGGATTGTGAAAGGTGTTATGTATGATCCCATATACAGAAGTTCGGACTTGGTCTGTATATTTGGTGGCATCAATGGGCTTACTGATTGGGGATTCTATCTTGTCGCATTCGAGGCTAAATCACCCACATGTGATCAGAGGAGATGGAAGCTGGAGGCAGGTTGATACTTCCCTCGGTCGGAAGCATGACCATGATGTCCTTTGTATGCCAGGTCAATACATGGTGGTGATGATGAACGTAAAAATGTTGGGAAGTTATTTCAGGGATCATTGCTGGGAAGGAAGCACCTGGGTATTATTTAGGACATAGACGAGTTTGTTTCTTTGTCCTAAAGAAGACCGAGGTAACGCTAGTCATAGAACTAGAAGGTTCCTTGAACCTAACCATAGGTAGAGGTGCATGGTATACCCTGGGCATGGTCTCTGAAATCCAGGCACAGGGATGGAATTGTGTGTTTTTTGTCATTTTGGCAGATTTATATGTGTGATTAGACTCAATATTTATATAGAAGGGTCTCCCATTTGTCTATGCAAGTTGAGGGACGAATTGACGGTAGGGTCTCTGTGTACAAATTAAAGACTTTGCTGCCAAGTCAGAGCCCTGCAATACTGCTGTGAGCAAGCCTGCCTAATCCCGACCCATATTTACAGTAAAGGGTTATAGGGTTGGGAGCGGGGTGCGTAAAGGGATGGGATACAGATATATGTATATAGTATGGTAATAAGTTGATTTATGTTATGGTATAGTGTGACCTATGCATATTGTAGGTTAATAATGGGTGAATAAGGCCCTCCTCGAGACTTATCTAAATAATAGATCGGTATTTGAGAGCTGTTTGATATGTTGCTCTGAATGTGTATTGGTGAATGGTGAATGAATGGACATCCCTTGCCTGTGCTGCATCCGTCCTGAAGATACCGGAAAGGAGAAGATACCAAAGATACATAATCGTGACATGGAAGCTGTCGCTGAAGAAGGATGGTGGTGTGTCACTCAGTGGCAAAGCGGCACATGTTGGGAAGCATAACACAGTAAGACCATTATGGACTGTTCCATAGGAGCTGTTTCTGCACATGTTGTAAAAACACAACACGTTAAGACGTATAAGGACTGTTCTATAGGTACTGGTTCGGAAACACATGTTGGGGACAAAACAGTTATGGACTGTTCAATAGGAGCCGTGTCTGAAGAAGGGTGGTATGCGCCTTTTAGGCGCAAAGCGGGATTTGTTGGATTCAATATGAACTCATGTAATATTTCTGCGATTCACTTCCTGTTTGCTATAAGCCAGGTTGCCTCAGTGGGAATGAAGCATATCAAGCTTTGTAATCAAAGGAACAATGACTTGGCTCAGGCCCACCTGCTGTGATGTGATTACAGGGTCCAAGAGAATAAGACGGCTCAAGGCTAATAGAGACGCTGCCCCTAGTGGATCTAACAGCATGCTTCCTGGATTACCTCTTCGCAATGTCTATTGAATGCAAAGCAAATGGGACTGGCAATGGGGGGGAGTTTTGAATGAGTGAGTTTGTTCAAAAAGGATTGTAGCAGAGAGCTCTCCCTCTGTGTCATTCTGTCTGTTTGCTGGGAAGCATTGACATGAGGCTGTTCTGTGCTAAGCTGTTATTCGGCCATCTTGAGGCCTACTTTGGATGATGACTCGGGCCTAACCATGTGGACATTTCTCTTATTCCATCTCAGCTACTAGGATGTGCTAAGTATACGATTGTATTGTATTGTGATTGTATGCTATGTAATCTTGTAACTTCTAATAATAAGCTTATATAAGCTTTCTTATTTCCCTGGGAAATAAATGAGATTTGATTGATCTTAAACCGTGTGTTTGGTTGCATAGCTAACTTGTATTATTGTGATATTAACAGTAGCATGCGCTCATAGTTTCAACAGACTAACAAAATTATAGGGACTAGACAATTATACATAGATGATATAATATTAGTTATTAATATTGCATTGCATTCTACACCCACACACCCAATGCTCCAATCAATAACCCGCTGGATGAATTAAAAAAAAATATATTCATCTATGGGCTGCTTAGGGTTACAATGTTTCAAGAAAATTAGGAGGCATTTAAAGGTTTCTTGACATGTTTCATGAACAAGTCACTTCTTCAGGAAGGAGGGAGTGTTGATGCCTGTATAATGTCTCTATGGTCCAAAAAACAAATTATTATAAAACCATTACACATGTATGCAAGCCTTTATTGTTCACTGGTCATAGAAGGGGGGAACCCCAGGAGATTACAGGAAAGAAGGCCATTTCATTGTATCTGCATATAATTCCATTCACAGCAACTAGTGATCACTTGCAGGACTGGATGGTGGATGTTGGGCCAGGAAGCCCCCCCACTTATTTTGGATGATTTTCCAGTAGAGAAAAGCCTGGTTTGGCTCAGTACGTTTTGCTGATGCATCGTCTTGTGTCCAAGATGTCGAGCAGAGATAAGATGGAATGTATGATTTTTTTTGCTAAATCCCCACAGGGCATGCTTTGTCTGTATATATGGAATTCTTTTTCATATCTTTCTAATCAATATAATAGGAATGTGGTTCAAGGAATAAGGCAGGCCATACATTATGCAATTTTCTTTCCTGCAACCGTGGGTTGCAGAAAAGAGAAACGCTTTATTCCTCCATCAACACAATTAGTGTTGATGGGGGAATCTCTCTGGCAGAGCTGTTGCGTTCTCCCTTCCGGGTGTGGGGCATCGTCATTGCTGGGAGAACACAATGATTATTGCTAGAGGCTGCAGCCATTGGCAATAATCACATGCTAAAAATCCGACATGCTGGTTGTATGCAAGTCAATTGATGGATTGACTTGGGTACAATCAGCCTGCACATATATGGATCGAATCTCGGCCAGTCCCTGCTGAACCAGCTGAGATTTAATCTATGGCTGGTTTAAAGCAGATTTCCAGTCCCCCAATTCTAATTTTTTTTAAGACTCCACTTTAACTTGCTCCACTTAATATGCACTCTTTAGATAATATTATGAATGTAGTCCTTTTTATTTTTGTTTGACTTGAATAAAAGTACCTGGATCTCAGAAGCTGGCACTTTGGTAGTATCTGAAGCCCTTCTGTATCTATTTCCGGGAACCAGTGCAGCTGGCTTCCCAGCATGCACCTCCCGATCTCACGCCTGCGCAGTAATGCCATGGCGCGGCGCTCGTTCCTCCTGACAAGTTGCCATAGCAATGACGGCATCGGCGGAAGTTCCGTCCAGGTTCCTGAGGGGAAATAGCACAAGATTTTGGTATTAGGCGACTCCCTAGGACTCCTGGGATACATGACGCCGATATCCCAGGTGTCCATGGGAATCGCCTAGGTGGAGGGACCAGGAAGTGCTCCGGAAAATCTGAAGTTACAGGTATTTAGAAAAAATTAATAAAAATAAGTTACCATTTAAAAGCAAATGGAGGATGGGGATTTAAAGCAAGTGAAAAAATAATTTAATATTGTCATCCACATTATACTTTTGTATAATATGGATGACATTCTCTGACATTCAGAGGCGTGATGGTGACCCACAGAGACAGGGCAGGCTGACATTTCACCTCAGGGTGCAAGTGGTGGACAGTGTAGAAAAATTAGGGCCAGTCACTTTTATGCTATGCAAAAGAAAGTTTTTTGCTTAGGACAACAAACAATTCAGGGAGAGAAGGGTAGGGCAAAGGAAAACCTAGGATAGTAGGCAAACAGACCCGCAGACTCCAAAGACAAAAATAGCCAGGTAGACAGACTTACAAAACAAGGGCCTTAGGCCTGCACCCCACGTTCTGTATCTATGTAGCAACAACTGTCTCCAATAGCAACCAAAAACTCACAGCACTGTGCAGGGTTTCCTTAGATGAGCCCCTCTAGATGCTTTCCCAGCCTCTCCACAGTCCCGACTCATGGAAGAGGAACCTTTCGTACTTCATCTCAGAACTTTATCCCTTTTCTCATGCCTCCAGGCAACAAACAGGCTCTCTCTGGCAGAGCACATGCCTAGGCCTTAGGCGTCTGGACTTACCTATCACAAGGTCTGGGTGGGAGGACTCTGATCACTTGACCTCCCCAACTATATATACACTCTCCCATCATGCTCAGTGACCATACAACTCCTACTGATTGTCTGAGAGAAATATGCATATTCATAACTCAGTTTCACTGCAGCTTATCATATTAATACTAAAGGTATGAGTGACACCAACTGGGAAAAGGGAGGAACAACAGCTATACTGAACTTAGGGCAAAACCCAAATGTACACAAAGACTACAAATTAACCAGGTCAACTACAACCTAGCACAGCTAAACTTACTGGTAGCCCCCGTTTAAGACAAGGGTGCTACACTTTGTACCCCTATAATGAGCTCTTACAAAAAACAATCAATCAATCCTCTTGTCACCCCTTATTTAACCGATTGCCGACCAACCGCCGTCATTATACTGTGGCAGGTTGGCACGATCCCGCGAGCCGTCGTAGATATACATTGGCTACTGTAAGCCGGATAGCAGGCACGCTTTCGGGGTGCCGATGCTCATGGGCGACGGTCACGAGCTATCGCAGGCACAAGAGGCAGAACAGGGACGTGTGTGTGTAAACACACAAATCCCTATTCTACTCTGTGAGGAGAGACAGATTGTGAGTTTCTAATAGCTAGGAACCACGAGCTGTAATTTCCTCTAGGTCAGTCCCCTCCCCCTACAGTAAGAAACACACACAGGGAACACAGTTAACCCCTTGATCGCCCCTGTGTTAACCCCCTCCCTGCCAATGACATTTATACAGTAATCAGTGCATTTTTATAGCACTAATCGCTGTATAAATGCCAATGGTCCCAAAAATGTGTCAAAAATGTCCGATGTGTCCGCCATAATGTCGCAGTCCCAATAAAAATCGCAGATCGCTGCCATTACTAGTAAAAAAAAATAATAATAAAAATGCTATAAATCTATCCCCTATTTTGTAGACGCTATAACTTTTGCACAAACCAATGAATATAAGCTTATTGTGATTTTTTTTTTTTTACTAAAATATGTAGAAGAAAACATATTGGCCTAAACTGAGAAGAAAATAATTTTATTATTGGTTATTTATTATAGCAAAAAGTACAAAATATTGTGTTTTTTTTCAAAATTGTCTCTCTTTTTTTGTATATAGCGCAAAAAATAAAAACCGTAGAGATGATCAAATACCACCAAAAGAAAGCTCTATTTGTGGTAAAAAAGGAGATCAATTTTGTTTGGGTGCAACGTCGCACAACCGCGCAATTGTCAGTTAAAGCATCGCAGTGCCGAATCGCAAAAAATGGCCCGGTCATTAATCAGCCAAAACCCCACACAACTCATTCATTGCAAACAATCGGATGAATCTGTTGAGGCCTTGGATAGGGGCCTACTTTAGTTGTAGCCATCGTGTATCCGCATTTCCCTTTGCCTAATTGAAATAAATCCAGAATTTTTATAGTCAAATAATTAATCTAAAAGGGCTCCTTTTCTTGAATGAGTCTTTAGTCCATTTTATTCAGTTTGGCATCTGAATATATTTCCAGGTAATACCTTTTTTTTAAAGTCATAAGTAATATTTTCTGAGTTGGAATTAGGGATTGATATTGGGGTGATCAAATCCATAAAGTGTAACCACATCCTTCCAAAAATACTACCTAAATCCAGGTTATGGCGAAGTCACCTGAAATAACAGTTTTAATGTAAGCTTGAGCGAAGCTGATATGTTTCCAAACAGATAAAAATTTAAATGTAAAAATAAGATTTGCTCTACATGTAAGTGTAAATGTGTTCACTTTCCTGAAAATATGGCTCTTTAAAAATACAGATATATACACAGAGAAGTGAGATCCAAGTTTCACTAATTTCGAATTACTTGCATTCCTGGATTGAAAAACAGAATGATTTAAAAAAAAAAAAAAATAATGCAGTAAAATCCCATATCGTTAGGAACACAGACTGCTTAACTAGTGGGGTCCCAGAAACTCCATATTTAGGTTGCACCACCACCCCCCACCCCCTTCCATTCTTTCCATTTAAGAGCACTATTTATTACATATTATACATGAGAAATGTTTCAGTGGAACCAAATTAAACATTTAACTGATTCCTAAGAAAATGATAATTGGAAGTCTAATTAAAAAAAAAAAAAAAAAACATTTGTAGAGTACAAAAGACATTGGCACTATTTGTCTCCTGAGTGGGCCCATATCTGATCGCTGTACACATTGCAAGGAAAAAACTCCTTTATAAAGGGACTTAAATGGGCATCATTCAGTGATTTCTTTAAAAATACTGTAGCGGCAGAGGCGTAACTACAGTATCTCACAAAAGTGAGTAGACCCCACACATTTTTGTAAATATTTTATGTATTTTTGTATCTTTTCATGTGGCAACAAAGAAGAAATTACACTTTGCTACAATGTAAAGTAGTGAGTGTACAGCTTGTATAACAGTGTAAATTTGCTGTCCCCTCAAAATAACTCATCACACAGCCATTAATGTCTAAACCAATGCTAAACCAACAAAAGTGAGTACACCCCTAACTGAAAATGTCCAAATTGGGCCCAATTAGCCATTTTCCCTCCCCGGTGTCATGTGACTCGTTAGTGTTACAAGGTCTCAGGTGTTAATGGGGAGCAGGTGTGTTAAATTTGGTGTTATCGCTTTTACTCTCTCATTCTGGTCACTGGAAGTTCAACATGGCACCTGATGGCAAAGAACTCTCATAGGATCTTAAAAAAAGAATTGTTGCTCTACATACAGATGGCCCAGGCTATAAGAAGATTGCCAAGACCCTGAAACTGAGCTGCAGCACGGTGGCCAAGACCATTCAGCGGTTTAACAGGACAGGTTCTACTCAGAACAGGCCTCGCCATGGTTGACCAAAGAAGCTGAGTGAACGTGCTCAGTGTCATATCCAGAGATTGTCTTTGGGAAATAGAAGTATGAGTGCTGCCAGCATTGCTGCAGAGGTTGAAGGGATGGGGTGTCAGCCTGTCAGTGCTCAGACCATATGCCATACATTGCATGAATCTATTCTGCATGGCTGTCTTCCCAGAAGGAAGCCTCTTCTAAAGATGATGTACAAGAAAGCCCACAAACAGTTTGCTGAAGACAAGCAGACTAAGGACATGGATTACTGGAACCATGTCCTGTGGTCTGATAAACTTATTTGGTTCAGATGGTGTCAAGCGTGTGTGGTGGCAACCAGGTGAGGAGTAGAAAGACAAGTGTGTTGCCTACATTCAAGCATGGTGGTGGGAGTGTCATGGTTTGGGGCAGCATGAGTGCTGCTGGCACTGGGGAGCTACAGTTCATTGAGGGAACCATGAATGCCAACATGTACTGTGACATACTAAAGCAGAGCACGATCCCGTAGTTTCACACTTGACTTACTGCGGTGCACACACAGGAGGAGAGCAGCGGGGGGAGAAGGAGCAAATCGCCTGTCTCCTCTCTCGTCCTGTGCGAGAGAGGAAGGAGGGAGAACTATCAATGCCGGCTCTGAGCTGTATGAGAGAGACACTCCCAGCTCAGAGCCGTGTGACTAGCAACCCCGCTGGGCCCCCCCGACAGTGGCGGAATGCCAGGTCCTAGTCGCAAGTGGGACTGTTGCGACCCTGGTACTTCCGCCACTGTGTAGAGGAAAGGAAACCTTTTAGATTCCAGAATAATCTTATTGTTAAAACATAAGGCTAATTTACTAAAGCATGTAAGAAGGTTCACGCAATAAATTGTTGAACATTTAAAATATTCGCTTCAATTATCCAATCATATGCAGATGAAATACACAGTAAGTGAACAGGGAGTTTCTTTTCACGTGATTGGATAATTTAAGTGAATCTTTACAATTTATTGTGTGAACGAACTCCAATCCTTTAGTAAACCAGCTCAATTGTCTCTAAATACATTTTATATATACATTAACCACTTACCCCCTGGGCACTTAAACACCCTTCCTAACCAGACCAATTTTCAGCTTTCGGTGCTCTCATAATTTGAATGACAATTACTCAGTCATGCAACACTGTACCCAAATGAATTTTTTGTCCTTTTTTTGACACAAATAGAGCTTTCTTTTGGTGGTATTTAATCACCGCTGGGTTTTTTATTTTTTGCACTATAAATAAAAAAATACTGAAAATTCGATAAAAAATAATTCTTTGTTTCTATTAAAATTTATTGGCGAGTATTGGCAGAGTATTGGCAGAGTATTGGCGAGTATTGGCAGAGTATTGCAGTGTTGCACAGTATTGGCAGAGTATTGCAGTGTTGCACAGTGCTGGCAGAGTATTGCAGTGTTGCACAGTATTGGCAGAGTATTGCAGTGTTGCAAAGTATTGGCAGAGTATTTCAGTGTTGCACAGTATTGGCAGAGTATTGCAGTGTTGCACAGTGCTGGCAGAGTATTGCAGTGTTGCACAGTATTGGCAGAGTATTGCAGTGTTGCACAGTATTGGCAGAGTATTGCAGTGTTGCACAGTGTTGGTAGAGTATTGCACACTGCTGGCAGAGTATTGCACCCTGCTGGCAGAGTATTGCACATTGCAGGCAGAGTATTCCACATTGCTGGCACTGAGCAGTGCTGTGGGCACTACACATCCATCCAGCCCACAGCGCTGTGCCCATCTCTTCCCCTCTCTGCTTCTCCCCTCTCACTGTACGGATCGGTACAGAGAGGGGAGAGAGGAACCGGTAAACGGTTTGTTTACATGTGATCGCTCCGTCATTTGACGGAGCGATCGCATGGTAAACGGCCGCTAACACCAGCCGATTACCGCGATCCTCTGGACCCGGCGGTCACAGATGTTCCCGAGTACGAGCCCCAGGGAGTGCGCAGGAGCAAGGTTCTGGGAGGACATCCCACAGGCGTCCGCCCAGAATAAGCCGACCGCGATGTAGCCGTCTTTCGTCTATGGCCCGGTCGGCATGTGGTTAAGCAAAAATTCAATCAAATTACATATAATGGCATCAGGGCCATAGATAAAAAAAATTCCTGGGGGGTGTTCAGGTCTTTCAAACATAAAGGCATCATTTACACTTATATGTTGGGGCCATGAGGCTTTGCAATGCAGCACAGAAAAAATGATCCCCATTCAACTGAATAGAACGCAATGCATGCAGTTGTGGTGTGGTAGTGTACTCATTAGTACAGCAAGCTCCTTCTAAGCTCCCTAGATTTTTTTTCGTTCAGCCCGCTGGGTTGAACTAACAAAAAACTTACCGTGTGAACCAGGCTTTAGATCTCATTCATATATTCTAAGTGGCCATGGAATGGCAAACATACCATGAATACCTACAGCCAGGATCCCAGATGTTCCAATTTTTGTCAGCTACTCAGCCTATTCACCTGAGAGATGGGCTGGAAAGAGCCACTGCTGTTAATATGTATCTGCAGTGGTCCTCATGTTTAAGGTCAGAGGGACAAAGCACAACACATTGGGGTGTGGCCTGACGGAAACCCGGGCTGAGGTAGTCTTTACCATCACTACTACATTATCATAGGACTCGGTGAATGTGCGGCACCAGGGATTGTTTTTCTCTCTTCCCTTCAGAGACTACTGGAACTGGGATGAGCTCCATCCCTTGCCGGAACTACTGAAGCACATTCGGTATCATCTACATTACTCCCCACATCGATTGAGCCTGAGCGACACACTAACAAACTGTGGGTCACAGTGGTTACCTGCTGTTAGGGACAAATTTCTGACCCTCAATGCAGAGAGATTTTATCGAAGGGCAAAAATGTATCCCTACCTGCAGGTAATCACTGAATGTGCAGATACATATGGATTCATGTTTACAGCAGCAGACAGCCTTGGCTCTTTTCAGCCCATCACTTATGCCGCGTACACACGATCGGAATTTCGTCCAGCAAAAGACCGATGAGAGCTTTTCATCGGAAATTTCGACCGTGTATAGGCTCCATCGGAATTTTGCTGCACGAATTTCCCCATGGCAAAAAATGTATCCATCAATCTCATTTTATTATCCATTAAATATACAAACTAAGACATTTTCAGACAGTTACATGGTTACTCAGAAGTTGAATCACTTAATTAGTCCATCATAATTCTTATAAATGTCTTTACACATAATTACTATTACTTCACCAAACTAAACACTACCAATAATAAACCAACACACAGTGTAAACGCAACAGACAAAACAAAAAACACCAGAGAGAAAAAAAAAAAAAAAAAAAAAACACCCCACAGATTAATATCCCCACATTCCCCCTCTTCCTCCCCTCCCTCCCCTCTTCCACCCTGTCCCCTCCTTCTTTCTCAGTGTCGAAGCTCTGACTGTTGTTACCCTGATCCATATTATGTAGACTAATTTCTTGCCTTCGCTATTGTCTAATTTAACTATGTTTCTCTATATTTCCTCCAAGGGGCCCATATCCGCATCCATTCCTCCTGATTGCCTAATTCATATGCTAAAAGTTTTTCTAATCTTTCTATATTGTCCATTTCTATAGCCCATTCCGTTATTGTTGGGGACTGAGTTGAGAGCCAGTGTCTTGGTATAACCAATCTTGCCGCTGTCAACCATTGGCATAGAAGACTTTTTTTTATGTTATTATATGTGCCTGGTAGGATAGAGAGAAGGGTAATTTGAGGAGTATTGGGTATTACCTCCCCTGTGATTGTAGTATACATTTGTGTGATCTTTTCCCAGAAGCTATGAATTTGGGGGCATTCCCACCAGATGTGAAGCAATGAGCCCCTATCTGAGTGGCAGCGCCAACATATATCTGATCTATCTGGATATATACGCTGTAGAGTCACTGGGGTCCAGTACCACCTTGAAAGAATTTTATAGCTAGTTTCCTGTGCTTTAATTGCTATTGATAAACCATGGGTTAGGTTAAACGCCTTCTCCCAGTCTTCCGCCTCAATTGGAACATTAATCTCCTTTACCCAATTGTTTATAAATTCCGGTGGCTCCGAGTAGTATTTTGTGATAAGCATCTTATATATCTTGGAGAGAACATGTTTTGGTTTAGAATCTTGTAGCAAAAGGCTTTCAACTTGGGTTAGTTCTCTGTATAGGGATCTATTATGTGAGATTGATATCCAAAAAGACATTAATTGACAATGTTCCATCCTTTGTCTACCCGATGGTTGTTGCGTGGGAAATAGGTTTTGTAGGGGGGGGACTCTTCCCTGACAAAGAGTTTGACCCAATCTTAGATGAGACTCTTTGTTCCAAATTAAAAAATGTGTACGATTTACTGCCGGTGGAAAGTCAGGGTTGTCAAAAAGCGGGGTCATTGGTCCCATAAGGGAGGACAATTCAAGCTGTACTACTGTTTTTGCCCAAATTTTTAATAAATGGGATGTAAGGGGGGGCATATTTTTTTGTAGCTCTCGACCGATATCTCTGGTGGATAGATTTAACCAGGGTATCACCTTAAGGTCCAGTTGGTTTAAACCCTGTTCTATTTCTACCCATTGTTTAGTTTTAGAGTGATGGAACCAGTTCACTAGTCTAGTCAAGACTGCCGAAGCATAATAATAGTATAGATCAGGTGCACCTACTCCTCCTTTATTTTTTGGGGTTAATAATAGTTTCTTGCGTAGTCTAGGTTTCTTGTATCCCCAGATAAATTTTACAAATGCAGTTTGTAAGTTTGAGAAAAAAGATCTAGGAATAGGCACAGGGATAGTTTGGAAAAGGTATAAGAAGCGCGGTATTATATCCATTTTTAGTATATTGATCCTCCCAAACCATGAATGTTGCTTAGCATCATATTTTTTGTTCTTAATTTTTCCGATGGAAAACCTTTCTATCGGATTTTCCGATCGTGTGTATGCAATTCCGACATGCAAAATTCCGACGCATGCTCGGAAACAATTTGACGCATGCTCAGAAGCATTAAACTTCTCTTTTATAGTGCCATCAAACGTGTTGTATGTTGCAGTGTTATTGACCGTCGGAATTTGGTGTGACCGTGTGTAGGCAAGACAGTTTGAGCGAAATTCCGTCGGAATTCCGACGGGAAAACTATCAGAGCTTTTTCCGACGAGAATTCCGATCGTGTGTACGTGGCATTAGGTGTACAGGCTGAGCAGATATTGTAACATCTGAGATCCTGGGTGCAGGTAATTGCAATATACTTGCTGCACCATGATCATGTAGGATGTATGAATGAGACCCAAGACTGTATTTTAGCTAACCTTACTGTGCAAGTTGAGCAGGTGCAAGGGGCAACATATTGTGGTAGGCAGTAAATTCTGAGATTTATTTAAACCTCAAAAAACTGTGTCCTAAGAAAGTTTAATAAAATGTTTTAAGAGATGAAAAAAAAAAAAAATATATGTGCACTGCCTACCACAGGATGGTGCCCTTTGCACTAGGTCAATATGGTTGGCTTTTATTCAGTCTTAAACTGTAGTAAACCCAGCCTTTGAACTTGCACCTACAAGTAAGCTTATAATAATGCTTACCTGTAGGTACAGTGAATATCTCCTAAACTTGTGGTGTTTAGGAGATATTCACGTGGAAAACAGTAATGTCATGCTTTCAGAGGAACTCTTTTTAATGTGAGGGGATGGGGCACAATAGAAGGGGGGGGCTGACTGCTGCACTCTGAAACTCTGATTGCATCTACTGTGCTGATGCTGAGGCTAAACAGCAGGGACATTGTCTAGACATTTTGCCAAGATGCTCTGGGGGCGGGGGGGGGGGGGGTTTGAACACCCCTGACACCCCCCTTATCTACGTCCCTGAATGGCATTAGATATCCAAACTGGAATAATTTATTGGGCAGCAATAATTAACAGCTATCAAAGTTGTTCATTTACTCTTAGAAATGAAAGAAGGGACACCTGTACGCTAAGGCAATAATTGTGTAATATAGTGATTGATATGCAACTGAACACGCCGGCGGGAGCCAGCGGGCAACAGAGAAGGGGTTTTGGGACTTTAAATGAAGCTCATGGTTTGCAAACACAGCAGTAGGTGGATTGTTAAGTAGTTTAATAATTCATATACAACAAAGATAACAAAGATATTCATAATAGCGCTTGACAAAACACATGGGCCAAGTAGTGACACTGGGTACAGTAATCAACATACTTAATACCAGGGTCATGTGACAAGACAAATAAATGAGTAATAACATTGATACAAACAGTATATGCTGGATAAATACAGGGGACCACCACTTGCTGAAATGAGTAGACAAATATTGTACAGTAATGCCTGCATGATCTCTGGCCTAAAAGTTCCTGAAATAAGGGATAATCCATGTATAAAGTTGAGGTATGTGGTTGGGGGGTCATTCAAGTAGCTCGACGCGTTTCGTGGTTCAAGACCACTCATCAGGAGCAGACACGCCATAATTTCTAAAATTGAATAGATATATATGTATAAGTCAACATAGTAAAGGTGGGTGTAACGGGGACAGTTAAATCCCCATAACGGTCTTGGTACTCACTAGGTATATAATTGGCAGTAGGGGCTGGTGGAGATAGGCCATCATGGAACATTGCAGACCGGGAGCTGGGGCGGGCAACCCACCGCGGCGACCAAACACAGGCGTAAACTGGGGAAATAACAGGAATACGAGGCACTAAGAGAGATGAAATGGCGAATGTATGTAAAAATAGAATGTCATAAGAAAATGTGAAGAAAAAGATTTGAAAGAGGAAAAAGGGATTGGACGAGTCCAAATGGGTGTGGAGGTGACCAGAATAAGATGACTGTATAGTAAAGGGGTAGTGAGTGGTAAAATAAAATAATTGGAATAAAGCATACGTGTGAGAATCCACCATAACCGGGCAAGTATAAGAAACCAAAGTGAGAGTGAAGGTGGCTGGTGTAATATAGTGATTGGGTATGAGTATTATTACTTAAACAGAACTAGTGATTACTAATGAATAAATAGAATCATTCAAAAAAGTT
>CM053030.1:52022983-52078524 GCA_028564925.1 Lithobates sylvaticus
CACTGCGGCAAAAAGTGGGTGTGGCCAAACTGCTCTTGCTGACATCATCGCCCTGTTCCCTAGTGATGCCAAACCTGCCCGCCAGTCACCCGCAACTCCCAGATGGGAACAGATTTGTGTGTGACTATCTCGGTTACATGGGGAGCCACAGCCCGGTCTGAATAATGTGTCCAGGTTTCAGGCAGACTGAAACCTGGACACATGATTCAAAACCCGGACTGTCCAGGTGAATCCTGGACAGGTGGCAACCCTAGTGACTTGATGCATTTCAGATATGTCTGGATATGACTTTCCTGTTTTCAAAGCTTAGATTTAATTTTTGCCCAGATTGTACTTTTTTTTAATTACAGGTCCACTTTAACCAGAGAACATATTGTCTCTGTGAGTCTTTCACCTTCTGATGCATTCAGTGTAATTTAGTAGTATTTTCTCCCTGGACAGGCATCTAAGACCTTTAGCACACTGTCTGCCAGAGAGCTTACATAAAAAGGTTCTTAGATCCCTTGGCCCTCTCAGGAGAATATAATGAAACCTTTTCAACCTAATGGCAATAAATCTGTAATAGAAATTGATAACACGTGAAGAAAATTTACATTGTGGGCTACTATTAAAGTCAAGTTGCTAAGTGTGAGCTTACTGTATATAGTGGAATATGAATGCAGTTTTTTCATACAAAACTTATTTTTTATTAATTTTACAAATGAATCTATCTATCTATCTATCTATCTATCTATACGGATATAATATACAGAATGGTACATCAAAGCTGATGTTACTAATAGTCTGGATAGTTTTAAACTTAAAGTGGAAGTCCAGGCTAGTCCGTAGGGTTCAATAATGAGTTGGCCCACCTTTGCCGCTATAACAGCTTCAACTCCTCTGGGAAGGCCGTCCACAAGGTTTAGGAGTGTCTATGGGAATGTTTGATCATTCTTCCAGAAGGGCATTTGTGAGGTCAGGCACTGATGTTGGACGAGAAGGCCTGGCTCAGAGTCTCTGATCTAATTCATCCCAAAGGAGTTCTATCGGGTCCAGGCCAGTCAAGTTTCTCTACTCCAAACTCACTCATCCATGTCTTGGTTTGTGCACTGGTGCGTAGTCTTTTTGGAACAGGAAGGGGCCATCCCCAAACTATTCCCAGAAAGTTGGGAGCATGAAATTGTATAAAATGTCTTGGTAAACTGACATCTTAAGAGTTCCTTTACTTGAACTAAGGGGCCAAGCCCAACCCCTGAAAAACAACCCCACGCTGTAATCACTCCTCTACCAAATGATTTGGACCGGAGCCTGTGAGCCAGGCCTTCTCATCTAACATCAGTGCCTGACCCCACAAATGCTCTTCTGGAAGATTGGTCAAACATTCCCATAGACTCCTAAACCTTGTGGACATCCTTCCCAGAAGAGTTGAAGCTGTTATGCCCTGTACACACGACCGTTTTTCCTGTCGGAATCAACTCTGAAGGTTTTTCCGATGGAATTTCGATGGAATTCTGCTCAAGCTGTCTTGCATATACACGGTCACACCAAATTCCGACCGTCAAGAATGCGGTGACGTACAACACGTATGACGGCACTATACAAAGGAAGTTCAATAGCCAGTGCGTCGGAACAGCATACAGATGAGTGTTTTTTCCACTCAAAATGTTTCCGTCGGAAAAATTTATAACATGTTCTCTATCCAAGCCGGCTGAATTTTCTATCGGAATGTCTGACTGTGTGTACACACGGCATTATAGCTGCAAAGGGCCAACTCAATATTGAGCCCTATGGACTAAGACTGGGATGCCGTTCATGTGTGTGTAAAGGCACATGTCCCAATACTTTTGATAATATAGCGTATCTATCTATTTAGCACCCAAAGCTAATGCCCACTGTTTTCTCGGGTCCTCTGTTCCTAGTGCCCACATTCTCCAGAAAGCACCACACTCTCCGACACACCAGGGATGAAGGGTCGATATTTATTGCAACAATGTACGCAATAATACAAAAACAAAAGAAAGCGGACAGGGCAATAATCACTCAAACAAATCTGTGAGACAGTACAAAGATAAGATATACAATTGGTAATAGAAATGCCGCGTACACACGTTCGGACTTTGTCCGCCGGACCTAGTCCGGCGGATTGTCCGCCGGACCTAGTCCGGCGGGACTTCCCCACACACGCCCGGACTTCCGAGCGTGTGACTTGCCCACACACGCCCGGACTTCTCCGGCGGACAATCCGCTGGAAAAAGTCAGCGGGAATGACCGGACTTTCTGATGAGCGGCAAGTCCGTTCATTTCAAAAGTCCGGCAGACTATCCTACTAACGGCGGGATTGTCCGCCGGACTGCCAAGTCCAGCGGACAATTTTAAAACAAAACTTAAAACCTAGTCCGCCGGACTTTTGGTGCCAAAAAGTCCGCCGGCGCCCACGCACGAGGGGATTGTCCGGTGGACTTGAGTCCAGCGGACAATCCCGCGGGATAGTCCCTTCGTGTGTACGCGGCAAAAGGCAGACCAGAGAATGACCCCCAATCCCCATACTGGGGAAAGTCCTGTCTAAGGAGCAATACTAGGACAATGGTCCAGTAGCCTTTGTCAAACCCTCCCCTACTGGCCAGCACGTTGGGGGCCCAAGTTTCTTGTTGGAGCATTTGAAATTTAGTCCCTCCGATCCCAGATATAGGTGCCAGAACAATAGTCCCATAAGGGCAAAACTGTTTATTTAAGTAAGGTGTGGTTGGGTATGGCCAGCCGCCTCACATTGGCTCCTAGGGTGTTGACTTGTCTCTTCCTACTCTCCGTCTGGGCAGCTGTAGTGATGTCCTTCCTCATTTCTTCATCCTCTCTGTGATCCCGGGTGATGGGAGGGCTTACTCGGGCTACACACACAACCCAGCAGCAACAGTAATAATAACCATATATTATCTATCAGTTATAGATCTAGCTATCTATTTATCTATCTATCTATCATTGATCATGTTCTGCGGTAAATGATTGTTCGTGCAGCTAGAATAGCTTCTTTTTGAGGAAACAGGGGGTGAGCTAGAGTCTCAGGAGCTCCTTCTCTACTGTGATAATCATTAATGCATTTTTAGGGTCAAATAAGTGTCCAGTAATGCTGGCTTAGCACTGGAATTTTAAAAGGTAAGATCATAACAAAGTCTAGTAAAGCCATCTGAGATTAGTGGATTGCTTTACTCCATACTTCACAATGGTGAAACTCTATCGCTAAGTGGATATCACTGTATAGTCATACTTACATCTTTTGAGGTGTCAGTGGATAATTTTTCTGTGTAATGGACCCACTCAAATCCTCAGACCCATGGGACCTGACCAAAAAATGGATGTGCTTGATGGCTTCCTCTGATAGCCAGAAACGATTGCTCTGTATGCTTTGACTTGTAACTCCTCAAATAGTGCTGAGCTAGAGTTCTGTCTAAATTCATGTCGTCTGAACCTGGACGATAGCTATCATTTCTGACCAATGAGCTGTGAGCCTGATATTCCTTGCAGCTGATGCACACATAGGGGCAGGAATCTTAATGACACCATTGTCCTAATTTGGCCACAAGACCATACCAGATCAATGTCATTGACCTAATATTGCATTGTGACCATGATGTCATGAGTATTCCTTCCCCTTTGTATACATGCAGCTGTGAGGCGGGAAATCTGCCACCCTCAGCTCAATGGCCCAACAATGATAACTAGCATCTGGGTTTAGGCAGAAATTAAATCATCACTATTTGTGGAATTACAAGTCAAAGCATACAGAGCAATAGTTTCTGGATATCTTGGTCTGAGGATCTGAGTGGGTCCATTACACAGGGGAATTATCCTGTAACAACTCAAATGGTGTGAGTTAGTATGACTGTACAGTGAATTCCCCCATCCACACAAGCGAGGTGAATGGAGGAATCCTCCCTTCTGTGCTATTGTATTCTGTCAGCGGGACTCCTCCACTGTCAGAATACATTGATTAGTGCTGCAGCTGCTGATCCAATGAAAATTTATGAACATTCCCGTTTCGATAGAAGTCAAGTGGCGCGTTGGAATGGCCATAGATTGATCAATGTTCAGCCAATCCCTGCTGAACTGGATGAATTTCGATCCATCTATGACCAGCATTAGCAGTAGAGTTCCTCTATTGTGAATCTTTTAGTAATGGAGTAAGGAAATCAACTTATCCCAGATGGTTATAAAAAAGATAGATAAGATAGATATGATCATTTTTCAGAATACATTTTCTCCTACAGCCTGGTACACACTACAATGAAACAAGAAAAGCAACTCCAGGTGAGTGAGCCTCTGGTTAATCCCCACACACACTAGTAAGGTGCTAGCCCAGCTCACATGCTGTGTAACATGAAGAAATAATTCTGTATGGCTGCACTTCCAAAAATCCTTTTATTGAAGCTTTATATGACAAGTGGTTGACAGATGGAGCAGGGGACAAAGAGGTACCACTTTGTCCCCTGCTCCATCTGTCAACCACTTGTCATATGAAGCTTCAATAAAAGGATTTTTGGAAGTGCAGTCATCCAGAATTATTTCTTCCTGGTACACACTACAGTTGGTGGTTGGACAAAAAAAAAAAACTGACAGCTCCGGTCGGAGCCGCTGTACTAACCATGCAAGGTTAGTCCAGCGATCTTCACCACTGAGCTGTTGTTTTCTGACAGTGGGGTGCCCCCCCCCCACCAGAACACTCCGATCATTGCTCTCTGCCATTGGCTGAGAGCGCTGATCGGGAGTCGGTTGGCTGCTGGTTTTCCAGCATGCTCGTCCGACAGAATCCGGGCCGAAAGCCTGGCTTGTCGGACAGACTGACATACACATTGGCAGAGAATGTCCTACAGACTGACATACACATGGGCAGAATGTCGGCTGGTATTTTTTGTACTGGCAAATGTTACCCGACATACACATGGGCAGAATGTCGGCTGGTATTTCTTGTACTGGCAAATGTTACCCGACATTCTGGCTATGTGTATGGGGCTTAAGCTGCTAAATGAGCAAAAGTTTGTAACTAAATCAAGTTTGATGAATTCACTAAACTTATCTCTTCTCCTACTCCAAGGGTTGGTCTCAGCTTTAATTGGCATGTTGTATCCTGTACATCAAATGTTATTGTGGTTTACACAAGGGGAAGATGTGTTCACTGTCTTGCTGTACTGGTTGCTGAATAAGCACATTGTGCAATAAAATTTAGGGGAAAACACTTCTATGAAATGCTCTCTGTTCTGTTTTTTTCAATTTTTGGATTATTATCTTTGCCCATCACAGAGACAGCACTCTCCAGTCTTTTAGGATTACACCACTCACTCATTATTTTTCAATTTTGAGGGAAACCAGAGAAACTATACAGACACCATGCAGATAGTAGAAACTGAACCCAGGACCCCACATCTAGGAGGCTGCAGTGCTTACCCTCGATGCTATATTTGCAAATTCATCCAAATGTACTGTCTATCTGTCCACCTGCAAGGTGATTGATGTGGCCAGTCTCTGGGTGGGGGCCAAACCTGATTTAAGTCAGCCAAGCCTGAAGTCTCATGCTGGTGATAGTGCTGGTTACATGTGCTCAAGCTGCCTGTTTGTCTGTCTTGCTCTGCTGTTTGGATTCCCTTGTTGGTGACCTCTGATCAGACATCAGACTATTCTCTGAACTCTGCCTGCCATTTGACTATGGGTTGACCCTGACTATTCTTAACCTTGCCTGTCTTTTTCCTGGACTGTCATTGAACCACTCTGCCTGTCTGCAAATCGTAAGTACCTGTTTGCTGTGGTGTGGTGGCCAGGCACTATAGCATTATGCATAAGTCCTGAGGGCAACCGAGTAACGGTAGGCCTGCTTGTCTAATAGGAAAGGGGGCTGCTGTAGGTGCAGAACACAGAAGCCAGCTATAGTGTCTGACCACCTGCGTTAGGGGTAAGCGGGACACTCCTATCGAAAATTAGCCCTAGTATGTGTATGTATGAATGTGAGTTAGGGACCTTAGATTGCAAGCTCCTTAAGGCCTGGGACTGATGTGAATGTATAATATACAGTATATGTAAAACACTGCGTAAAATTGATGGCACTATATAAGTCATACCTCCCAACATTTTGAAATGGGAATGAGGGACATCTACTAGCAAATATATGTAGTCATAGGACACGCCCCCTTGCCACACCCCCTTAAAGTAGAATTAACCAAAAAAACGTTTCATTAAATCCACAAGCAATTTAGAAATTGGATGAAAGGTTTAGCACTGGGAAACACTTTTTGAAACATAAAAAGTGCATTTTATATACAACTATTTAGATCAGACCAAAATGAGGGACAAATGAGGAGGAATGAGGGACAGAGGGACCTTGCTTCAAATCAGGGACAGTCCCTCGAAATCAGGGACAGTTGGGAGCTATGCTGAAGGTCCGCTTTAAATTTTAAATGTACCAACCATATTTGTCCACTAGAGGGCGCAGACACTATTCTTATACTTACAAGCTGCATGTACTTTGATGACTATATCCATGTGATTGACCATAGTTTTTTTTTTTTAATAAGTTTTCTATTGCTATGGATACCAACCAAAATAGAACATAAATATGCAACTGTAGCAAAAGGCGATTTTCATTTGCATTCTGTCCTAAATGTCACATGTTTTAATTCGCACTCCTGTAAGCAGATCTTCTGGGTGCAGGGCTACCACCTCGCCTGGAGTCTTTGCTCAGTACAAGCGGCTCATTATGGCCAAGGAAGAGCATAGCACGTACAGCGAGCCAGACACTGTGATACATTGTAACCGCGCGGAGCTGGAGCGATCGCAGTGAAAAGCTTCCTTTTAAACTCCTTCATAAGAACAGCTGAACAGCTGGCTTCTTTAAATATGGACGCAGTGTAGGGACGCTTGTTTTTTTATTCTGCCGGGGCTTTGAAAAGTCAGAACAAATCTGCAATGTGTATTTAATTTTGTTATAGAAGCCCGGGGGATAAAATCGCTACTTTTCTTTGGCTTTATTCAAAGGCGCATGACATAGGGGGATGAATGCCGAAACTGATGCATCGCGATAATGTAAGTTTGCAGAAAATATTCTAAAATTCAAGTAAAAAACGCACATAGCGCCAAACTTCGTGCACATTACATTACAGTGATTTAAAGTGGTTGTAAACCCTAGGACAAAAAAAAAAACAACCTGCAAGACAAAGGCATAATGAGCTAGTATGCATAGCATACTAGCTCATTATGAATTACTTACCTGAGATCGAAGCCCCCGCAGCCGTCCCCGTACACCGCTCCGGCGGCCGACATCGCTCCCGTTACTTCCGGATATCGTGGGCTCCGGCGCTGTGATTGGCCGGAGCCGCGATGACGTCGCTCCCGCGCATGTGCACGGGAGCTACCGGTAACGGCACACTCACTGAAGCAATGACACACATGTGCCGTTGCTTCAGTGCGCATGTGCCGATGACGTTGGCACATGCAAATACAGGGATATCTCCTAAACCGTGCAGGTTTAGGAGATACCCAGGGTAGCTACAGGTAAGCCTTATTATAGGCTTACCTGTAGCAAAAAGTGTGTTGTAAGGGTTTACAACCACTTTAAATAATAAAATAATAGACGGGTTTGCCTGAGACCCCCGTTCACATCATCATGTAGCAGAAACAAGCGTTTACGCTACACAATTTTGACATCGCCATTTTAAAGCGATTCTGCGTGTCGCATAGGGCAGCCATTCACTTAAATAGGCTGCCATATGCGCAACTTTTGCCAGAAAAGAAACACCTGCTTCTTTAAGGCCCCGTTCAAACCTAGGCGTTCACGATCGCGGCGACTTAATTCGCCGCGATTCTGCCCATGATCTCTGCAAAACTGATAAAGCGCACCGTGCTTGTTCAGCTGCCATTCATTTTCAATGGCACCTAAACGCGGGTGCGGTTCTGCCGCGATTTTTGCGCAATCTATCGCGCTGCACTCGTGGCAAACCAAATCGCGCAAAAGCTTGCCGCCCTGCTTCTTTTTGAACAACAATCGCCTGCAGAATCGCACCCATGTTTAGGTGCCATTGAAAATGAATGGCGTAGTTCGATTTATCAGTTTTGCAGAGTGTTTTGGGATCGCAGGCAGAATCCCAGCACAAAACGTCTAGTAGGGAAAGGAGTTCCATAAAAGTCGCACATCACAGCAAAACCCTGTGAGGAGGGGTATGGCAGCCTCAGCCCGGGCTCCAACCAGGCCACACCCCCAATGCATTTTATAAGGGGCTTAATTGTGTGTACATGTATCTGTGTGTGTGTATACTGTGTGGCCCCCTGCCCGCCCCACACCCCAATGCGTTTTATAAGGGGCTTAATTGTGGGGAGCTTAAAGTGTTACTAAGTCCAGGACCCTGCATTCATTATATCTGATCTCCCACAGTACACAGAACATGGAAATGCAATTATTTTAGTAAATATAAACTGATAAATACCTTTTCTCATCAGCAGTATGTAGTAGTCTTGTGACTTCTATCAGTGTCTGGTTAAAGCTTGTAGGAGGAGTTTTCATTCATCTCTGACTGTCTCATGAGGCTACAGGATCCCTGACCCTCTGTCTGGACAGTGCTGATTGGCCTGTGCCGATCACATGGACCTGCCCATGAAAGAAAAAAACTCTAGCAATACACACCAAACTGAGCATGTGCAGAGTGCCCCCAAGGCTCTGTACTGATCAAAAAGCCTTTTTACACAATGCAGAGGATTAACCCCTTAGGTCCCACAGTGAGTATAACAAGCATGCTTTACTGCATATACAGACTGATTTTACTGTTGTGGGTTTAGTAACACTTTAGTAATCATCCCCATGATTAAAGTGATTGTAAAGTCTCGTTTTTTTTTTTTCCTATCAAAATAACAAACATTTTATACTTACCTGTCCTGTGTAGTGGATTGTAAAGTCTCGTTTTTTTTCCTATCAAAATAACAAACATTTTATACTTACCTGTCCTGTGTAGTGGATTTGCACAGAACAGCCCATATCCTCCTCTTCTCTGGTCCCTCTTCTGTGCTCCTGTCCCCTCCCTCCTGTTCAGTGCCCCCACGGCAAGCAGCTTGCTATGGGGGCACCCGAGACGAGTCACAGCTCCCTGTGTCCATTCAGACAAGGAGCTCCAACCTGACCCTGCCCACTCTCTCTCCTGATTGGCTAGCAGATTTTGATTGACAGCAGCCGGAGCCAATAGAGCCGCTGCTGTGTCTCAGCCAATCAGGAAGGAGAATATGGACGGCTGAGACACTCGTGGACAGAGAGGGACCTCAGGTAGGTGTTAGGGGGGCTGTGGGAGGCTGCTGCACAAAGAAGGTTTTTTTATCTTCATGCATAGAATGCATTACGATAAATAACCTTCTGACTTTACAACCACTTTAAGCTCGGGGGTGGAGTGAAACACGTTGGGGCGTGGCCTGGTTGGAGCCCGGGCTGAGGTTGTCATACAGCTCCTCACAGGGTTTTGCTGTGATGTGTGACTTTTAGGACTTCCTTTCCCTTCTGACCATGTTTCATATTACATTCTATTCTGCACTCTCCAGTTTTAGTAAATCAACCCCATTATGTATTTTCTGCAAAAAAACAAAGGTACCTGCCTTTAGAATGTGCGTAATCGCAACTCAGTGTAAATTCTTGGCACACCTCAGCAAAAGAATGAATAAACTCCGGTGCACAAGGGTGGAAGTTATGCCATTCCTCGGCCAATCACTGAGGACCTTGCACCTGGAAGAATCGCAAAAAGGAAGTCAGCACCAGCCAACATCCTGGGCTCAGAGGAAGAGGGTTGAATGATGCTGGCCATCAGACTGAGGACATCCTGTGGTAGAAATAAAGTACCACAGTGAAATCTCTGGAGGTCCAGACTGCTGTTTTCACACAGAGTGTGGCGGCCTGGATCTTCAGTGCACTGGACAGTGTTTCAATCAACACACTCACACACCCTGTGCGGCATTGTGGATTGGAGCACTGTGCATGGGGCATATCAGACTGTTGGACATCCAGACTGTTATGCTCTGCCTCAGCCAGCATGGGACAGATCGATTAAGTTTTTAAACAGCAACACATTTTAAAAAACCTGACATAAACTTTACTCTTTATTTAGTCTGACTGCATAACAATAACACAACTATAATTATAATATAATTATATAAATAAGATATATATTGTTCTGCCCATATTGTCATAGTAATATGTGCTATGTGCTGTTACAGATTATACTGCAATGTTGGTTTGACATTGTTGCCATCTAGTGGCCAGAGTTAGTTATTATTTTGTCACTAGGAAAAGGAATTCCTTTACATTCAAGGCAGTAACCTTTAACCTGGAACTGGTATCTTCACAGTAAAGAGCAGTAACCTTTAACCTGGAACTGTATTTCCTTCATTTTATGACTGCTCCATGATATAACAGACTGCAGACAGAAGAGCTCTCATCTATTCCTGGATTAATGGTGGAATTGTCTGTGAGTACACTCACTGATAGAGTGAAGCTGCTGTATAATGTTTTAATGTACTGACACATATGTTTGTTTATGCTTATGTTGTAGTTTTACAAAGTTATTCGGAAAAAGAATACATACAGATTTGATGTCTCACGTTTCTTGACTTCTGAATTATTGTTAAGCTGTCTGACTAGTGTTATACAACAGTTCAATAACGCGAAGCAGAACATATATTATATATCTTTGTGAAATATAATAATGTAGCACCCTCTAGTGCAGGGGTCTCAAACTGGCGGCCATCCAGCTGTTGTGAAAATACAAGTCCCATGAGGCATTGCAAGGCTGACAGTTACAAGCATGACTCCCACAGGCAGAGGCATAATAGGACTTGTAGTTTTGCAACAGCTGGAGGGCCGCCAGTTTGACACCCCTTCTCTAGTGTGTGCTACTAACAGTGGCAGTGTATGGAAATTTACCTGACTCATGTTACAGCCCGTGAGTCTAATTGGGTCTAGCTTCACTAGAGTTCAAGGCTGGGTGACTCATCCTGGCTGCTCTCTGGGGCCTCCCCCTGGTGTCTAGAAGGTTGGAGAACCTTCTAGAATTAGAGGGCGGGGGTTAGAAGGAGCTGCCATGAATATTTATTGGGCCTCAACCAAGCCCCAGAAGTAGGCTGGAAGGGGGCTCAGACAACCTCATAAATAGACATGGGCTTCTGCCAGGGAGTTGGGTGTAAGATGGAGAAGCAGTGCTGAGGAGAGACTGTCGGTGATCCATGAGGAAGCCCCCTGCTGGGGAGGGGTAATACCTCGGCCTGGAAGCTCGGGATAACTGGCCTAGAAGGATTCCACCACAGGAGGCAGTTGGCAGATAACCTTCAGGAGAGGCAGCGTGACAGAGCAAAAGACAGACAGTTAGTAGAGATCAGCGCTGAGCTGGGACAACACAGGGGGAGAGACTGTCAGCTGTACCAGTGCTCTCTAAAGACAGCAGTGTGCTTAGTCTTCATCCTTGGCCTGGGAAATCTCCATGGAAGTATGCCAGTCAGGCAGGACTGGGGCAGAAAGTCAGTCAGGAGGACTTGGAGGAAGATGAGCCAGAAATAGTTGGTGGCAGCCAGGTGGGCAATTTTCTGCAAGCAAGTGGCACTGGGATCAGTGGCCCCAAGGGAAGGAGACAGAGGAATGTCATGCTGTTTGCTCTCTGCACTACTTTATCAAGGGACTGAGAGTTCATTCCTGTAATGGGCCTTTGCTGTGCTAACAATAAAACTGTTAGTTCCCTCAAGAGAGTAGCAGGTGTTTTGCTGAGAAAACCAAGTATGTGCAGGAGGAAGGAAAAGTAGACTTTTTGTAAATAGGGAGGAATTGTCCCTTTGTTCATAGTTCTGGACATTTTTCAAGTTGGGCATCCCATAATTCCCTACCCCATCCAAGTTATCAACCCCTAATAAAACACCAAAAACAAGCCAAGGACTGATTTCTGCATTGGAGTTCATGAAGGAAATGCTGTATGACTGGCTGTGCAGCAGTGGGGACCCGGGACACTAGCAACCCCTACGAGGGTAGTGCTACAATAATAATTATAAAAAATATGGCACAGCAAGCATGTGTAGAACTCACCCCCAAGGAGATGCTGCTTGCTTTGAGCCCCCCTAGCCTGTGTAGGGTTGAACTGTTTCATAGTTGTCCCACTTACGGACCCATCATTGGAGACCAGGTGATTGACTTCCACACCGCTGATCTATTGCTTGCAGAGTTTTTTTTTAGTAACTTTGAGGGAGAGGGTTAAGGCTCGGGACATCCCTGAGGTCACAGCAAACTCAACCTTTAAGCTGACCTGGCATCTTGTGAGTTTAAGCTCCTGGTTGTGAAGTAGGTGGGCCAAAGTTATTCCATGGTGTTCCGTGTTCAGGCACAGATGCAACCCTACTGACCTAACATGGCCATGTGGTCATATTAGGTCAATGATGTTACGAGCACGCCAGACCCTTTGTGTATGTGCAGCTGTGGGCTGGAAAATGCACCAGTTACAGTTGATTGAGCTGGCATTCTCGGTGCTTGCATGGGAATTCTCTCTGATAATGAGTCAGTAACCCCCTATTGTTTATTTATCTGTGGTCACCCTAGAAACTACAAGTAGGCTCGAGGGATAAATCAAAGCCCCTGAAACTTGATGAGAACATGTCTTTCTAATGATGGTGGGCGCAGTGGCGGCCAGTGCTCAATATTTGGGGGGGCGGCAAACAAACCTGCCCTCCCCACTCGCACAAATGACCACCCCCGCGCGGGAGACAGGTGGAAGGCCGGCGATCGAATGGGAAGGCAGCGATGAGTCCAGCCTTATCTTAGGAGGCTGCTCCTCGCTCCAGGCTCCCGGCCAAACAGGCATTGCTTCTCCTCCTGGTCGAACAGGAAGTGGCTCCCGAGACCCGATTTTCCGGTAGTCCTAAGACTCCCTGGCCAAACGGGTATCAGGACCTGCTTCCTGATTGGACGGGAGGAGAAGCAGGAAGACATTAGCTAATAATAATTAGCTAATGTCACACAACTGGGTGGGCTCACGACACAGTGCTCTGCGCCCCAAGCCCACCCTTTTTTTAAGCCAGTCAGAGCCTCAGACTCTAATCATGTGCTTAAAAAAACAAACAAACATTGGAATACATGCATCCAGAGCCCTGCATGTAGATTAAGGGTCGGGTGCATGGATAAGGGGGGGCGGCGCCCCTGCTGATGGTGGGGCAGCACAGCAAAGCAATCGGAAGACAGTTGTCACTCTAACATGAAGAGTCCGAAAAAGAACCTTTAGTCCCCATTCACACTTAATCCGTCTTTGGAATCGTACAACTTCACTTTTAATCGCAAGATTTCAAAGCCAGATGTCAGTGCGATTTGGCTGACATCTTTGCAACTTCATGCACAGATGTCTTTGCAAGTCGCACCTGAAATCACCAAAAATAGTGCAGGAACTTATTTTTCAAACCAGTGCCGACAATAGGGTGCGACTTGTCATGCGATTCGGATCTGTCAAATCACATGCCAAGACGTGCCCCATGATTACGTAATTTCTGTGACGAAATGCGTAGGGTGGAGCGACACGCTGACGTCACCGCGCGCTACGTCCCCGACAAGCACGGGCGTGTGTTACTGCAGCCGGCCGGCCGCAAACTTTTAAAAAAAAATTCTTGTATTGGTGTATATACGCCGTTGGCGTATTTTTAAAATAAATTTTCGGATCCTGCCCATGGTCTGCCTTTTCCCTTTTTGGTTTTTGGGATATATACTACCTGGTGAGGTAAAAGTTCCTGGTGGCTCTGAACGATCGATCAGTGCTGGAATCGACACAGACGCAACGATCTGCCAGACGGGAAGAAAACAAGGAGGAAAAGGCCTTGGCTGGGCTATAGCCACAGGTGCATTCTTCCTAAACAGCTGTTAAGCTTAAATTCTGGATGGTGGTGGGATCATTCAAAAGAAGTCACTTTTGCACAGATGTCAATTTAATTTGATCAGCGATCCTGCACAGCACTAATGTGGACTTTGTTATTTAGCTTATGAACTTTATATTTTGACATATTTTTGGACCATCACTGGTACATATGTTTCACAATTATTCACTGTATTTATGATTCTCTACTTTTTAGCATTTCCAGGATTTTTTGTTATTATTTATAGCGCAACCTTTTCTTTTTATTATACATGCCAAGTCGCACCGGTGTGAACGGGGGCTAAAGGAAGGATCTGCAGAGATTATTTTGATGAGAGATGTCCTGTAGATTAAAAAGAATTAAAAAAAAAAAGTTAAAAAATACACAATAAAGCTTGCATCATATTTTAGTGATTGGATTTGCATCTACCATTTGAAGGTCACTGGTGGGGACTCCAGTGGGAAGATTTTAAGATGTGCTGGAGCTCCCAGTTCTGCAGACCAGTCATGGCAATCATTCTCCATGTTGGATTTATTTTATATGAAGAATGCAGAAATGATTGTGGCTTATTCCCATCGACAATCTAACAAAGTCTCCAAAATTATACATTTCAAGTAAAATTCTAGTTGTGTATGGCTAGCATTAGGATAGTAGTTTTCCTTCAACTAATTTTCTCTTCTTTCTAGGTGGCTGCATGGGAACTCTCTCTGCTAATGAGCCTGTGCCCCCCTATCATTTGTTCATGTGTGGCCACCCTAGAGATGACAAGCAGCCCTGAGGGATGGATCAAAGCCCTTGGAACAGAGCCAGGTGGGAATGTATTCTGATGATTGTGATGGACCATTAATGGTTGTATGGAATGGTAAGGTACAATGAGGGCCTCTTGTTACGTTCCTCAGTCCTGCTGATGTCTTTGCTTCAGTTGGTTTCTATTAATCTCTGCTGTAACCAAACAGATCTTAGAGAATTTACTTCCCAGCTGTTGCAGAAGAAAGCCAATACCACTTCTAACAAAACGTCAACACTCTCTTTACGAGAGCCCTTAATGTACCTGGATTAATATGATTTTACTTCCGCTGATGTAACAGCAACAAAGAAAACCAATAACAACTGCTACAGTAATAATAAACAGTATCACTCTGTTCCTTTATTATAGCCATGGATACTATTTAAAGTCTTAGTTTTAGTCCACCTAAAAGTGATGCTTCAGTTTTCCTATCTTTAAACCCTAAATGGATGACATTTGGTTTTGCTAAAATGCTGTTTAACACAAACTATTTAAATGCATTTAGCTTCTTTGATTAAAAAAAAAAAAAAAATCTACTTTTTTCCATCCATTGTTGCATCTCACTGCTGTTAATCTCCTCCAGCCTCTTTCAGCCAGTTACTATCTACATACTCTAGCTCAGGGATCCTTAAACTACGGCCCTCTAGCTGTTACAGAACTACACATCCCATAAAGCATTGTAAAACTCTGACATTCACAGACATGACTAGGCATGATGGGAATTGTAGTTCCTGAACAACTGGAGGGCCGTAGTTTGAAGACCCCCTGCTCTAGCTCAATGTTGGCTGCACATTAATGCTCTGGAGTAATGTCTTATTGTAACACAGGTGGGCGACGTCTGCCCAATTTGAGTCGGTGGTACTGGTAGGCTCCACCAGGGACACAGATGACAGGGTTGCAACACAAAAGAACAATTGGGAAACTGTTGTCACTATTTAATAGGAAGAGCCAGTACAAGACCAGCAATCGTTCTCCCTGTTGGATTTATTTTATATAGAGAATACAGTGGTAGGAGTAAGGCTTTTTGGAAACACCCATTTTGTGAGAGTAAAAGCCAAGGGCTAAGAACAATGGTGGGGAGGTATAGGACTGAGACCTATAGGGAGGATTTCCAGGGCTGGAAATCATGGTGAGGAGGTTCAGGGCAGATAACAATGGTGGGGAGGTCCAGGGCTGGGAACTATGGTGGGGAGGTCCAGGGCTGAGAACTATGGTGGAGAAATCTAGGACTGGGAACTATGTTGGGAAGTTCCGGGGCTGGGAACAATGGGGGGAAGGTCTAGGCTAGGAACTATGTTATGGAGGTACAGGTCAGGGAACTGTATGAGCGCGCCATACCCAACTCCTCCCCCTTGTTTCTCACCTATTCTTTTTTCCCCCGTCTCAACCTCTTCATCTGTTGTATACATCTCTATAGATTCTAGCATTAAAAGTATAAATGGTGGAGTTACCTGCAGAGTTAATAAATTAACTCTTTGCTACTTCCCCCTCTTCTAGCTCACCGCTTCTCCCTTAAGTAATATATACATGAGAGGGACTGTGAACAATAGGTACACCTATTTCTATAACTCAGATACATGGGATAGGGGATAAGTGTATTATAATAGGAATATTTATAGTACTTACTGTTACATACTCACTGCCAAGCCCCCATAGTGAATATAGTATTTGAGGGTAATACCCCATATTAACTGATTGATAGACTATCTCTCTGGCTGGTGTACCCGTGGTGGTTTTTTGGTCTGACCCGGGGCTTTTTTATCACAGGTGTGTCGTTTTCCTCCCCTCCCCCCCCCTACCTTCGGGTACCCTGCTGTCCTGTCAGCGGTGGGTCAGCATTAAGTGTGACCCCCTGTAAGCCACACTGAGTCTGGACGGTTGCCGTGCCGTGGTCTACCCTTGGGGGGCGCATGTGACCGCCGTCTGGAGAGGATGAAGTGATTTTAAAAGATTCCCATGCAGAAAAAACGCTCTACATATTTTGGTAAATATGCACAATATGTATCTGTTAACTCTATGTTAATACGCAAGGAGTCAAACATGGCATATTTGCCCACACTTGACATTTAATCTAATAGCCATTTTTTTGCTATACAAATCACAAATTTTATCATAAAATAATTATCATTACATTATTTTATTCCTTATAAAACATTTGTTCTCATTTAATAAGCTCATGCATTGATAAGAATATCCATAGTGGATGCACATCCTGATATGAACACTAATTAGACATTTATTAGTGTTAGAAGTCCAATTGTCTCTGATTCCCATTTTGCTGCAGGTGCCGCTTTTACCTCTCCTTCCCATGGGGGGTGTCTCACAATGTGGTTTCTTGCAAGCCCTTTGGGCCGTATTCCTTCTCCTGGAGAGGCCAGGACATCCATGGAGTCCACTGGATCATCCAACAGATTAAAAAATTTCTGGTTGCGAGGTCTTTCATTTCACTCTCCAGCGGTAAATATAATAGCATTGTGCTTGTGTTAATTGATGCATAATGTAGGATACTTCTTATAACTGAGATGTTCAAACATATTTATCTAGGAGTCAACCATTCCCCAGAAGAAGACCATGATATAATACGTTGAAACGTCGGGATTCGCATGCAGTTTAAACCACTATGTTATGCTGTATGAATATATGGTTGCTTGGCTGTATTATGGAATGATTATTGTATTCTTTCAACCAGAGTGTAACTTTTTAACACTGACATGTATTTGTAACTCATTTATTAAAGACCCTTTTATATAATTGTCATACTCAAATTGACCTATTTTGCTGCACTAAAACCCCCCTGGGGGAACCTTCCCATATCATTTCCAGGTCAGGGAACTATGGTGGGGAACTCCAGGACTGTGAACTAAGCTGGAGAAGCCCAGGGCTGAGAACTATGGTGGGGAGGTCTAGGGTTGGGAACTATGTTGGGGAGGTCCAGGGCTGTGAACTGTGATGGGAAAGTCCAGGAGTGGGAACTATGGTGAACAGGTCCATGGCTGAGAACTATGGTGGGAAGGGCGAGGGCTCGGAACTATAGTGGGGAGGTCCAGGGCAAGTAACAATGGTGGGGAGGTCCATGGCTGAGAACTATGGTGGAGAGGTCCAGGGCTGGGAACTATGATGGGGAGCTCCAGGGCTGGCAACTCTAGTGGAGAGGTCCAGGGTTGGGAACTATGGTGAGGAGGTCCAGGGCTGGGGGCTATGGTCAGGAGGTCCAGGGCTGGCAACTATGGTGGATAGTTCTGGGGCTGGGGACTATGGTGGGGAGGTCCAGTGCTTACAACTATGGTAGAGAGGTCTACAGCTGGAATCTAAGTTAGGGAGGCCCAGGGCTGCCAACTATGGTGGGAAGGTTCAAGACTGGGAACAGTGGTGCCCCCCTCTAGGGTTGGAAAGAGAGATTAAGAGCCAGACCACTCAGCACAGCAGACTCCAGATCCCCCTGTAACTGAAATATTACATTGGGGTGGGTTGAATCTTTTATTGGGGTCAATTTCCAAAGTACACCCAACACTAGAGTAAGCATCCCAGTTGATGCTGCTGTAACTAATATGGGTGATTGATTGGTCGATCTGATCTCTGTACATACATACACAGATAGTCAAAGCGCAAAAAGATGAGAACTAAAATGCCCAAGTATATGTTAATCTATAATATTCACAGGACTGGAGCAAACTGCAGCCAATCAAAGTTTTACTTTGGTCAAATGCTCAACAATTTTTAAACCAATTTCAATCATTTTCAACCAGCTTTTCAACTTTTTGGATACAATTAACAGATCGGCAACAATTTATATCAAAACTGTAAAAAATCCTAAAATGTATCTAAACCTAAAAACAAAAAAATTGAATATATTGCAGCTTACTTGTCCTTAGAAGTGATGGCTGCATTGGGTTTTACTTTTTCCCATATTTTGACCTGGTGAGCCAGCAAGTATCACCCTCCCTTAGCTAGGGTGACAGCACTCACTCACTATACTGTATCTATGGAGGTGCAGTGTTGCTGGTGGCAGGATTTACAGCAATTATTTTACTATCCAGTTGAGTTCAGACATTTTCTGAGGTTACATAATACGTAAGCCTGAACACCAAAAAAACATTGCGCCTCTTATTTTACTCATTATTTAATAAACTACCGCTTTGTACTCTTTGCCTATTGGTGTGGTGACCTTCCTACTTCTTACATAGTTTGAGTTTGACTTTTCTCAGGACCCCGTGCCCCATCAGGGTACTCTGGTACATGTGATCAGTCCACTGAATTGAGTCAATTTGATGAATGAGGTGGTCTTTCAAAACACTGCATATTAACAACAGGAGATCTAGAATTTTGTATGCACTTACAGCAAAAGTTAACTTGACAGAATTTCTAACCTTTTACTACGCTATCCAAAGGTAAAAACAAGCAAAAAAAAGAAAAAGTTTTGCTTTCACATACACTATCACAAGGGATTAGCAGGGATATCAAACTGATGCTGGTTGAGCCACATGCGTCCCTCTTGCTTCATCTGTGGCATGCGGCCCTTGGTAGTTTAAGAATTTACAGTGAACAAAGCCCCAGCTGTTCTCCAATGGATAAAAGATACACTGCCTTACATCATTTTGCAGCTTTATACTTCAGGAAATGTTTTATGACCCCTTTCTCTGGGATAAAATGTTATCAGCTCTAATTGTTATATTAATGTTAGAAAGATGTTAACCCAATAACTAAAATCTCATATATGCTTTAAACCTGGTAAAGTGATTTCAAAAGTAATTTTTCGTTTTTTTAAATCTGCAACATTAAAAATACTACCTGGTGACTAAAGCGTTCTGTCTCTCAATTGTGCTCCTGTGTTGTCCCTTTGTTGTCCATGGTGGTCACCATGGTCTATCAGTGGTCACTGTCACATGGGTATGGGGTGAGGTTATTGCCTCCATGCCCACACTGTCCACTGGTGGTCATGTACATTGTATTTTTCAGGGGATAACTAGAATTAGCATCTTCTGGTTTCCATTCTGCAATGGAAGAGTAATTGCCTGCCTCTGGACCAGCCTCCTGCATTGTAGTTTTCTGGAGTTCTTGTGTGGTGAAGAGAATTAAAGACCATGTCAATGACTTAAAAAGTTGCAGGAAGAAGCAGAGGAAAATCAAAGTATTTTAAATGCTTATTGCAGCTTTTCCATAAACATTTCATTCACTTGCAATGTGCCCTCAGACTTGCTATAAAATGTGATTACTCTAGAGAGTAAATTCCTTACCATAATCCCCTTCCTTCTTTGTATGTCATAGCTCTTTCCTCCTAGGAGAGTGTCTAATTACTCTCTGAGTCCACTAGAGTGACAGCACTGAGCCTGCTAGGGTAGGTCCAGGGCCATATTGTCGACATGCCTTACCATGCACCATCCCTCCAAGATAGCGGTGCACAGCTGCAGTCTCAGGGAGACTTGAATGTCTACGCCAGTGATTCTCAACCAGGGTTCTATGGAACCCTAGGGTTCCTCCAGAGGTTGCTAGGGGTTCCTTCAGCATTGGGCCATTTATGCCTCTTGGATAAGTTTCCACGGACACCATTGATATTTTTGGCTATCTGTAAGGAGGTAATTCTTCCCAATGACCACAAGTGTAAGGACCATTTTTCCCACTGGCCATCACACTAATGTTTTATGAGTTGTAGATATCTCATTTTAAGCAGGGGTTCCTTGAGACTGGAGAACTATTTTCAACGATTCCTCTGTGTTGAAAAGGTTGAGAAAGGCTGGTCTACACAATGGAGGCTTTTACCCCTTGAAATTTTCCAAATGTTGTCATGTTACAACCAAAAACAAAAATGTATTTTATATGATAGACCAACACAAAGTGGCACATAATTGTGAAGTGGAAGGAAAATCATAAATGGTTTTCCAAATTTTTATCAAATAAATGTATGAAAAGTGTGGCGTGAATTTGTATTCAGCCCCCCTGAGTCAATACTTTTTAGAACCACCTTTTGCTGCAATTACAGCAGCAAGTCTTTTTGGGGATGTCTCTACTAGCTTTACACATGAAGAGAGTGAAATGTTTGGTCAGATTGGATGGAGAGCATCTGTGAACAGCAATTTTCAAGTCTTGCCACAGATTCTCAATTGGATTTAGGTCTGGATTTTGACTGGGCCATTCTAACACATGAATATGCTTTGATCTAAACCATTCTATTGTAGCTCTGGTTGTATGTTTAGAATCGTTGTCCTGCTGGAATACATTTACGTTTTTGGTTGTAACATGACAAAATGTGGAAAATTTCAAGGGGTGTGAATACTTTTTCAAGGCACTGTAAATAATATGGATAGAATTCATTAGTTTTGCGTGGCTTGGCCGCAGGAGAAGATGGCCGCTTAATCCCTGGGCTCTGCTCCTCCACACTGACATCCAGCCTCTCCAGCTGCTCTCTGCCCTCCAGACCGTAGGGGAACATTCGTGCTGCCAACCGGACCATGTCCCGCAGGAAATACCAGCCACAGGGATCTCGACACCTGCTGGAATTCTACACACGGCCCCCGCACTACACCAACCAATATGGCGCCGGCCGGGAACGAGGAGACAAGGAGCAGCCGCCCGAACAGCCAGCAATGACTGAATCCTCCTACATAGACATAGAGGAACTTGGATCTCCCCTCCAAGAGCCAATTCCCTCACCAGGAGACAGAGGTAAGCACTCTGCTGATTCCCCAGATCTGTCTCCCACTAAACAGCCCCCAGTGAAGAAGCACACTGGAGCTGGGACCTGTAGTCCCACAGCAAGCTTACCAGATACACAGACACTGGCTGCATTCCCCACCACTGACAGCCCAGCCTCAGAGCACTCCTTCAAAGCCATGTTGCTCACCCTACAGACTGATCTCCAACGTGGTCTTAAAATATCTATTAACCATTTACATAACAAAGCCAGTTCCCTGGAGGAACGCACTGATCATATTGAACAACACCTCTGACATAGTGGACATTCAGGATGGTCAGGCCGCCTAAAAGATGCAGATTTGGAGGACTGCTCCAGGCAGAACAACATTAAAATAAGGGGTTTCCCTGAATCGCTCTCCGCCTCTGAGATAGAGTACCCTACCCGCACCAATTGTTTCATAAACTGACCCCATCACTAACCACAAAGGATATCATAATTGATCGAGCTCACAGGATCTACAAGCTGCAACACCTGCCAGCATCTCTTCCCAGAGATATCTTAACACGGGTCCACTTTTTTCATACTAAAGGTAACATCATAAGAGTGGCGAGATCTATGCGCTCCCTCCCAGAACCCTTTACCAAGATTTTGCTGTATAATGATATCTCTGCAGCCACAACCCTAGCCCGCAAGTCCTTTGCTCCTGTCACCTCTCTGCTGAACGAGCATAAAATCATCTAAAGATGGGGTTACCCTACTAAGCTACAGCTGACATAGCAGAATCAACAGGTCCCCATCCTGACCCCTAAAGATGGAATCAAGAAGTTGCATAATCGGGGCATTATCTCGCACGCACCCCCACCTACGCCAAAACCCAATCCTTCCTCCAAAATCTCCAACCCCTGGGAATCTCGAAACCCGCCATATTGTCGACATGCCTTACCATGCACCATCCCTCCCGTAGGAGGCACTCACCTCAGGCTGGAACTGACTTTTGCATATCTTAGTAGCAGTGGAGGAGTAGTTGCAATGTTGTTTTTTTTTTTGTTTCTCCACGCTTAATTTTTGTTGTTATTCTACTTTTGTGCCCTTCACTACCTACATTTACAGTTATATTTGATGAACTCGTCTATTTTAAGTGTGCACATCATTTTGTATTATCGCTGTAACTCTTGTCGGGAGATCTGATTAACCCAGAGCTCTCCACTCAGACCAAATCTACACATAAGACCTATTGTAATACTCTTGTCTTCCTCTTTTTTTCCTTCTTGCTATGTAAGCTGAGGGATGACCCTAATTTGTACCATACAAACATCCTTAGTGTCGTCCCCAAATGTCTCTCAAAATTCTCTCCCTAAATGGCAAGGGCCTTAACAGTCCCTTTAAATGCTCCCTACTCTGGCACGAAGCTATCTCTCACAAAGCAGATATCCTATGTGTTCAGGAGACGCACTTTTCAGAAACCAAATCACCTCAATGCTCTTACAATGTCTTCCCACGCATGAGCTGACAAAAAAGCCAGGGGGGTCATGATAGCAGTTCGCTCCTCAATTTCTTTATCTCTCACTCGGGTTGAACAGGACCCCTCGGGCAGATACCTGATTTTATCGGCCTCCTTCAAAAACCATCCTCTCACAATTGTCAAAATATATGCCCCCAATACTCACCAGAGATTTTTCTTTAACCACTTCAGCCCCAGAAGATTTTACCCCCTTAATGACCAGAGCATTTGTATCGCTGTATCACTTTAACTGACAATTGCGCGGTCCTGCAACGTTGTACCCAAACAAAATTGATGTCCTTTTTTCACCACAAATAATTTCTTTGGTGGTATTTGATCACCTCTTTATTTTTTGCACTATAAACAAAAAAAAAAAACAGAAATTTCTTTTTAAAAAGCTATATTTTTTACTTTTTGCTATAATAAATATCCCCCAAAAATATATAAAAAAACAAATTTCTTTCTCAATTTAGGCCGATATGTATTCTTCTACATATTTTTGATTAAAAAAAATTGCAATAAGTGTATATTGATTGGTTTGCGCAAAAGCTAAAGTGCCTACAAAATAGGGGATAGATTTATGGCATTTTTTATTATAATTTTTTTTTTAGTAGTAATGGCGGGGATCTGCGATTTTGTGTTTTTGTGTTTTTAGTGTTCTTTTGACACTATTTTGGGACCATTGACATTTATACAGCGATCAGAGCTAAAAATAGCCACTGATTACTGTGTAAATGTCACTGGCAGGGAAGGGGTTAAACACTTGGTGGCAATCAATGGGTTAAATGTGTTCCCTCAGTGTGTTCTAACTGTAGGGGGATGGGCTACCTAGTACATGACAGAGATCACTGCTCTGCGCAGTGGAGCAGTGGATCCCTGTCATGTCACTAGGCAGAACAGGGAAATGCCTTGTTTACATAGGCATTTCCCCGTTCTGCCTCTCCTCGTCGTGATCGCGGGCCACCAGCGGACATCGAGTCTGCGGGAGTCGCGGGCACGCCCCCCCGCGACGAAGGCGGGCGCACATTGACACCACCGCCGGCGTGCGCACCCCTGTATTACGAAGGGACGTACGGGTACACCCTTTTGCACATCCATGCCATTCTGCTGACGTACATCACGTGCGGCAGTCGGGAAGTGAGTAAATCCCTGCTAAGAAAACTACAGCACTATCCCAGAGACCAAATTGTGATATGCGGCGACTTTAATGAAATCGTAGATCCCGACTTGATTCTTCTACTCATGTGCAAAAAATCCACAGCTCTTTCCTCCCTCATCTCCCTTGAAGATCTCTATGACCCCTGGAGATGTCAACATGGTACTGAGAGGGACTATTCCTTATACTAACATACCCAAAGATCCTTCTCCATGATAGACCTCTTTCTGACCTCCAAAGTCCTCCTACAAAAAATCACAACTCTTCCATTAGGTATGTTTCATTTGTGAATTGTTTGACTTAATACACTTTATTGCATCTAGCCACAGTGGCAGCATTTAATGGGCACAGTGGCAGCGTTTAATGGGCACAGTGGCAGCATTTAATTAGCACAGTGGCAGCGTTAGATGGGCACAGTGGCAGCGTTTAATGGGCACAGTGGCAGCCTTTAATGGGCACAGTGGCAGCGTTTAATGGGCACAGTGGCAGCATTTAATGGGCACAGTGGCAGCGTTTATGGGGCACAGTGGCAGCGTTTGATGGCACAGTGAGGCTGTTTGTTTGTTCCCCAAATATTTTGAGCACCAGCCGCCACTGATCTATACAATACTACATTCATCCTGATTCTTTTAATTAATAATAAATGCCTATAAAAATCTATAAATTATAATATCTTTCAAAAAATGTTATGGATCAGCTAAAGAGTGTCCCTATGCTTTGATTCAATTCAGTGAATGCGAGCAAGCTGCCTCTTGCCTTCTCTTTGATAGCCATTGATCTTCTGTGGGGCTTGAGGTCTGGGTTGGGCTGAGACCTGTGTGGTCTGCAGCACTGAGCCATTACCTGTCCGTCTGGACATCCAGTCACGTTCATATCTTTGTAAGTGTATTGTATTTGCTTTGAATGTCATATGAAAATAATAAAAGTACAATTTGTTAAAATGTAATATAATATTCATTATGCATTTTGTTTTGCTTTTTGATGTATGTAGGGTTGCTTCCACTTCCTAAAACCTGATGAAGACTTTAGATAAGTTGAAACGCGTTGGGTTGACTTGGTGGATATGCATTTTATTTTAATAATTTCACATATCCCTGCAGTATATGTATATTGTAGGAATGGTATAAGATCACGACATGTCTAGACCAGGCAATTTTAAACCTGTTGTCAATAAAAGTTTTTTTTTACTTTTTATACACCAATTTGTAATTGTGTGATTTCTATTGCTGCACCAACGTCCCATGGGAGATATTTATTGTTTACTCCTGTTTTGTACTCCTGTGCCTTGCTGCCCGACTGTATACCAACCCTAGCCTGTATCCTGCATCTGCCTGATGTTCATGTACCTCGCTGTCTGGCTGTTGATGACCTTTTTGCTTGTGTCCTGGCTATACTCCCGCCTGCTGATCAAGTGTCCCTGTGTTCCAGTTCCTGGTTCCTGCCTGGTGAACCACGGTCATCTGCTTCCTGCGAACCTGAGCTAGTGCTGCCTGTTACAACGGCCCTTGTTCCACTCTGTGTCCTCAAACCTTCTGGCGGCGCCAGTGGTGTAACTAGAACCTTCAGGGCCTGGTGCAAGAAACCATGAAGGGCCCCCCTGAAACCCAGCCGAAGCCCTTCCCTCCGAGTCCGGTGGTGGAACTCCAGGGCTCGGTCACAGGTACGACTTTTGAGAGCCCTGTAGTTCCACCACTGGTATCAGCAGTTTTTTTTATTATTTTTTTATTTTTTTTAGGAGTCCCGTTGGGGGACTTTGGTGAGATATCAGAGGTCTAAACAGCCCTATGATTTTACACCTTTGAGACAAAGAGGAAGAAGGGAAAGGGAAATTGGGTCCCTGTCCTCTGGGCAGAAGTGGGCCCTGTCCCCAAAGGAGATGGGGTCCTTGCCCCCAAGGGAAATGGGGACATATCTCCCAGAAAGACTGTCAACATCTGTGTATGACGGGGAGGAGGGGGGGGGGTGCTGGCAGACAAGCCTGCGGTGTCCTTTGGGGAGCCGGCTCTCATAGGGCTGCACTGCATCTGTGTGCTTAAAGTTTGTTTGCCCGGGAGAAGCATGCAGTGCAGTGTGAGCCGGACTCAGGGGGCGGGACTCTGGCTGGAGAGGACAGACACCGGACTGAGCAGAACCACTGCATGGAGCAGGAGAGGGGGACCCGGAGGAGCGGCAGAGGACACAGGTTGTGTGGGGAATGCACAACTAAAGAGCAGCCAGTGCGGTAGTCAAGCATGGAGCTCAGCTAGTCCCCCCCACCTCCAGCCACCCGTGCACCTGGTGCCTAACCGCCTATGCTGTCACCGGGCATATGTAGAGGGGGCCACATGGGCCCCTTGCAGCACAGGGCCCGGTTGCACTCGTGACTGCTGCACCCCCTATAGTTACGCCCCTGGGTGTCGCTACCAGGGGTGTTGCACAAGAGGTGCAAGAGAAGTCCCCTCTACATCTCCACCAGGTATGTGACAGTGATTGAATTTATGATTTCTATACCTCTTTTAATCCATAATTTCCTTTTCATTATTCAAAGTATTAGGTCATTCTTCAGTGCCAAAAGCTAAAAGAAGCAGGCCCAAGATGCCAGCATTGAAATCTTCAGACTTGTATAGAGGACGATGGACATCTCATGTCTGGCCAGCTGTAATGTTCATTGAACCAGTCAAACCTGCAGACAATCAGAGCATTACAACATCTTCACTATTAGTTAACTTCAAGGTCAAGCGTCCATCTTATTCTAATTATTTTATATCAACTGTTTTTATTGCTCATCAGAAGATTTATTTTGCACATACCCTTATGCTTGAACTTTCACCCGTGTCACATAAATATAGAGTTATCCAACCTTGTTTCCCTGACGTATATTTACCTCAAATGCTGATTTTACATAGAAAAACACAAAAACTCCCCGCAAGCTAAAATAAACACTCAGCTTCATTCGCTATCATATTACTGACCGGGATACCATTGTATTTATTTACACTTTCACTGGGCGGATGGACCATCAGTGACTCTCACACATGCATTGACCTAGGAAATGACCCCAAGGTGTTATTTCAAGCACGTTTGACCAGCGGGCCAGTGAAGCTTTAGAGAGTTTGACCTTCCCACCTACCCCAAAAAATAACATCCGAAGCTCTGATAAGATATTCACTTTATTTTAGTGTGTCCCCTGAGCTCGTGAAGGGCTCTAGTCAGCCAGTGACTTTTATTGAGGCACTTTATTCTTGGCAACTTTTTTTGCTCTTTCCAAAAAAAATTTTAAATATATTTTTTTAAAATATGGCTATTTTAACTAGGCTAGCAAGGCAAGCTCGGCAATTTATACCTATAAAAGAAGAGAGGAAATGCTGACATTTACTAAAAAGAGTCCACCATATTCTCCAGAGCAGGGGTAGGCAACCTCGGCCCTACAGCTGTCTTGAAACTACGACTCCCATGAGACATTGCAAGACCCTGGAAATCACAGGCATGACTCTTAGAGGCAGAGGCATGATGGGATTTGTAGTTTCACCACAGCTGGAGGGCAGAGGTTGCCTACCCCTGCTGTAGAGCAATGAGACCCAGTCATAGAAGGGTGCTGGGGTTAAATGGCGAATTATTCCGCCAAAGCATAAATTCAATCCAAAGTATCACCAGCACATCTTATTTAGATAAACAAACAGGACACTTCAAAGTGGAATTAAAGCCAAACACTAGCTATCCTTTAAAAATGTTCCCTCCCTCTTTCTCCTATCCTGCCTACCCTATTTAACAACTAGAGATCCACGCTATAGACGAATGACGGTTACAGCGTAGACCTGCTTTGCCGGGACTACGTCTATTGACGTAGTCCCATGCAGGAGCGGCCTGCGTGCCCCCTGAAGGGAGCGCGCGGCGCGCTCTGTGATCAGCGAGTCTGTGAGACTCGCTGGATCTCAGATACGAGTAAGGGGTCGATCCTGACCCCTTACCACGTGATCAGCTGTCAGTCAATGACAGCTGATCATGTGATGACAACACAGCCGGTAAAAAAGCAGACCACCAGCGGCAGTGAGAGGGACATTAGTCCCGATCACTGCGATGTGCCCTCAGCTCCCAGCCCACCAGCGCCACCTGTCAGTGCCCACAGTGCCATCTGTCAGTGCCCACAGTGCCACCTATCAGTGCCCACAATCAGTGCCTGAACAGTGCTGCACATCAGTGTCACCCATCAGTGCCACCTTACCAACCGTTCAGTGTCTGCCAACCCTCTCCTCCAATCCCTACACTGGCTCCCAATCGCCCAGCGAATTAAATTCAAAATACTAACCACAACTTACAAAGCCATCCACAACTCTGCCCCGAGCTACATCACCAATCTTGTCTCAAAACATATCCCAAACCGTCCTCTCCGCTCTTCTCAAGATCTCCTCCTGTCAAGCTCTCTTGTTTCCTCCTCCCATGCTCGTCTCCAGGATTTCTCCAGAGCCTCTCCCATCCTCTGGAATTCGCTACCTCAACCTGTCCGGCTATCCCCTACTCTAGCTACCTTCAGGCGATCCCTGAAAACTCATCTCTTCAGGGAAGCCTATCACATCTCCAACTAATCTTTTACCACTTCCATCAGCTCATTCCCCACAGTTACAACCTTTTGTATCACCTCCCCCACCCTATTAGATTGTAAGCTCTTCTGAGCAGGGCCCCCTTAATCCTCTTGTATTTTATTGTATTATAACTGTATTGTCTCCCTTTTAATATTGTAAAGCGCTGCGTAAACTGTTGGCGCTATACAAATCCTGTAATAAATAAATAAATAAATAGTGCCCATCAGTGCCACATATCAGTGCCCATCAGTGCCATCTATCAGTGATACCTATCAGTGCCTATTGCAGTGCTGCCTTATCTGTGCCCATCAGTACCAACTTATCTGTCCCCATCAGTGCCACCTTATCTGTGCATATCAGTGCCGCCTTAACTGTGCCCATTAGTGCAGCCTATCAGTGCCCACCAGTGCAGCCTATCAGTGCCCACCAGTGCCGCCTCATCAGCGCATATCAATGAAGCAGAAAAATGACCTGCTTGCAAAATTTTATAACAAACTATTAAACATGATTTTTTTTTTTCAAAATTTTTTGTCTTTTTTTGTTTGTTTAGCAAAAAATAAAAACCCCAGCTGTGATTAAAAGCTGAAAATTGGTCTGGGCAGGAGGGGGTTTAAGTGCCCAGTAAGGAAGTGGTTAAAAAAGATCTGTATACTTTTTTTTGGCCAATCTGGTCATGTGATCCTGCAGCTCCAGGTGCATCATGGAGTGCTCAACAACAAGTGGTAATTCTGGGAACTGTGATGTCATCCATAGGCTCCTGTGGCCCAGCTATTGTTGGCGTTCCCTCCTCTCCCCTGTAGCAGCTACTAAGTGACACAGGGGAGCCGGAGCTGCAGGATCATGTGCCTGGAATGGAGTGGACTAAAAAAAGGTAAGTATACATATTTTTTACACAGGGTGGGAAGGATAGGTAGGAAGAAGAGGGGGAAACATTTTTAGGAATAGCTAGTGTTAGGCTTTAAAGGAGAAGTATAGCCAAAGCTCGTTTGGCTGTACTTCTCCTGGGGATCACATGAGTTCAGTTGATTCTGCACTCCTGTGACTCGTGCTCAGCAGACAGTGGGCTTCAGCCTGCTGTCGGCTGACATCAAAGAGCAGGTCTAGCCTCGGGAAAGATGGCGACAATAAAGTCGGGATCTACCCACAACCCTGGACCGGCACCTGGCTCAGCCTCTCAGGGAGCCACTGAGAGCCAGCTGCTTACTCCCCCTCCCCAGCACAGTGCTCCAGTGAGCGAGGAGGGGGCAGAGCAGAGAGTGGTGACTGACAGTTGCCAGCTCTCTGCTCACGAAGCACTGAGAACCGATCAGTGTATTGTCTAAGCCTAGGAACCCACCCCAAGCCTTCCCCAGCCATTAGAACTCTTAAAGTGGTTGTAAACCCTTAGGTTGTGTTCACACTGATGCGAATTGGATGCAGATTTCCCCGCTTCCAATTTGCATGTCAGGAGATTGTGAGCAGCTCCCTATGGAGCCGGTTCACACATCCCTGGAGCGGCTCCAGTGAAAATTGCACAGGAGTCCTGTGTGTCTTCTGGTCCGAATTCAGCCAAAAATTTGCGCTAAAATCAGACCTGAAACAGTGAACAGGGATGCACCAGGCCCCTGCTGTGAGCCGCTGCAGTGTGCAGCCTTACATATACCCAGTGAAGGAACTATCCTCAGGTGATACACAGAGATTAAACAAATCCTCCTACATAAGTTATATCTGTCTATCTGTAGTCTTCTCTTCTCTACATCAATTCAAAGTCCAGGACCGATAACCTTGCCTGAGAGTTCAGAAAAAAGGAGACGGAGTGCTGAACTTACACTCTGCAGAGCACAGTGAGGAGAGCTCTGAGAGCTGATTGGAGGGAAGCGACAGACCCCCCCCCATCACAAAGCATGCAGGTAAAGAGCTGAGGCTGTCAATTTGCTGGAGTTCCCTCCCCTGTCGCCTTTTTTCTCTTGGTGTCAGGAAAACTTGTCAGAAGTGATTAATACTGATAGCAGGTGAACAAAGCAGCAGACAGAAATTAAATTTAATTGTGACAAGTACACACTATAGAAGGATATGCTTTGTTCAGATTTCATGCCTATGGCTTACAACCACTTTAATGTTTATTGTACCTTTATGTTGCAAAAAAAAAATTACAACTCATAAGGAGAGTTGTAAAGTTGTCCTGTTTATAGTTACCAAAGCCAATTAAACACCAAAGGTACTCATTATCACGTCCTTGGATTCAGAAATGTGTTGGTAATTGCAATAGATGCTTACAATTTGCAGAATCTCTACTAATTCCATGTGTCTTATAGCCACCTTTTCATATGCACAGAGATAAGAGGTTCATTGTGTCACAATCCCATATGTGTAGATAACATCCAACAGATGCAGACATCTCCTGGCCACCCAGAGAAAGAATTTTGTCAATAGGTTTGAATTTTTGTGGCCCATCATTATTGTCCTCTTGGAACAGGCCTGGCTTAAAAAATATCTACATACTACAAGAATGCAATGATTCAGAAAATATGCAGACCAATCAGGCCCTTTGACTGACATATCCGGCATGTCGAACGTACAGACCGTGGACAGACCCAACCTCCAATGTGTTACATGATCATTGTTTTTCTCTCCTCAGCTAAGGGGCTTCTGTTATTTCACACTTGAAGGCCACCCAGTAGTAAAGGACCAGTGCCATCAGGACAGATCGCTTGATCTCAACAACTTACTTCGACAACTTTTGAAACAAGTGCCGTCTGGTTGGTAGTTGTGTAGCTGTTCTTGAATTAGCTGCAAGTTGTATGGTGCGCGATACAGTTCTGTCTTCTATATTTGTCTTCCATCTGTTCTTTCAAAAAGGATGTCACCAGCTGGGAGTTTTTACAAGCTATTCCATTCCAGCTACACAAAAACACAATTAGTGTAAGTATTGGGTAAGCAACAAAGGAAGTCCTTGCCTCCTCTTGATGAAAGGCCTTTATGTGTCAATTTACAAACACAATGATGGGGAGATAAGAGGGTGTTATGTGGTCTTCTAAAGCCTGGAGGCATCTCATTTCAGTTGGCCTGTGGTGAACCTTTCTCCTCCTGTCTGCCTCTCTGTCTTTGTTTCTTCTTTAAAATTAGATAACATAGATCATGTCTTTACAACTGTTTACAGTAGAATAGTGACAGCTAACAGTTTGGTTGTGTGACCAAGCGTAAATACAGATTTTATCAACTATACTGGTGTCTTTATTGTGTCATGCCTTGCTCCTGCTCAAAGTACCAGTAAGACTTTTTGAAATAAGCATACAGCTTACTTGTAATGCTGGCCAGTGGCCATACACCAGTATAATTTAGTTTGAACCTTCATACATGTAGCGGTGACACTTTTGCAAGGTGTTCGCTATGTGTGTAAATTTAGTTTTTTCCTCAGAAAGTGGGGTTCTGAGGGTTAATTGTGCAGGTTCATTTTGGCATCAGTTTGGCTGGGCTGGACTAGGGTTCTGCCTGGTCATGGGTACAGTCAGGTACACATGACAGGCACAGAACCAGGCCTGGTTGGATGTTTAGAGTATCAGCAATCCCCGGAGCCAATCAGTGGGTACGCCTGGCCCCGCTGAGGAGTCTGGGGAAGGGTACTTAAGGTGCTGAAGTCACGTGTTCGGCCGTTGCTGCCTGTTCCTGGACCTGGACCGGGGTAGCCCCGCGAAGGGGCCCGGGAGCGTTTGCCGTCTTGCAACATGGTCAGTTTGACTAACCCCATAGGTCCGCTTGGTCTGGGGCCAAGGATCCATCTGTTCCCGAGTCTCGGAACCTGGCTGGTCGGAGGCGCAGTAACTGAGGGAGGATTCAAGGCGTCCGGGTGCACTCTCAACCTTGGAGGGGCACCGCAGCTCGAGTAAGCGACCGGGGGAGGACTCTTCGGAGGAAGGCCAACAAGCTGGCATCCCAAGAAGTGCCTGGTTGCTGGGTTGTTAAGGACACTAACGAATCCACAGTTTTGCAGTACTGCCAAGGAGACAGAGAACGTTCCAGGTACTGAGAAAAGGTTCCTATTCATTTTCGGTTGAGAATTTATTCAAGGTCAGAGACTTTACAAGTTTCCGGATCGAAGTGTTGACTGCCATAATCTCTGGCTAGAGATTTGTTCAGCTTTGAAGCGCCCAGCTGCGAGTGGCTACTCTCTGGGTTTGCGTTAGAGACTTTTCATATATCAGCAGTTCAAGGTTCCTGAGTTTCTTCACCCTTGCCCTCTGTTCCCATATGAGACTGTGTTTGTTGGATGTTACCCCTGCAAATAAAAACCTTTTTAAAAGGACTTTTATGGTGTTAGTGTCCGAAGTTGTTGGGTACTAGGGTTAACCCGAACACCCCCGGGTTCGGCTCGCACCAGAACCCGCGAATGGACCTAAAGTCTGTGCGAGCATAAGAACCCTATTAGTTACCAGGTAGCCCCGCCCTCCGTTATAAAAGACCTGTCAGACGCAGCGAAGCCTCACACAGCGGGAGCCTCCCATTGCGCGGAGTGGCCCAGAAGAGACGCCGACGCCATGGAAGAAGATGCCGGACGAGAAGACCAAAGCAAGAAGAACCGAATCGGAGGAAGAATATGATGGAAGAAGATGCCGGAAGGAGAAGATGAAGAAACCGAAGGATGAAGAGTGGAAGAAGGAAGACCAGAAGAAAGAAGATTTTAATAAAGGAATTGTCAAAGACCGTCTCCTGTCATTTTTACCATTTTTGACACTTTTTTGGTGAAATGGTAGGGGTACTTTTGTACCCCCTTACCATTTCACACAGGGGGGGGGGGCGGGATCTGGGGGTCCCCTTGTTAAAGGGGGCTTCCAGATTCCGATAAGCCCCCCGCCCGCAGACCCCCACAACCAATGGCCAGGGTTGTGGGGAAGAGGCCCTTGTCCTCATCAACATGGGGACAAGGTGCTTTGGGGGTCTCAGACCCCCAAAGCACCCTCCCAATGTTGAGGCCTTGTGGCCTGGTACGGTTCAGGAGGGAGGGGGGCCGCTCTCGTCCCCCCCTCTTTTCCTGTGGCCTGCCAGGTTGCGTGCTCGGATAAGGGTCTGGTATGGATTTTGAGGGGGACCCCACGCCATTTTTTTTTGGCCTGGGTTCCCCTTAAAATCCATCCCAGACCTCTAGGGTCTGGTATGGATTTTGAGGGGGACCCCACGCCATTTTTTTGGGCTGGGGTCCCCCTTAATATCCATAGCAGACCTGAAGGGCCTGGTTATTGAATTTGGGGGGACCCCCACGCTTTTTTTTTAAGTTTTTTTTTATTTTTTATCAATGACTTTTTTTTTATGAATGGCTTTCAATGAACGACTGTTCTCTGTGTTACGGGAGCCAGCAATTCATTAGCCGCAAGTGATTTTAAATAGCTTTTTTTCCTGCAAAAATTAAAATTTTTGCAGGGACAGTTCTAAGCACAGGAAACATGCGCCCCTTCACAGGCATACTATAGACACCCCCCAAGATGTGATACTGCAATGCTGTACTAACAGCACGCACACACTAATCCCCAGAATCATAGCACATAATGTCAGCAGTCAGCAGCACATAACACTGACACTGACGCTGGAACACAACACAATATGCGAGGCCGCGGGCGCGGCGGCCTTTTATACTGTGGGGCGTGTACTAAACCCCCTGAGCTATAATTGGCCACAGGCATCCTGCCTGTGGCCAATTATTGCTCTCCTCGCCGCTGGCTCTTTGATTGGCCAAGCATGCGGGTCACAGTGCATGCTTGACCAATCATCAGCCAGCAATGCACTGCAACTGGCGCAGTGCATTGCGGGCCGCTCGCATCACACGAATTTGATGCGAGCGGCCCAAATAGAACATGGGTTTGAATCGAACACCGGGCTCATCCCTATTGGGTACTATCCCTGGGAACCCCTGGACACGGATTAACAAGCCAAGCGGAGGTAACCGGTAAGCCCAAAAGTCAAGGGCGCCCCATCGAGGGTTATGGCCGCTACATACAAAATAAATAAAAAATACATTGATCACAGCATTCCATCTTGCCATTGAGTTAACTAATTTAGTTTGAAATCCAGTAAAATTTCATCCTGGACCTGCTATCTGAATAGAATTCAAGACGTAAACAGGTTTGTTTTGTGCCTAGAACATATTACAATATACTTGATTCTACCAGAAGGAACATTACATTCACAGTTAGAACTTTGTTCATTGGAGAACATTTTTTCTTGAGTGAACAAAGTTCTGTGAATGTGTGTTTTCGTCTGGAAAAATCAAGCAAATCTTCAGTTCCGCTCCTTTGGATTTTCTAGTCGGAAATGGGACCTTCCTAAACATTAGAAAATTGAGCGAACATTTAGAAAATGACGATTTTAGAACAAAATTCTACTAATGTATGGCCAGCTTATGGACATTATTAGTTTGTTGCTGGATTGGGCAAAGATCCCTGACTTTTAGTCCTCCATATGACTACCAGCCTGCCATTCTTAAGGGAGCTTCACAGTTTCGTAGTAGCCAGGGTCACCACAGTTACAGCTGTGTCCAGGCCCCTCTATAGGGGAGGACTTAGCCAGTTCCTTCAACCCTTTACCATGGCACTGTGACCTTACAACAAAGTAAAACATGCAGAGTGTAGAGGTGCTGGATGCATGACAGAGCTGCACAGGGAAGTTATAGACATCAGATAGATGGACCACACACAAGGGTTTACATGGGGATATTTCACTACTCCTGTGACTAACTTCCCTGCACAGCCCAACAACTTTGTACTCAGCATGCTGTGCCTAATGTGTGTTCACATCGCAGCTGGAAAGTGGGGATAGCGCAAAGTAGAGGGTGCCCAACAGGATGGTGGGACCAGCAAAGGATAGGGTGTGGTGGGTGACACTATCACACATCAGTGTCAAAAAATTAAACATGACATCCTTTCTATCTAATAACATAGCAATCTGTCTGGTAACATGGAATTCTCCCAGGGAACATAGCAGTTTCTGTGCTACCTTGGCACTCTCCCTAATAACATAGCACTGTCTATAGGTATATGACAGTGTCTTAAAATTAGTTTTTTCTTTTTTTTCCTATTTGTTTGTTAAATATTTAATTTAAGTGTTTTGTTGTATCTGTTTTATAAGTGCAAAAAAATTCCTGTTGTACCTGCCAGAAATCGAGTACATCCTGTGAATCTTGCAATGTTATCTCAATGTCAAGGCCTGGACTTGAACCTAGCGCCTCTGCTGTGTCTGGCGATGACTACTTGAGATGCTGGACAGTGCCCTTTCTCATCCACTGGACAACCCCGATTTATGCCTTGACTTCTGCTGAACCTTGAACTCTTTACTCCTTCCATGAACTTCCTGATTTAAGCCATGTCTCTGCACTTCCTGTTTGCCAGATTACTGTACTCTCTTCAGCCAGTATCTCGCTCTTGTCTGCCGTCCATATTGTTCTACCACTCGTTATCGACCCTTGGCTTGTTCCTCGACTACTCGTATGCCTGATGCCAAGCCGCAACTACTTGTTACTGACTTTTGGCTTGTTTTACTGACTATGCTTCTGTTTGATCCTTACCTTCTTATCCACTTCTGGACCTCAGCTTGCTCACCTCCTGGTGGGGTGATCCTGAGGACTGCGACCTGGTGCTAACATGCAGCAAAATCCATCTCCACCATCAGGAGCTCTGGTGAACACCAGTTAGTACTTAGACACCACACCTCAGGTGAGCCCACGGCATCCGCTAGGGTGACTGCCTGTGTACCTATCCTGCTGGTCGGTGGTAGTCACGCTACTGCTATAGCAACTGGTCTTCGAGCCTAACCCCTGATCATGACACTCCAGAACACGTGTCTTCCTGCCCAGGTTACTTGTGACCTACTTAACACCTCTCCCTATGTTATAGAGATGAGGAGGGGAGCAGCCCAACTTTCTGACTGAGGCCCTGGTGCATGAGGTGATGGCGTGTAGGTACTGGTGGAAGGTACAGGTGCATTGTTTAACCCAACTGCTGGCAGCCTGTCAAACTCTAAAACGTTTATGAGAGGCTGACAGCTGCTATGGCTACACTATGCTGGATGGTACACTGAGAGCTACTTATGTTTAGGGAAGTATGTGCTCAGGGATGAATGCCTGGAGACAAGACGTCTGTATTCAGAGAATTCGTACCTGGGTTCATACTTACTTTAAATGTAAGTACAGCTAGGTGCATCATCAAGCCTGTCCAGGCACAGCAGATGTCAGTCTATATAGAGTTTGACAATCTTTGCTGACAAGCTGTGCCTTCTGCCCATACCTAAACACCAGATCCTCATGCACCAGGGCTAAACACCCAGTTTGCAAGTGTCATTAGAGTGACAATGCTACTCTGTTAAATACAGCACTGTGACTCTAGGAGAGGAAGTGTGTCATTGGCAGGATCACCAATTAAAAATGTAAGAAAAAAAAATTGACTGGTAAGTCACAATATATCCCAATTTATTTTTGGTTTTAGATACTTTTAAAAAGACTTGACAATCTAATAGGTAATATGGTAAATGCTCCTCATAACAGTTCCTATGATAACATAATAGTCTCTATAGCAGCCTTTCTCAACTTTTTTACCTTAGAGAAATTCATGAAATAAATTTCAGGTCTCGGGGAACCCTTGTTAAAACCAGTTCATTGGAGGTAGGTGGAAAGAATGCTCCCTAATGCCCCATACACACAGTCGGAAATTCCAACGGAAAATGTACGATTAGACCATGTTGTCACAAAATCCGCCCGTGTGTGGGCTCCATCTGACATTTTCCGTTGGAAAAAAATTTGAGATCCTGCTCTCAAATTTTCGGACAACAAAATCCGATCGGACTGTTTCCGATAGTGTGTAGAGAATTACGACGGACAAAGTGCCACGCATGCTCAGATCAAATTACGAGACCAAAGCTATTGGCTAATAGCCTCTACGTAGTTCCGTCGTACACAACAAACGTCACCACGTTCATAATGATTGGATTTTCCAACAACTTTGTCCGACCGTGTGTATGCAAAAACAAAATCCGTAGTTTTGTGGTTGGAATTTCCGACCGTGTGTATGGGGCATTAGAGTGGTGGTCAGAATGCCACCCTTATGCCCCATACACACGATCTGAAATTCTGCCAGCAAAAGTCGGATGTGAGCTTTTGGTCAGAAATTCTGACCATGTGTATGATCCATCGGACTTTCGCTGGCAGAATTCCAGCCAGCAAAAGATTGAGAGCAGGTTCTAAATTTTTCGGTCGGAAAAAGTTCTAATCGGAAATTCCGATCGTCTGTACAAATTCCGACGCGCAAAATTCTTACACATGCTCGGAAAAAATTTGACGCATGCTCGGAAGCATTGAACTTAATTTTATCGGCTCGTCGTAGTGTTGTACGTCACCACGTTCTTGGCGGTCGAAAGTTCAGCAAACTTTTGTGTGACCGTGTGTATGCAAGCCAGGCTTGAGCGGAATTCCGTTGGAAAAAACATCCAAGATTTTTCTAAAAGAAAATCCGCTTGTGTGTACACGGCATTAGAGATAGTTAAAAAGATCATTGATGTGATGCCAATAATTCTGCCAAGTGGCATTAGCCCTGGAACTTAGCAGGCACCATCAAATAGGAGGTCAATTAGCCTTAGCTCAGGGAACCCCTTGTACCCTCTGGAGGAACCCTAGGGTTCTATGAAGCCCAGGTCTAGAATAGCTGCAATATAGTAACCTAACTATTTCTTCTCATTTGCCACAGCACAAAACTATTCATCTGCACAGCCTTTGTGTTATGGTAGTAGAGAGTTATCTGACAGGTGGGATATAAGGGTTAATATGACAAGCCGTATATACTGTGCTGCCTATGGCATTATAGTGGGCCTACCACTCACCTTTCGTGTTATGGATGTCATAGATTAAGAATTTACCTTTTCTTACAAAGGAATAGCGTGCAAATGAAAGTCATCAATGCCATTTGCCAGCATAGTTACATATCTCAAATAATTAACATCAATCATGCAATTCACAATTTGCAGTATGTTCAAATCAATTCAATATGTAAATACAGTCCACGCATTCCTGGGATGAATAGAAACCTTTGCTTGCTTTTACCATGAAGTTCTGGCGATTTTCTGGCATGTGAGTCGAGGAAATGCAAATATTTATTTTTTTAGACCTGAAAGCTTTTTGTACTGTACCCTTAGAGAATTTGAAAAGATTTATTGTACATGTTTTTTGTTACATAAGGAGTTTTTTAATTTCATCCGAGGCCCCCCCCCCCCCCCCTTCTGTAAGTTCAAAATTGCTTTACTATAAGGTTTGAAAGGATCCCTAACTTTTCTCATATGATATGTAACAGTTCATGCTGCTTCTGCCTTGCTGGAAATCGCCCCATAATGCATTGATTTAGTAACAGTCAGCTGTCAGCACATTCTCTGACAGTCACTATACCCATGGGATATGTGTCCTAATGCAAAGCATCACATGAACTTGTTGGACACTGATTGCAAAACCGGCAGTATTACTATAGAGAAGCTCCCTCACTTTTGTGGCAAAAGGACCTCCACTCTTTTGGGAAGGCTTTCCACAAGATTTTGGCGTGTGTTTGTGGAGATTTGTACCAAGTCAGCTAAAAGAGTATTTGTGAGGTTGGGTACTGACATTGAACACAAAAACCTGACAGTGTTCAGTAAGGTTGAGGTAAAGGCCACGTGAAGGCCATTTGTGTTCCTCTATACTAAACTCACCAAACCATGTCTTTATGGAGCTGGCTTTGTGCAAAGGGGCATAGTTATCCAGGAACAAAAAGGACCTTCCACAAACTGTTTAACCACTTTCCGACCAGCCGCCGCAGTTATACTGCGGCAGAATGGCACGGGCAGGCGAATCAACGTCATGGGCGGCCACTAGGGGCTAGCGGCGACTGCTGCTCACCCACGGAGCCAATGCGAGTGACCGACGGTCTCCCATGATCACTCGTAACACGGCGAGAACCGGGAGCTCTGTGTGTAAACACAGAGCTCCTGGTTCTCTGAGGGGAGAAGTGACAGATCGTAGTATGAAGTATGAACAGCGATCTGTCATCTCCTGTCATCCCCCCTAGTCAGTCCCCTCCCCCCCCCTTCAGTTAGAACACACATAGGGAACACAGTTAACCCCTTGATCGCACCCTAGTATTAACCCCTTCACTGCCAGTGACATTTTTACAGCAATCAATGCATTTTTATTGCACCGATCGCTGTATAAATGCCAATGGTCCCAAAAATGTGTCAAAATTGGCCGATGTGTCCGCCATAATGTCGCAGTCATGATAAAAATCACAGGGTTTCCGCCATTACTAATAAAAAAAAAAAATCATAATAAAAATGCTATAAATCTAACCCCTATTTTGTAGACGCTATAACTTTTATGCAAACCAATCAATAAACGCTTATTGCGATTTTTTTTACCAAAAATATGTAGAAGAATATATATCGGCCTAAACTGAGAAAATACCACCAAAAGAAAGCTCCATTTGTGGGAAAAAAAAGACGTAAATTTTGTTTGTGTACAACGTCACACGGCCGCGCAATTGTCAGTTAAAGCGACGCAGTGCCGAATCGCAAAAAGTGCTGGTCAGTGCTGGTCAGGAAGGGGGTAAAATCTTCCGGGGCTGAAGTGGTTAAGGGCTTGTTCACACTTGACTAAATTCAAAATAGCGTTAGTATGGTCGTCAGACAGGTGTGGAAATAAGGGGAGATCAATGCGCAAACCAACGGGGAAGGAATCAACAGGCAGCCGCCAACGTCAGGGTGTTCTCACACCAAAAAAACAAGCTGATAATAGTGGGTATGAATGTGGCGCTTACCAAATAAATCTAGTAAATAAAATGATCCTCTGGAGGTACCATACACAAAATTGGGTTTACAATGCTCCCCAAATGCCCTATGGACAGTTTTTAAGCTTTTGACGAGCGTTAAAACTGCTCCATAAACACCTATTCCATTACAGTGAATGAACGAATCTTAACGCCCCACAACCGCTCCACAACTGTCTGCCAGAGCATTTGCAAGGCGTTATCATAGACTAAAATGGAAAGCATTGAAAGGCTTCAAACGCCTCCTGACTCGACATGCAGCTTCAGTTTTGAAACCGCGCAATGCTAAAGCTGATTGTGAACAGCACTGTGTGCTGTCTATTGTATCTTGTGCATAGGCGATTTGAAAAATCAGGAAGAACTCCGGGCAGCGGCACACCAGGAGAAGATAAAAATTCAAGGAATTTATTTAAAAAGCAGGAATCACATCAATCCATAACACAGCAAAGCAGAAGGGGGGGGGGCACAAACCTGACGCGTTTCGCACTATGCGTAGTGCTTACTCATAGTGCTTTGCCGTGTTATGGATTGATGTGATTCCTGCTTTTTAAATAAATTCCTTGAATTTTTATCTTCTCCTGGTGTGCGGCTGTCCGGAGTTCTTCCTGATTTTTCAAATCTACTGTGTCATTAGCCAGCACCTGGGGCTCCCAAACAGGAGTAGGAGTATTCGTTCTGAGGGATTGTCCTGGAGCGGTGGTTATCTTTCCCTATCTTGTGCATAGGCATTTGAGGGGCCTCTCAAACACCTGCTCTTAATACCTGAACCATGCTCCTTTCTTCCCTCTTGTACCATTACTGTCACGGGTGGCCCCACTGATGATTGGAGAGGTACAAGGTCAGGAAATGATTTAACTTCACTAAGAGAGCTAGAAATTTGCATAGTGGTTAACATATTTTTATTCATTTTTAGAAATAAAATCTACAAATACCATACCAAATAGAATTTTGGATAGTCATTTACAGGATTTCAAGGCTCCCAGGGCCAGAATATCAAATGGTGGCAAAGAACTACAAAATGTGTCTAAAACTTTCTTTGGTGTCACTGTTAATTGGTGTTGGCTAACCTGATGGCAAGGTTCAAAGGAATCTGCTACATGCGATTGTTGAGTGTTTCTATTTCCATATAATTATTGAAATTCCAGCAAAAAAATGTAATTTTATTTTGGATAGAGCTGAGGAGGAATGGAGCCCCTGCAAGGTCTTTATTGCCTACTGTACTACTAATAGGGAGGGTAATTCCTCCAATGAGGACATGGACAAAAGCAAAAACAAAAATAAAATAATTTTTTTTTCAGTACAATTGAGAATTGAGTTATCATTCTTTTGTTGCTGTCTGTGCCTTTCTATCATACCACCACTTGTGGTCTTGGTGTCACAGGCAAAGGACGTGAGGGAAAAATCTTTCTGTTGGGCTTATAGACAAATAAAAAAAAAAAAAACAGAAATGTTATTCCTTCCCCATGCTGTCTATTACAAAAATAGATTTGGCTGGAATTAGGCTTCAAAGACAGCACTTCATTAGTCTCATGTCATCTCCATTCATTCAGTATCATTACACAAGCCTGAAAGTGAAGTCTTAGTTATTATAGAGGTCACTAAGTTTCTGTCTGGAGGACTTTTTCTCTGTAAGCAGTATATGGAGCCCTAATCCATCTTAGTGGAAACTGTACTACTCATTTACTAGATGCTCCTGATTCTACGGTCTATAAAGTTCCCTGCTGATGGACTTAAAAGCAAGAGTTCAAACACATCAATCAGTACATACAGACTGTAGAATATTATGTGCTGGAATTCACTTTCCCATCCATCCAAACATTTTCCTCTGTCTAATTAACAACACAACGGTGGACAGCAAACCATTCTGATGCAATAACCTAACACTCCACGGGAACACTAGAATAGTGAGCAATATCGTAGCTAAGGATCTTCAGATTGTCAGTACAATCTTTGGGCCTAGGGTCCTTTGACTTATTTCGTTATCCACCACATTGGATCCTGGGGTCTGCTTGGCAATCCTACCCATGGTTGCCAGCTGACCAGAATTTTAACAACCTGGTTAATAAAAATACTGAAGTAAATGTTTAGGGGGATCTGGTCCCCAACCAGAACCACCTTGAAAAGGGAGCTGTCGGACTATTGCGGTACAATATACATATATAGCAATAAATTAATGAACCAATATATATAAAAATACAAAGATTTTTTATTAATACAAAAGAAAATTCAATCATAAAAACATTTGCATACGTGGGATATTTCTACTAGTTTCACTATCTGTGTAGCTTCTTCAGGAAATACAATCTATAAGTCTGCAAAAGAGAACTTGAAGTTTATAACCATATACATTCAGTTGCATCAACATTCAGCAACTAAAACATTTAGACATGATATAGGGGGAAGATATATGGGAGTATACAGCCTCTTACCCCACTTGGATGCCTCATAGGCGCGTGAACAAACCCAGCAGAGCCTCCTGCTGCGACTGGGGAGGGCCTATATATGGGCGACGGGTCAATCTGGGCAAAGAAGAATGTAATGATAATGATGATGTATTAAATGTGATAAAGAAAGATTATAAAACTATATTGAACAGGAAAATGCCCAAAGTTATGGGTCACTGGTGCCAGAAACAAAGAAGTGAATCGTCCTCATAAAGATAATTACGTGACCAATAGTGGTGTAAGCTCTTGAAGGGAGCCATCAAATCCAAAGAAACCAGATCTGTGAGCAGTAGAGACCCAAAACAACACCAACACATCACAAGTGTAGTGTAAGAATAAGGTATAAACATATGGAAAGGCAAGGGACGTGTGTGAGCAGGGTAAGGGAAAGTAAGGGGGAGAAGGGGGGTGGTAAGAAATATGAGGGGTGAGGGAAGGGGGAGAAAGGGAGAGATGGAGGACGGTGAGAAAGAGAGATTAGAAAAATGGGAAAGGGAAGGGGAATTGGTGGAAAAAAGAGAAAAAGGGAGAAAAAACAGCTGGGAAAAAAAAGAAAGGGGGTGGGGGGCGCAGAGGAGGGGTGGAAAGGGGAAAAAACAATCAGGGTGTGGATAGTGACGAAAAGGAAGGAAGAAGTGATGGCAGGGGAAGGAAACGGAAATGAGAAAAAAGGGGAAAGGAAAGAGGTGAAAACGGAAAAATAAAGAGAGGATGGGTATATAAACAGCATGCTATCAAACACTGGACTAAATATGAGTGATAACTATGAAGCAGTAAAATACTGCTAATGAAGGATAATCAAAACTGAAAAACAAATGTGCAGAAAAAGCTAACCAGTAAAGTGTGGCTAGTGTTAATTGATAATAAATAAATAATAATTAATAAAAATACTGTAGGACTTGTCAGTGGTATTGTAGCAGATCTTGCATCAAAACACAAGGTCAGATTATGCAGAAGCCACCCACCCCCTGATTACAAAATGCCAGAGGAAAGCAGGAACAAAAAACATTGAAGTAAAGCACAAAAGATACTTGCCATATTCCTTTTTATCTGCTGGGTTGACCTAGGTGGTGGTGACATTACTGGGTTTCTTACTGGATCCTGAGAAAACTGAGGATCTTAAATCCCACAATATTGCACTCCTATAGCATCTTCTTTCCAAGATTCGGGATGCTGAACTTTCATAATTTCCCAGTGGCATCAATGACAAGAAGATAAGGAATTTTGAAAGTTCAAATGTTTGTAATTGGGAAGCTGCCTTATTATCAAACCATGTATTTTAGATCCACTTTCATAAGAAGGAGACGATAAGGCTGGAAATTCGTTTTATATAAATCCCTACCCTGTCCACATTATCTCCATCCCCTGCTACACTGCACCTTGCTGCTGGCTGACTACAGATGATCCACCTCATTCTCACATGTGCCAACCACTGGACAACTGGGATTGCAAGTTACCGCTGTACAGGTATCCCTTACACACTTAATAAAACATCTCCAAAATCCTGGACATTAATATGGAGCCCCCCTCCCCGTGGTGACTATAGCAGGCTCCACTCTTCTGATGCCGCGTACACACGATCGGAAATTCGGCCAGCAAAAGACAGATGAGAGTTTTTGGTCGTAAAATGCAACCGTGTGTATGCTCCATCTGACTTTTGCTGGCGGAATTCCCACCAGCAAAAGATTGAGAGCAGGTTCTCTATTTTTCGGTCGGAAAAAGTTCCGATCGGAAATTCCAATCGTCTGTAGCAATTCCAACGCGCAAAATTCCTAGCGCATGGAAACAATTCGACGCATGCTCGGAAGCATTGAACTTAATTTTCTTGGCTCATCGTAGTGTTGTATGTCACTGTGTTCTTGAGGGTCGAAAGTTCAACAAACTTTTGTGTGACCGTGTGTATGCAAGACAAGCTTGAGCGGAATTCTGTCGGAAAAACCACCCAAGATTTTTCAGACGGAAATTCCGCTCGTGTGTACGTGGCATGAGAAGGCTTTCCAAAAGTTTTGGAGTATGTTTTTGGAAATTTGTGACCATCTAGCCTAAAGATCATTAGCGGGGTCAGGAACTGATATTGGGTAGGAAGACCTGGCTCACAATGAACGTTCTTATTAGTCCAAAATGTGTTCAAGAGGCTTGAGGTCAGAGCTTTGTGCAGGCCAATCAAGCTCCTCCACACCAAACTCTTCAAGCCTGTGTCTTTCTGGAACTGACTTTGCGCACAATAAAAGAAAATGGCCTTCCCCAAACTGTTACCACAAGCTTAGGGATTCACAATTGTCTAAAATGTTTTTGCTAGCTGTAACATTAACAATATCCTTCACCAGAGACACCTATTACATACCTGGTAGAATAGTGTCTCCTACACCTCTGACTCAGGGCTCTTGGTAGTGTGAACAGAAGGTGCAGGAGTGCAGAATGAAATGAGTGCCTGTAGGTCTTGCCAGTAGCAGAGTGGGTATCCACACTAGGCAGGAGAGGTCATCAGTAGTCTTCAGTGAAGCAGGCAGGCTGGTAGACAGCTGGTGGATGGTAGACTGAAGCAGGCTGGAACTGGCGAAAGCAGGCGCGTGAGGCATGCACTGTAGAACAGCAGGCACAGCAGGATGTAGGCAAGTACTGGAAACCTCAGGAAGGTTAGCAGAGTCAGGCAGGCCAGGTTATACACTGGCAAGATGGATCAGGTACAGAGGAGCAGGCAAGAGTGTGATCAGGGTACAACCCGGGTCAGGAGACAATCAGTGGAAGAGTAACCAATGGAGCAGACAAAAGCGGAGGTCAAGGACAAGCCAGGGTCAGTGCAGGCTTGTGGTCAGACAAGTTGGGTCAGCAACTGGAATCAGGATGCAGAATCTCAGAATCACAGGCTACAGGGAATGCTTAAAGACAAAGTGGCACTGATCCTGAGGACTGAAACAGCTTAAATAGCCCAACATCTGTCACAAGTGCACATGAGCACGTTAATGCGCACCTATGTGCAGTATTAGCCAAATTCCTATGTCTACAAGAGGGAGCATGAATTAGCCCGTGAAGGGGCACAGAAGTCTATCTAGAGCAGTGATGGCGAACCTTGGGACCCCAGATGTTTTGGAACTACATTTCCAATGATGCTCATGCACTCTGCAGTGTAGTTGAGCATTATGGGAAATGTAGTTCCAAAACATCTGGGGTGTCAAGGTTCGCCATCACTGATCTAGAGGAACCATGTTGTCTACTGGCATGCCCTTCCTGACAAAGCTTGAACTCAATAATCTGGAGAGTTGTCCACATACATTTGGCGGTACAGTGTATTAGTCTTGGCTAGACCAACCCTATAAGCCAACATGGCGGACAAATGATTATATTCTAATTAAATATGGTTTTCAAATTTTTCTGCAATCCAAGCCTTCTGTGGAAGAAAAGCAAAGTGGCATTCGCCCTCAAGTAAATAGTTTTGTGGAATCGGCATAGTGTGGGAAGCCTTTGCCAAAAATCTCACAGACTCATTTAGCTGCCCACACAGACAAATCTCGCATTGTACGTCTGCTTCATTCTTACATTCTTCAGCACATTTATCCATTACACAGACGTAGCTGACTCCTTGAGCTTGTTCCTTTTCTGAAGGAACAACTTCTTACCATTTTGCGCAGCTTTAATATGTGACATTTCAGCTAAAACAATAAAGTTTTCAGAGGCTGCCAGTGAAGGCTGGAAGTTTCACTTACGCTGAAATAAGACAGATGTGAGGGCTTTTTTTCTTCTTTTCGGTTTCAATCAGTGAAACAAAACAAGGCAGTGTTTACCGAGCACAAGAGAAATTAGGAGGCAGCTCTAGAAATGTTAGTGTAAACGTTTTTCTTGGGTTTGCGTGGGCCTTGCCATTTTTTGAAATTAGAGGGACACCATTTGTTTCTCTCTCCGTTTACTAATTACACTAATAATGTAGACCTATTGCCTAATTATGCATGAACTAGGCTGGCCATACACCAATAGAATTTTGTGCAAAATGTAGGTTGCAATCGTAAAAAAAAAAAAGTTGTAAAATAATTTAACCTCTTGCCTACTGGGAACTTTTGACCCCCTTCTGCCCAGACCAATTTTCCGCTTTTGGCACTGTCGCACTTTGAATGACAATTGCGCGGTCATGCTACACTGTACCCAAGCAAATGTTTATAATTTTTTCACACAAATAGAGCTTTCCTTTGGTGGTATTTAACCATCACTGGGTTTTTTATTTTTTGCTAAATAAAAGAAAAAAAGATGTCATAGTTTGTTATAAAATTTTGCAAACAGGTCATTTTTCTTCTTTCCTGATATGCGCTGATGAGGCTGCACTTATGGGCACTGATGAGGCGACACCTATGGGCACTGATAGGTGGCACTGATAGGCACTGATGAGGTGGGACTGATGAGGCTGCACTGATAGGTGGCACTGATAGGCACTGATGAGGTGGGACTGATGAGGCTGCACTGAAAGGTGGCACTGATAGGCACTGATGAGGTGGGACTGATGAGGCTGCACTGAAAGGTGGCACTGATAGGCACTGATGAGGTGGGACTGATGAGGCTGTACTGATAGGTGGCACTGATGAGGTGGGGCTGATGAGGCTGTACTCATAGGTGGCACTGATGAGGTGGGACTGATGAGGCTGCACTGACAGGCGGCACTGATGGCCACTGATAGGCAGCACTAATGGGATCTTATAGTGGCTCTGATGGCCTCTGATAGGTGGCACTTATAGGCGGCATTGATGGGCACTGATAAGCGACACTGATAGGCCCTGGTAGGCGGCACTAATGGGCACTGATAGGCAGCACTGATAGGTGACACTAATGAGGAGGCACTAATTGGCAACACTGGTGGGCACTGTTGGGACTGCACTGATAATCAGGACACTGATAATCAGTGTCTCGATTTTCAGTGCCCATGTCCCTTTAACACAGGCTGGTTATCAGCTCTATTTTTCTCTCCTCATGCTGACAATGTGAGGAAAGAAAAGCTGATAACCGGCTTCTGTTTACTTCCATGATCAGCTGTCATTGGACACAGCTGATCACGTGGTAAAGGGCTGCTGTGATTGGCCCTTTACCCTGATCTATGATCAGCTGAGTCCAAAGGACGCAGGGGGCATGCGAGCAGCGTGATCACCAGAGAGCGTCAATGTACGCCCTCCCGGCAAAATAAGCCTGCGCTGTAGCCTTCATTCGGCTATAGCACAGGCAAGAAGGCGTTAATCTTGCAATCAATAAGTCAACTTCAAAAAGTTCTAAAACCATACATGTAAAGCGTATCCTGTGCCCCTTTAACCACTTGCTGACTGCATAACATAGATATACGGCTGCTCTGCTGTGATCACGTACTTCCGGGTAGGGGTGCGGCGTGCGCCATGGGCGACCTGGTCGTGCTGTGATTAATCATAGCAGATGTCGATCACTGGGTGCTGGCCAATGTATTACCGACACCCACTGATCATCATGAAGTTATACAGGACAGGGCCCTGCCTATGTAAACAAGGCAGAGACCTGTCCTGTCAGCGAGGAAGTAATAGATTTTCTTTCCCCGTAAAGCAGGGAATAAAATCTATTACTTCCCTTAAGGCTCGTACACACGATCGGACTTTTCTGACGGGAAATGTGTGATGACAGGCTGTTAGCGGTAAATCCGACCGTGTGTACGCTCCATCGGACAATTGTTGTCGGATTTTCCGCAGACAAATGTTGGATCGCAGGTTTTAAAATTTTCCGCAGACAAATATCTATTGTCAGATTTTCCCTGCGTGTGTACACAAGTCCGTCAGACAAAAGTCCAAAGTACAAACACGCATGCTCGGTAGCAAGGACGAGCCAGAAGCGGTCGGTCTTGTAAACTAGCATTTGTAATGGAGAATTAACATTTGTGATGTGGCAAATTATGAAATCTTGTAATGCAGCGCACAATTCTCTTCTTCTTTAATGGGATAATAATGAAGCTGCTTTGCTGGTGATACTGATGGAGTTATTGCAAACTCATTTTCAAAGGCTTTTTTTTTCTAGTGATATCAAGAATAATATTATTATGCTTTTTTTTTTTTTATTTTTATTTGGGCAAGTTACCACAACACCATTATCCTGTAGTTTTTAAGATCAAAGATACAACTATGTTGGTGTCCCTTGTCAATTTTACATTGTATTTTTTTAAATGTAACTGCCGACTCCCAAACTGTCATTTGAAGTAAAACACATAGCCAAGTATTATTCCACACAATTTTTATTTTTTTGTGTATTAAATAAAGAAAACAAATAAAATTAGACATGCTATCTGTCAATAGAACTTAACCAAAAAGTGAATTCTATGCATCCAAAAATATAGAAAATATACCAAATCATATCATTATTATTCAACCAAAAAAATTAAATAAAAGTGTCCTAAATGTGTCCTGCTTCTTAATATAGGGGGACAACAATGCCAAGAGTTGGTGAAAGCAGGGGTCCGTCATCCCGAGATAATTCCTAAAATCATCTGGATTATTCTCCTGGAGCTCCTGCAGCAAATGGAAAATGACATAATTGGTCACGATTAATAAAGCACCAATTTTTGGTCCAAGAAATCCTCCTCCTTCTGTTCCTGGACTGGACTTGGGTCAAAGCAATAACGTCAGGGCCAATAATAAATAACACGTTATCTCCTCCGGTTCCGCAACATGTCTGGTTGACGAACGGCTCAGCACTATCTAACACAACTCTTCTCTACCCCTCCACAGGTATGTGTCAGCTCAGCCACATCTTCCACCTTTAATTAAAACTTTAATCTGCTTGCTATTTCTGTGTATGAGCTTTTGGTGATCTATGCTGCCTTCAAATTTTTTACAGTCCATATCACTGTGATGTTTATTTTGCTTTCTTATTGTCTATACCTAAATTATGAGCTCTTCTTATCTTTGTGACTATGACCCTTCTGCTCTCTTGCTGTATCTTGTAGTCAGCCTTTGATGTGAGAAGTTAATTCTGTTAGCCATGTGTTCCTCCCATGCAATCTTGACTAAGTAATTGGCAATAATGCCCCCACCCAAACTCAGTATAAATGTAGGCCTTCTCTAGGGGATGCACAGCCAGTGGTTTGCACAGACAGGGATTGCATTGACAACTATCATCTTGAAAAGTATTCATATTTGATTAAAGTGGTTGTAAACCCTTTTAAAAAAAAAATAAAATACCTGCAAGACAAAGGCATAATGAGCTAGTATGCATAGCATGCTAGCTCATTATGAATTACTTACCTGAGATCGAAGCCCCTGCATCGGTCCTCATTCACCGATCCAGCGGCCGTCATCTCTCTGGGGTGTTTACATTGCGGTATTGCGGCTACGACGCTGCGATTGGCCGGAGCCACGATGATGTCACTCCCGCGCATGTCCGTGGGAGCCGCCCGTAACTGCACAGTACGTGCCGTTGATTCAGTTTGCTTAAGTGTGCATGTGCCGATAATGCCGGCACAGGCAAATATAGGAATATCTCCTAAACCGTGCAGGTTTAGGAGATATCCAGTGTAGCTACAGGTAAGCCTAATTATAGGCTTGCCTGTAGTATAAAGTGGTTGTAAACAGTTTACAACCACTTTAAGTATAACACTTATAGCACTTCAGCGAATGCACAAAGCAAAAATCCACAACAGACTTCTGAAGAACACTAAACAGACTACAGGTGACCTGATTCTCCATCAAACTTTTTCATCTCTCATCCAGGCTTCCTCTCAATCTCACCACTCTGTATCATGCACGCCCTACTTTTCCATCTCACAGTTGCATCCTTTCTACTTAAATTCTCTCTCCTTCACCCATCTTCTCCACCCCACAGCTTATATATATCACCCTGACTCCTGTCTTCACCTTATTACTGCACGTATCAGCTCCTGCTAATTTTGAACCCATATACCAATAAAACCTGCAGGACACTGAGAAGTGTCCCCCCACATAAGTCACACTCCCATTTTACCTCTCTCACCCTTCTGCTTTTCCTAACTTCTGGAGATATTTCCCCAAATCCTGGACCGCCATCATTTACCTTCGGCTAACATAACCAGCACCCCCCATCCTCTAATAGCAGCCACAATCCACACAATCTCATTTCTATTCCCAGCCTCCTCTTCTCCTGTGCCCTTTGGAATGCCCGCTCTGTTTGTAACAAGCTCACCACCATCCATGACCTACTTATCACAAACTCCCTGAACCTACTTGCAGTTACTGAGACCTGGATTCAAGAATCTGACCTTCCTTCTCCTGCTGCCCTCTTCTATGGTGGCTTCCTGTGAACCCACTCTCCCAGGCCTAGTGGATGAAAAGGAGGTGGTGTTGGAATCTTTGGAAACAACTAAAGATCAGAGTTCATAGAAGAGGCCCACGGAACCTTCAAGATTTGAAGACTGTGTGGAAGAATGGGCCAAAATCACACCTGAACAATGCATATGACTAGTTTCTCCATACAGGAGGTGTCTTGAAGTGTTCATTACCGACAAAGGATTTTGTATGAAGTATTGAATTTCAGTTAGCGTGTGCAATACTTTTCCCTGTGTCATTCCATTTTATTACACATAACTTCAACTCTGAACTTATTATTGTTGCCGACACGTGGTGACAATTTCATGTCAATGGCACCTTTAGAAATATATTTACCTACAAAAATGGTGACTTGTTCAATACTTATTCTACCCGCTGTAAATTGCATGCAATATATACTGGAAACAGACAGGTTCTCCCTAAGGCTGGATTCACACCTATGCATTTTTAGTGCTTTTTGCATTTTGCAGATTTGTACTACAGTCCATTTAACATGGTTTCCTATGGAACACGTTCTGTAGTGCAAATCTGCAAAATGCAAAAAGCACTAAAAATGCATAAGTGTGAATCCAGCCTTAGTAGGAAGAGGCCACCAATCACACCAGCACGCCAACAATTAAATCTCAGTCCGGGGGATGTCTTTTTTAGGATTTATTGCAGCAGAACTTTAACAGAACTTTTATTTTTTTTAAAAAATCTATTTTTTAATTAAAATGTTATTTATTTATTTGCATTAGAGAGGTCAAAAAAGACATTTGTTTTCAACCACAGTGATGAGAAAATTTGAATAAGCAGGTTAGAATATTTTTTCAAAATGACTGTATTTATCGGTGTATAACATGCACCTTCAATTTTAGAGGGAGGTTTCAGGAAAAAAAACTTTTTTTTTAAATAAACTACTTTGAAGCAAAATAATGGTCAGTGCCCCCTTCAATGTAGCCTGATCTGTGCCTATCTGCAGTTTTAATGCAGCCTGATCTGTGCCCATCTGCAGCTTCAATGCAGCCTGATCTGTGCCCATCTGCAGCTTCAATGCAGCCTGATCTGTGCCCATCTGCAGCCTGATCTGTGCCCATCTGCAGCCTGATCTGTGCCCATCTGCATGCTGATCTGCACCTATCTGCAGCCGTATCTGTGCCCATCTGTAGTGTGATCTGCGCCCATCTGCAGCCTGATCTGCGGCCAACTGCAGCCTGATCTGCACCCATCTGCATCCTGATCTGCATCCTGATCTGTGCCCATCTGCAGCCTGATCTGCGCCCATCTGCAGCCCATCTCTGATCAATGCAGCTGCCTGATTAATGCCCGTCTGCAGCTTCGCCATCTCTCATCAATGCAGTGCAGGAAATCACCTAGCTGCCAACTCCTGCTTACTCGGCTCTCAGTCGGCAGTCGCATACACAGTCCCTCCTCCGCCATCCGCATTGGATCAGCTCCTGTGATAGACAGAACACTGGTCCAATGCCGGTGACGGAGACGGGACTGTGTGTGTGACGTGAGAGCCGAGTGAGAGCCCAGTTAGACCCGAGTAAACAGGAGTTGACGACTCAGTAAATTCTGGCGGCGCTCATCCCCCTCATTCCCCTCCGAGGTAAACTATTGGCGTATAACACGCACCCGTGATTTGCCCCTTATTTTCAGGGGAAAAAAGTGCGTGTTATATGCCAATAAATACAGCAATTTCTGGCAGTGAATGCGGCTTCATTCCAAAACTAAATTTTAAAAGCAAACAAAACATTGAAGTATTTTTGATGACCTTCATCAAGTCATTGAATGTACTGAGAATCTTCGTACAAACATTTGTTCAAAAATGTACTAGTGTCTGGCCAGCTTTTCTCAAGAACAAAGAAATGTTTGCCTTTATAAGCCCTGTATTTTTACCTCTTCTAGACTACCTTACCAATTTATTTTAAGACTATATTAAGTCTGATACAAGTTTAAACATGTTTAGTTTTTAGTACAATTCTATCTAACCAGCAGACTGTACAAATTGTACTGTATGGCCAGCTTTGGTTGTGAATGATGCCGAGTTTGATGCTGGATGAAACCAACAAAAGAAGTACAATTGTGTGAAACTGATTTTTTTTTATGAGATCTTTCTTCTTCTAAATGTCACATCCAAAAGCTCAAAATAATCTATTCACGTTGCCGGATAACGTCTGCAATTTGAGTTTTCCTTGGAGTTCTCCTTTATGTTGCATTAGTCTTCCATCAACAAAATGCACTCTCCTTCCAGGAGTGTGTCAATAGAATATTAGGTGGAAAGCCTAAATATTTGCGAATGTCTAGCGACGTTTTTCTAGCAGAGCTTTGCTGCATAAACTGGAAAACGGGAATGAAGATGGTCCCTGACAGCTGGCTTTGGGCAGCAAGCCTTGGCTGTGTCTAAATGACCCCTTGATGGGATTTTGCAGCACTTGGCTTCCCAGAAGTCCGGGTTTCAGGTGGAAAAGAGCTGAGCCTGTCACAGGGAGAATCTCAGACAGAAAGACGTGGCTAAAGAATATGTTTAGTAATGCTGGTTGGTAATGTTCTAGAAACGTAAATAAGTGTGAAAAGAGAATCCAAAAAAAGGAAATGCGTTAGTTATTTTTCCTTCAAGATGTTTTGTAAAGCATATCTAAAGCCAAAACTTTTATTTTTGCCAGTTTAGGATTCAGGTGTACTTCTATTTTATTGAAGAATAAAACAATCCGTTCTGGATGATCTATCCCAATTGCAAGGATTTCTGTGAAGATTCCTACCTTTTGTTACTCTGAAGAAATAGCTGTTTGTTACTCTGAAGAAATAGCTGTTTGTTTCACCATATCCTTTGCAGACTGATTCTGAATGAGAGACAGTTGTGCTCATAAGTTTACATACCCTGGCAGAATTTATGATTTCTTGGCCATTTTTCAGAGAATATGAATGATAACACAAAAACATTTTCTTTCACTCAGGGTTAGTGTTTGGCTGAAGCCATATATTATCAATCAACTATGTTTACTCTTTTTAAATCATAATGACAACAGAAACTACCCAAATGACCCTGATCAAAAGTTATACATACCCTGGTGATTTTGGCCTGATAACATGCACACAAGTTGACACAAAGGGGTTTGAATGGCTATTAAAGGTAACCATCCTCACCTGTGATCTGTTTGCTTGTAATTAGTGTGTGTGTATAAAAGGTCAATGAGTTTCTGGACTCCTGACAAACCCTTACATCTTTTATCCAGTGCTGCACTGACGTTTCTGGATTCTGAGTCATGGGGAAAGCAAAAGAATTGTCAAAGGATCTGCGGGAAAAGGTAGTAACAGGAAAGAGATATAAAAAGATATCCAAGGAATTATGAATGCCAATCAGCAGTGTTAAAGCTCTAATCAAGAAGTGTAAAATGAGGGGTTCTGTTGAAACCAAACCACGGTCAGGTAGACCAACTAAAATTTCAGCCACAACTGCCAGGAAAATTGTTCGGGATGCAAAGAAAAAAACACAAATAACTTCAGGTGACATACAGGACTCTCTGAAAACATGTGGTGTGGCTGTTTCAAGATGCACAATAAGGAGGCACTTGAAGAAAGATGGGCTGCATGGTCGAGTCGCCAGAAGAAAGCCATTACTACGCAAATGCCACAAAGTATCCCACTTACAATATGCCAAACAGCACAGAGACAAGCCTCAAACCTTCTGGCACCAAGTCATTTGGAGTGATGAGACCAAAAGCTTTTTGGCCACAACCATAAACACTACATTTGGAGAGGAGTCAACAAGGCCTATGATGAAAGGTACATCATCCCTACTGTGAAACACGGAGGTGGATCGCTGATGTTTTGGGGATGTGTGAGCTACAAAGGCACAGGAAATTTGCTCAAAATTGATGGCAAGATGAATGCAGTATGTTATCAAAAAATACCAGAGGAACATTTGCATTCATCAGCCAGGAAGCTGCGCATGGGATGTACTTGGACATTCCAACAGGACAATGATCCAAAACACAAGGCCAAGTCGGCCTGTCATTGGCTACAGCAGAATAAAGTGAAGGTTCTGGAGTGGCCATCTCAGTCTCCTGACCTCAATATCATTGAGCCACTCTGGGGAGATCTCAAACTGTGCAGTTCATGCAAGACAGCCAAAGAATTTACAGGAACTGGAGGCTTTTTGCCAAGAGGAATGGGGGCAGCTTTACCATCTGAGTAGATAAAGAGCCTCATCCACAAATACCACAAAAGACTTCAAGCTGTCATTGATGTTAAAGGGGGCAATACATGGTATTAAGAACTGGGGTATGTAAACTTCATATCAGGGTTATTTGGGTAGTTTCTTTTGCCATTATGATTTAAAAAGAGTAAACACAGTTGATTGATAATAAATGGCTTCAGCCAAACACTAACCATGAGTGAAAGAAAAGTTTTTGTGTTATCATTCATATTCTCTGAAAAATGGCCAAGAAATCATAAATTCTGCCAGGGTATGTAAACTTATGAGCACAGCTGTATATAGATACACACCAATATAGAAATAATACAAG
>CM053030.1:52078994-52178163 GCA_028564925.1 Lithobates sylvaticus
GACCGCCTCTTCCTCTTGGGACACTTCCTCTTCTGAGGCCTGACAGGACTGGCCTGCCTCTGCTGACGGAGCTTGTGACGCGGAGACTACAACCAGTGGAGACACCTGTGCGGACCGGAGCTGAAGGCCTGAAGCCTGGGCCTCGCAGCAGATGGAGTGAGACTCTCATCCCTCAGAGTCAGCAGCAGCGGAGCGGAGACTCTTCCCTACAGTCGGTCGGTCGGAGCTGAGGACCGGAACGCAGGGGCTGTGATTGAGGAGACCCGAGCCGCCATTGAAGAGACCAGAGCCGCCATTAGAGGGACCGGAGCGGAGGACGGTACCCCAGGATTGGTGAGAGAGCCGGAAGGCTCATCCTGCATTGATACACACGTTTTATGCCTACTGAACTGCCTAGGCGCAATTTACCTCAGAGCAGCAATGTTACTTTCTGTGGATTACAAAGACACCATTTAAAGTTACATGTGCACCACCTCTACAGATTCATTGCCGGTGAAGAACACTGTACTAGTACAAGGACTGAGCTCTATTGTTAGGGATCAGGCCTGGTCCGTTAGGTAGGCGCAGATAGATTTATTGCACCTCAGGGGTGCATAGCAGACGGTCGCCACACTTGGCGCTCCGTTTCCCCATTGCTAGTTGATACATATATGTGTACATGTTTAAGTGCATATTGCAGGGACCTGCTAAAGTATTGTAAGTCATATGTTTAAATGCATGTTACTATTTCTTTTCCTTACTGACAAAGTAAAGCCAGTTATTCTTATCTCAGCAGTCTGCTTGTGAGTTCATACCCTTTATGCTTAGAGTATAAGATATTTTTATGTGCATAGATTCATACCCCTTGACTAACTGTGCCAGAGCGGGTAGAGCAAATTGCCGGGGGGTTGGTGGAGCTGTACTCAGGGACCCAAAACAAACCAGCGGCTCTCTTAACTGGGGGTAGCGCTACACGTGGGGGCTCGTCCGGGATCCTGAGTCAGCGGGAAAAGCCGCCAGAAGGTACCGGCATGGACCCAATAGAAGTGGGACGGTGGTCCGCAACATGGGCCGCTGACCCAGCCGCAGCAGCAGTCATTGAATTGCCAGGGATATGGCAGAGAGAGGCAGTCAAGCAGCTCATAATGTCATTATCCCCATGCCAGAAGTCATGGATAATGGACATGAGAAATGATGCTGGGTACACATACGCCTTAATAGAATGGAAGGAAGAGACTCCAGAGCAGTTCAGGAGCCAAAGCATACAGGCACCGAATGGTCAGGCCTACCAAGTGCTGCATGCGCTGCCGCGCAAGGGAGAAGGTTCTCCTATGAAAGCCATTCTATCCCCTAAGAAGGAAGAGCAGAAGGGCGCGGAAAGTCCCGCACAGACTACTCTTAGTGCAGAACTGTGTGCTGTCCTAGGGGAGATTGTGACCCAGTGCAGAAGAGACCCCGGGGATTACCCAATGTCGGGATACAGGAAACTCCGGATGTTTTCAGGGAGGACACCTGTACCCTCGGGAGAAGGGGGATTTGAAGAGTGGTTAGATGGTGCCACGCAGGCCTTAGAAGAATGGGAGGTCTCAGAAGGCAGAAAGAAGCAAAGGATTGTTGAAAGCCTAAAAGGACCTGCCTTAGAGGCCATACGCAATCTGAAGACAAGCAAAAAGGATTGCACTGCCCAGGACTACATAGACATCCTGGAAGGTGTGTTTGGTGGGACAGAAAAAGTCACAGAACTTACCTATCAACTGGAACACTGTTACCAGAAGACAGGGGAGAAGCTGTCGGAATATATGGGACGCATAGACAAGATCATGCATAGGATTATCCTGAAGAAGGGGATAGATCCAGGGAAGGTAGATGAAGCCCGTGCCCAGCAGGTGATGAGGGGAGCCCAACCCCTGGACCCTGTCGCACTAGTACTACGTACCCGGCAGGATGGGAAGAGCCTGGACTACCCTGACCTCATCCGAATGGTCAGAGAAGAGGAGGCCATGTTGGAAGAGAAAAGGGAAAAGCAAGTGATGGGGTCTACAAAACTTCCAGTGGCCACGGTCAGGTCGGCCTTAACCCCTGAAAGAGACACAGAGGTAGATGCCCTGAAGTTGCAGATGTCCCAGATGATGGAGATACTGACGTCTCTAGTGGCGAAAGAGACGCCCAGTCCCAAGAAAGAAACAAGCAGGAGGGAATTGTTTCCAGCTGTCCCAGCACCAGCATCCCCACCTGACTACGGTGAGATGATTTGCTTTAATTGTGGAGGAATTGGTCATATTGCAGCTGTATGTTCCAGTCCCAAGAAGAAGAAGGCAGAAAGCCGCCAGCCGGCGGGAAACGCCAAAGGGCCCCGGTGAAGGAGTCAACCGGGTGCCCATCACCTTCAGTGAACTCCAAGAAGCACAACAGGAAGAGGAAGCGAGGAGAACAAACCCCTCAGAAGGGGCCCAGTACTCCCAAGCGAGAACCCTTAAAAGTGAGAGATAACAATGTCCCTCAACGGGTTCACACTCCCAGTAAGAGGGAGAAAATCAATGCATATCAGGCTCAAGAAAGGAGCAAGCGCAAATCCAGTGAGAAGGAAAAGAGTCCAAAGAAGAGGACAGCATCAACTCAGCCTTACCCAGAAGAGCTAGTTGGTCCATCCCCTACTGTACCTATCCAAGTGGAGGGAGTGTACACGAAGGCTCTCCTGGACACTGGAGCCCAAGTGACCCTATTGTACAGGGACTTCTATGACAGATACCTGAGTCATCTGCCTATACAGAAGATAGAAGAGTTGGAGATAAGGGGGTTGGGAACTCAGAGTTTCCCCTATGATGGATACTTACCCATCAGATTGACGTTTGACCCATCCGTAGCTGGGAAGTCTGAAGTGTTCGACACCTTAGCAGTGGTGTGTCCCCGCCCACCAGGAACCAGCAAGACGTCCCTGATTATAGGGACGAACACGGATCTAGTCAGAAGGCTTCTGACCCCCCTGGTGAAGAAAGAGAATCTTTCACCTCCCAAGATCCATCCCATGCTGAAGGCAGCCTACCAGCGGTTGGTCCTAGAGCAGAAGACCCCAAGTGAGGGGATAGGAAGGGTATGGAGGCTTGGAAAAGAAGGAGCAGTGTTACAGCCTGGAGAGGTGACCTGCATGAGAGCCACGGTGAAACTTACTTGGGAGCAGCCTGGCCCCTTTGTAATGTTGGAACCCGACCCAATGGAGGGTCACTCAGGTCTGGAGGTGATACCAGAAGTAATTTCACTGAAGGACCTGAAGAAGGCTAGAGGAAGAGTTCCTGTCAGTGTGAGGAACCCCACGGAGCAGCCCGTGGAGATCCCTGCCAGGATGCTTCTGGGACAGGTGAGTCCTGCTGTCCCAGTTGGCTGGTCAGAAGTGAAGGGAACGGGTGAAGGAGAAGATGTTTGGAAGAAACTCTCCATGGAAAACCCTAACCTACCTGGAGCTTGGAAAGAGAGAGCCAAGGCCCAGCTGACCAGATGGGAGAAGATTTTCTCTAAAGATGAGTTTGATGTGGGGTGTGCGAGGAGTGCCACCCATCGAATCCGCATGCAAGAGGACAAGCCATTCAGAGAGAGAGTGAGGCGAGTCCCGCTAGCAGATCTGGAGGATCTGAGGGAGCAGCTTGCGGAACTGAAGAAGACGGGAGTGATTAGGGAGTCCAGAAGCCCCTATGCCTCCCCAATTGTGGTAGTCAGGAAGAAGAATGGGTCATTGAGGCTCTGCATTGACTACAGAACTCTCAACAGGAGGACCATTCCTGACCAGTACACCACGCCAAGGATAGAAGATGCCTTACAGAGTTTATCTGGAGCTAAGTGGTTCAGTGTGATGGACCTCAAGAGTGGGTATTACCAAATCCCCATGCATCCAGAGGACAGAGAAAAGACTGCCTTCATAACCCCAGTAGGATTCTTTGAGTTCAACAGGATGCCCCAGGGCCTATCTGGAGCTCCTGCTACGTTTCAACGCCTAATGGAAAGGACAGTTGGAGACATGAACCTCATAGAAGTCCTTGTGTATCTGGACGATGTCATTGTCTTTGGAAAGACTTTGGAAGAACATGAAGCCAGATTGGAGAAAGTACTGAAGAGGCTCAGTGAAGAGGGACTTAAACTTTCTCCCGAGAAGTGTCGGTTCTATCAGTCTTCTGTGAACTATCTGGGACACATAGTGTCTGAAAAAGGAGTGGCTACAGACCCTGAGAAGTTGGAGGCAGTTACTTCGTGGCCAAGGCCCACAACAGTTACAGAACTTCGGTCTTTCTTGGGGTTCTGCTCCTACTACCGCAGGTTTGTGGATGGGTTTGCCCGCATTGCCAAACCCCTCAACGAGCTGCTCAAGACAGAAGGAGAGGAAGATGGTTTGGGCCTAGGAGGCCTAGTGAGTCGGTTCAAGACCAATGGAACTCAAGGTGTGAAGAGGCTTTCAGAACCTTGAAGAGAAGTCTCACCTCAGCCCCAGTTTTGGCCTACGCTGATCCCACTAGACCATATGAGCTACACGTTGATGCCAGCCATGAGGGCCTAGGTGGAGTACTCTACCAGGAGTATGAAGACCAGCTACGACCAGTGGCCTATGTGAGCCGGAGCCTGACCCCCTCCGAGAAGAACTATCCCACCCACAAGTTGGAGTTCTTAGCCCTCAAATGGGCAGTAGTTGACAAACTGAGAGACTATCTGTATGGGGCCGAGTTTACTGTAAAGACAGATAACAACCCCTTGACCTATCTATTCACCACCGCCAAGCTGGATGCAACTGGACACAGATGGTTGGCGGCGTTGTCTGGATTCAATTTCAGCCTCAAGTACAGACCAGGGGCTGGAAATAGGGATGCAGATGCCCTGTCCCGAAGATCCCATGTCATGGTCGATGACTGGGAAGACTGGACCCAAGTGGCACCAGATGGAGTGCGAGCCCTTTGTCAGGGGGCTGAACTCCAAGCCAGAGGAGGATCCAGAGCTGAAGAGGTAGGAGTTACCACAGTGGGAGTCCCAAAGTGTTATTGTGGGGTAACTCAACTAGCAGAAGAGTGTCTACCGAAGCTGTCCAAGAAGGAGCTAAGGTGTGACCAATTGGAAGACCCCATGGGGAGATTGGTCCTGGAAGCCCTGGAAGACAAGAGTCCAGAGGGACTTCGCCTTCACCCTTCTAAAGAAGCTCGCCTACTGAGGAGAGAGTTGGACAAGTTGCAGGTGCATCAGGGGGTAGTCTACCGAAGGGGCCCCTCTGATGACCCAGAAGACAAGTGGCAGTTGTTTCTCCCAGAGAAGCATCGAGAGACTGTGCTGATTGCCTTACATGACCAGCATGGTCACTTGGGAGCAGAGAGAACCTTCCAACTTGTCAGAGACCGGTTTTATTGGCCCTGCATGAGGGCCGAAGTGGAGGAGTATTGCCATTCCTGTGCAAGATGCATTCAGAGAAAGACTTTACCCCATCAAGCTGCCCCAATGGGCCACCTACAGAGTCAAGGCCCAATGGATCTGGTATGCATTGATTTTCTCTGCCTCAAACCCGATTTGAGTGGATTGGGAAATGTTCTGGTGGTAACCGACCATTTCACTCGTTATGCTCAGGCTTTCCCAACCAAGGACCAGAAGGCCTCTACAGTGGCCAAGGTACTTCTGGAGAAGTATTTTGTTCACTATGGACTGCCACAGAGAATCCATTCAGACCAAGGAAGGGACTTTGAGAGTCGCCTGATCAGGAAGCTACTAGATTCTCTGGGAGTAGAGAAGACTAGAACCACACCGTATCACCCTCAAGGTGATGCCCAGCCTGAAAGGTTCAACAGGACCCTATTGAACATGTTGGGAACTTTGGAAACAGAGAAGAAGCAACATTGGAGTCAACACATTTCAGCTCTAGTGCATGCTTACAATTGCACCACAAGTGATGTGACAGGTTTTTCCCCTTACCGGCTTATGTTTGGGAGAGAAGCAAGATTGCCAGTGGATTTGGCCTTCGGCATTTACTTAGACCATGCCTCTGCTGCCTCCCACAAAGGATATGTGGACAGACTGAGGCACAGTTTGAAGATAGCTTACGAGAAAGCTCAAGCGGCCTCTAACCAGAGGGGGGCCCGAAATAAGAGGAACTTTGATTTGAAAGTTAGAGTACAGGACCTACAGCCTGGGGACCGTGTACTGTTACGCAACCTAGGGATCCCTGGGAAACACAAGATTGCTGATAGATGGAGATCAGAGCCATATATCATCTGTAGAAAACTTCCAGGATTGCCTGTCTACAAATTGAAACCAGAAGGAAGGTTGGGGCCTTTGAAGACCTGGCATAGGAATCATTTGCTCCCACTTACTGAAGCAGTCAGAATACCTCCAGCGAGAGACTTACCTGAATCTGTTTCCATTCTGGATACCCCCAGGCCTAACACTAGGTCTCAGACATCCCAAGTTAGGGGTGGACAGGACCCCCAACCAGAAGAAGAAAGAGGAGAACTTGAATGGCTATGGCCTTCCTCAACTCCAGGAAATTCTGCCATAGATCTTCCACCTACTGAAGATGTGGAAGATAACACATTGAACCCAGAAGCCACAGAGTTTGTGCCATTCAGTGTTGTGCCTGAGTGCTGGGAAGATATCCCTGGTCTCTACCCAGAAGAAGAAGTAGATGTTCCAGAACCAGAGATGTTGCCAGAATGTGTTCCTGAAGAAGTCCCAAGAGAACAGAGAGCTCGCAGAGTTGTGAAGCCTCCCAAGAAGTTAACTTACCCCAAGATGGGGGAAAGTTCAGAGGACTCTGTTACCACAGCAAGGAGAAGTGCTGAAAGCCCTGACCCATCCACTGTTCATTGGGTGGAGGGCAACCCCAGCTCACTCTCTGGCACAGTTAAACAGGTCACCCACACTGAAGTGACCTGTAGACAGGACAGCTCCCCATCTTATGCCAATTGGTGGGAAGCTCCCCTGTCCAAATTATGTGAAAGTGTTGTTCCTGAGAAAGCTTGTAATTTGAACACTGTCTTTGGGGACCAAAGATTCAAAGTGGGGGGAGTGTGTAGCGGGGTCGTACCCCTTTTACTGGGAAAGACTACATCCCCCATAATCCCCCAGGCTCCCGGGCTGCTTGTTTCCGCCCGAGAGGCTGCTGGGGGAGGTTATAAAAAGGAAGAGCGGAGACCGCCTCTTCCTCTTGGGACACTTCCTCTTCTGAGGCCTGACAGGACTGGCCTGCCTCTGCTGACGGAGCTTGTGACGCGGAGACTACAGCCAGTGGAGACACCTGTGCGGACCGGAGCTGAAGGCCTGAAGCCTGGGCCTTGCAGCAGATGGAGTGAGACTCTCATACCTCAGAGTCAGCAGCAGCGGAGCGGAGACTCTTCCCTACAGTCGGTCGGTCGGAGCTGAGGACCGGAACGCAGGGGCTGTGACTGAGGAGACCCGAGCCGCCATTGAAGAGACCAGAGCCGCCATTAGAGGGACCGGAGCGGAGGACGGTACCCCAGGATTGGTGAGAGAGCCGGAAGGTTCATCCTGCATTGATACACACGTTTTATGCCTACTGAACTGCCTAGGCGCAATTTACCTCAGAGCAGCAATGTTACTTTCTGTGGATTACAAAGACACCATTTAAAGTTACATGTGCACCACCTCTACAGATTCATTGCCGGTGAAGAACACTGTACTAGTACAAGGACTGAGCTCTATTGTTAGGGATCAGGCCTGGTCCGTTAGGTAGGCGCAGATAGATTTATTGCACCTCAGGGGTGCATAGCAGACGGTCGCCACACTTGGCGCTCCGTTTCCCCATTGCTAGTTGATACATATATGTGTACATGTTTAAGTGCATATTGCAGGGACCTGCTAAAGTATTGTAAGTCATATGTTTAAATGCATGTTACTATTTCTTTTCCTTACTGACAAAGTAAAGCCAGTTATTCTTATCTCAGCAGTCTGCTTGTGAGTTCATACCCTTTATGCTTAGAGTATAAGATATTTTTATGTGCATAGATTCATACCCCTTGACTAACTGTGCCAGAGCGGGTAGAGCAAATTGCCGGGGGTTGGTGGAGCTGTACTCAGGGACCCAAAACAAACCAGCGGCTATCTTAACTGGGGGTAGCGCTACATATTAATAAAAAGCATCTTTTGCTGCAATACTCACCTTCAATATGGAGCTGCCATGGTGTCATACATTTTTGACACCAGTCTGTCAAGGCACCTGGGGTAAGAGGACTACTACACTAGACAGTGCTAACACATCATTATATGAATGCTGCCCAATGCGCTCACCAAAAAAAAAAAAAAAAGAGAATGATCAGCAGGTTGCAAGCTCCTCCATGTCATGGTTATGCAGTAATCTTTCTCTGTCAGCTTACCTCTCGTCATGTGTTCAGACTAAGAGGCCAGCCACTCTCACCTGGTTGTTTTTATAACCTCTCCTCTAAGCATGGCTCCACCCCAGGCCCTATCAAGGAACCCTATATTAACATGTGCCCTGCAAGCCAGCGGTGCTGATCAACCATTGTGTATTCACTGTGTGTTTGGCTTCCTGTTTCCTGCTTGCCATGTGCTCTACGTTTGTCTTTGTTACCGACCTTGGCGCGTTCTCGACTATTCCTGTCTGCTCATGATCCTGATCTTTTAGCGTGTCCCTGACTACCCCTGTTTGCCTGTGACCCTGAACCTTTGGCGTGTACTCTGTTGTTCCTGTCTGCTAGTTGCCCTGACCTCTGCCTTATCCCTTTATTATCCTTGTTGTTCCAGCCTGCTGCTTCCTCTATCTCCTGTAGTCTACTGTTAGCGTGAGTTGTGAGACCCTAGGGGCCGCGACCTGGAGCCAGACTGCAGCACGGCTCTGGTGAACACCTGCTGGCTCTTAGACTCTGCTCCCTGGGGAATCTATGCTCTGGCTCCCACTGGGATCTGTGTTAGTGATCCAGTAGACCTGCTTCCTGAACCTCCCTGGGTACATCCCGCAGCAGTCAGTCCTAGGGTCCACTTTCTTAGCGGTGCACTTCCGACTCCTACAGAGTGCATCTGTCACCTGGTCTCAGGTGACCTGACACTCCACTACCTAGAACCCACTGTCCTTTCGCTAGACTGGAGGAAGATTCCCTCTAATAGCAGAACAGGATCTCAGGTCTCAGTCAATTAATATGCACTGCTTATTACAATCCAAGGCTGAAGTTCCAAAAGCCTTTGGGATTTAGGAGAACAAATAGAAAACAGGCCATCGTTAAAGGATATTTCCACTTGAAAACCTGAGAAAACCCAACTATATGTTTGTTATGTGTTCCCATTCACACAGCATACCTAAAAGAACCTTTTAGATGTTTTTAAGGAGAAGGTGTCAAGGTGGATTCCATGAATTTCTGGACAGTCCCACTGATATTTAGCTCCCACTTCCGGGCATCGATACCCGCGCCACCCGCAGGTATCTACGCCACTTCCCATCCCCCCGCTGTCTTCTGGGAGACACACGGGTCACAGGAGACAGCAGGGACCAGTGGTAACGCGCAGCGCGAGTCGCGCATGCGCAGTAGGGAACCAGGAAGTGAAGCCGCAAGGCTTCACTTCCTAAATCCCTTACCGAAAATGGCAACAGCAGCACCCGAGGGACAGATCGGCTTCAGGTGAGGACATCGTGGACACCCTGGACAGGTAAGTGTCCATATTTTAAAAGTCAGAAGCTGCAGTATTTGTAGCTGCTGACTTAAAAAAAAAAAAAATTGTCCGAACTCCGCTTTAAGCAAGTGAAAAGCATTTAAAAAAGTAACCAGAATTTAGTTTTTTTTTTTTTAACAAGAAACAGAATTTAGTTTTTTACATTTTTAGCCACTTAAGGACTCTTTCTGAGATTTGTTGTTTACAAGTTCAAAAAATTTTTTTTTTTGCTAGAAAATTACTTAGAACTCCCAAATATTATACTTTTTTTTTCTAACACCCTAGAGAATTAAAAGGTCGTTGCAATACTTTCTGTCACACCGTATTTGCGCAGCGGTCTTACAAGCGCACTTTTTTTGGAAAAAAAAAAAAACTTTTTTGAATTAAAAAATAGTAAAGTTAGGCAAATTTTTTTATATTGTGAAAGATAATGTTACGCCGAGTAAATTGATACCCAATATGTCATGCTTCAAAATTGCATTTGCTCTTGGAATTGCGACAAACTTTTACCCTTAAAAATCTACATAGGTGACGTTTAAAAATTCTACAGGTTGCATGTTTTGAGTTAAAGAGGAGCTCTGAGGCTAGAATTATTGCTCTCGCTCTACTGATCGTGGCGATACCTCACATGTGTGGTTTGAACACCGTTTTCATATGTGGCACTACTCACGTATGTGTTCGCTTCTGCTCGCATCGTCGGGACGGGGCGCGTTTACAATATTTTCTTTTTTATTATTTATTTTACCTTTTATTTTTACACTATTTAAAAAAAAAATTGTGTCACTTTTATTCCTATTACAAGGAATGTAAACATCCCTTGTAATATAACAAAAGCATGACAGAACCTCTTAAATATGAGATCTGGGGGTCAAAAAGATCTCAGATCTCATATTTACACTAAAATGCAATAAAAAAATAAAATTAAATAAAATTTGTCATTTAAAAAAATCATTAAAAAATGGCTCTTTAAGAGCTGTGGGCAGACGTGACGTTTTGACGTCGCTACCGCCCTGCATTGTTATGGAGACGGGTGGGGGCCATCTTCCCCTCACTCGTCTCCATACCTAACAGGAGACAGGACGCGATTCCCTTCGCCGCTGCCAACGGCTCCGGTAAGCAGCGGAGAGCACCGGAGCACGGCGGGAGGGGGGTGCCCTCTCCCTCCGCCGATAAAAGTGATCTCACAGCGAATTCGCCACAGGGACCACTTTTACCTTGTAACGGACCGCCTGCTGAAGAAGATGATACCTGGGTTATGGCAGCTAGCTGCTGCCATAACAACAATATCCTCCGTCAAACAGCCAACGTAAAACTGCATTTTTAGCACTGATCACTGGTGTCACTGGTCCCCCAAAAAGTGTCACTAAAGGCCCGTACACACGATCGGACTTTTTGACAACCAACATGCAAATTAGCTGTTTTGGACCAACATCCGACCGTATGTACGCTCCATCGGACCAACTTTGTCCAGGTTTCATCGGACTTTTGTTGGCTGTGCGAACGGACCAACTTTCTGCCAACAAAAGTCCGATGGACCAAAGTCCGACCGTGTGTACACAAAACCAACGGACTTTTGTACAAAGTACAAACACGCATGCTCAGAACCAATGCAAAAGATCAGACAACAATATAGAAGTTGACCAAAGGTGGCGCTGGAGTATTCGAACGTCCTCTTTTGAAGTGTCGTCAGTATGTTGAAACGTCACTACGTTCATGTTTGTTGCCTAAAAAGTCAGATCGTGTGTATGCAATACCAACTTAGGGCCAACGCCCTTTGGACAAAAATCCACGGGAAAGTTGGTCCACGGTCCGATCGTGTGTATGAGGCTTTAGTGTCAGATTTGTCTGCCGCAATGTCACAGTCCCACTAAAAATTGCTGATATTACTAGTAAAAAAATAAAAAAATTCCACAAATATATCCCATAGTTTAAAGACACTATAACTTTTGCGCAAACCAATCAATATATGCTTATTGGGATTTTTTTCACCATAAACATGTAGCAGAATACATATTGGCCTAAATTGATGAAGAAATTAGATTTTTAAAAAATTTTTATTGGGTGTGTTTTATAGCAGAAAGTAAAAAATATATTTTTTTTAATCAAAATTGGCGGTAATCTTGTGTTTATAGTGCAAAAAATAAAAAACGCAGAGGTGATCAAATACCACCAAAAGAAAGCTCTATTTATGGGTGGGAAAAAAGGACATCTATTTTATTTTGGTACAGCGTCGCACGTCCGCACAATTGTCAGTTATAGTAACGCAGTGCCGAATCGCAAGAAATGGCCTGGTCAAGTAATTGTTAAGGCTCGTTTTTTATTTTTTTTTTTTAAAAAACAAACATATCATACTTACCTCCACTGTGCAGCTAATTTTGCACAGAGTGGCCCAGATCGTCCATTTCTGGGGTCCACCGCCGGCTCTCGCGGCTCCTCCCCACATCAGATAACTCTCTAGAAGAAGCGCTCTCCTGGGGGGGGGGGGGGGGGGGTTACCTTGCGGGTGCTCTGCCTAGTTCAGCATTTGCATCCATAGAAACGAATGCCGGACTTGGCCCCGCCCCCGGCTCCCACGTCATTGGATTTGATGGACAGCAGCAGGAGCCAACGGCTGCGCTGCTATCAATCTTTCCAATGAGGACCGGAGACACCGGCTTGAGCTGCTGGGCTTGTCCCCATTGCTGGAAAGACCAGGTTCAGGTGGAGTACAAGGAGGGGCTCTGGGGGGAGCTGCAGCACAGGAGGTTTTTCACCTTAATGCAAAGAATGTTCTAGGGTGAAAAACCACAAGGGTTTAGGGCAGGTGAAGAGGGGAGACAAGGTTGGGAAAGGTTACATTTTGGAATATGGGAGGAGATCTCACTTACCTAATTGGTTAAATTCAGGAGGACCTTTGGAGGGGGCATGAAGGATGGAGAGCTGCAAATTCAGTTTGCGGTTGATGTACAGAGAAGGAATTTCCCATCCACCCACACTTGTATTGGTATTACTCACAGTTTACAATTCACAGCAGCCTGGAGGTTTGGGGGCCGGCACAATCCCACGAGCCGTCTTAGCTATACGTCGGCTCGTGTGACCAGGATAGCACACGTACCCGCTGCACTGCAGGATGACTTCCAGCCACGAGCGATCGTGGGCACGAGAGCCAGAACACGGAAGTGTGTGTGTAAACACACAAATCCCTATTCTGTTCTGTGAGGAGTTACAGATCGTGAGTTCCTAATAGCTAGGAACCAAGATCTGTAATTTCCTCTAGGTCAGTCCCCTCCCCCTACAGTTAGAAACACACACAGGGAACACAGTTAACCCCTTGATCGCCCCCTAGTGTTAACCCCTTCCCTGCCAGTGAAATTTTTACAGTAATCAATGCATTTTTAGAGCACTGATTGCTGTATAAATGCCAATGGTCCCAAAAATGTGTCAAAAGTGTCCGATGTGTCCACCATAATGTCGCAGTCCCGATAAAAATCGCCGTCATTACTAGTAAAAAAAATAATAATAATAATAAAAATGCAATAAATCTATCCCCTATTTTATAGACGCTATAACTTTTGTGCAAACCAATCAATATACGCTTATTGCGATTTCTTTTTTACCAACAATATGTAGAAGAATACGTATCAGCCTAAACTGAGAAAAAATTAGCTTTTTAAAAAAAAAAAATGGGGATATTTATTATAGCAAAAAGTAAAGTGTTTTTTTCAAAATTGTCGCTCTTTTTTTGTTTATAGCGCAAAAAATAAAAACTGCAGAGGCGATCAAATACCACCAGAAGAAATCTCTATTTGGGGGAAAAAAGGATGTCAATTTTGTTTGGGTGCAGCGTCACACAATTGTCAGTTAAAGCGACACAGAGGCGGGGGCGCTGGAGCGCCAGAGTGCTCCTCTCCCTCCTCCTCTCCTGCAGTGTCCGTAGGCGGCGCGCTCCGCTCCCTCTCCTCTCCTGTGCACCCAGGCACCACAGAGGTGGGGGCGCTGGAGCGCCAGAGTGCTCCGCTCCCTCCTCCTCTCCTTGTCCGTAGGCGGCGCAGTGACGCCACGGGGGGGCGCAGTGACGCCACATTGGGGCGCTCCGTGGCCGAGCCCGACTTGTTTAGAACAGAGCGTGTGTGATGCTGGTGCTGGTGGGCAGGAGGCGGAAGTTAAACACAGGAGGAGTCCTGTGTTTAACTTCCGCCTTCTGCCCACCAGCACAAGCATCACACACGCTCTGTTGTTCTCCACCCGGGCGGCGCGGCTGCACACTGTCCTCTCCAGCTGCCGCCCGGGTGGTTTTAATTAGCCTAGTGGTGGGGGGGTGGTTTGTCTAGGGGGGGGGTCTATACCAATGTGGGGGGGGGGGGGGTGGTGTCCTATGGGGGGGGGTTTTTTTTTTGGGGGGGGGTCTATACTAATGTGGGGGGGGGGGTTTGTCCTAGGGGGGGTCTATACTAATGTGGGGGGGGGGTTGTTGTCCTGGGGGGTCTATATACTAATGTGGGGGGGGGGGTTTGTCCTGGGGGGTCTATACTAATGTGGGGGGGTTTGTCCTGGGGGGTCTATACTAATGTGGGGGGGGGGGTTTGTCCTGGGGGGTCTATACTAATGTGGGGGGGGGTTTGTCCTGGGGGGGGTCTATACTAATGTGGGGGGGGGGGTTTGTCCTGGGGGGGGTCTATACTAATGTGGGGGGGGGGGTTTGTCCTGGGGGGGTCTATACTAATGTGGGGGGGGGGGGGGTTTGTCCTGGGGGGGGGGGGGTCTATACTAATGTGGGGGGGGGGGTTTGTCCTGGGGGGGTCTATACTAATGTGGGGGGGGTGGTTTGTCCTGGGGGGGGTCTATACTAATGTGGGGGGGGGTTTGTCCTGGGGGGTCTATACTAATGGGGGGGGTTGTCCTGGGGGGTCTATACTAATGTGGGGGGGGTTTGTCCTGGGGGGTCTATACTAATGTGGGGGGGGGGTTTGTCCTGGGGGGTCTATACTAATGTGGGGGGGGGTTTGTCCTGGGGGGTCTATACTAATGTGGGGGGGGGTTTGTCCTGGGGGGGGGTCTATACTAATGTGGGGGGGGGGGTTTGTCCTGAGGGGGTCTATACTAATGTGGGGGGGGGGGTTTGTCCTGGGGGGGTCTATACTAATGTGGGGGGGGGTTTGTCCTGGGGGGTCTATACTAATGTGGGGGGGGTGGTTTGTCCTGGGGGGGGTCTATACTAATGTGGGGGGGGTGGTTTGTCCTGGGGGGTCTATACTAATGTGGGGGGGGGTTTGTCCTGGGGGGTCTATATTAATGTAGGGGGGGGGGGGGGTTGTCCTGGGGGGTCTATACTAATGTGGGGGGTGGTTTGTCCTGGGGTCTATACTAATGTGGGGGGTGGTTCGTCCTGGGGGGTCTATACTAATGTGGGGGGGGGGTGGTTTGTCCTGGGGGGGGTCTATACTAATGGGGGGGGGTTTGTCCTGGGGGGGTCTATACTAATGTGGGGGGTGGTTTGTCCTGGGGGGGTCTATACTAATGTGGGGGGGTGGTTTGTCCTGGGGGGTCTATACTAATGTGGGGGGGGGTGGTTTGTCCTGGGGGGTCTATACTAATGTGGGGGGGGGTTTGTCCTGGGGGGGTTTGTCCTGGGGGGTCTATACTAATGTGGGGGGGGGGGGGTTTGTCCTGGGGGGTCTATACTAATGTGGGGGGGGGGGTCCTGGGGGGGTCTATACTAATGTGGGGGGGGGTTTGTCCTGGGGGGTCTATACTAATGTGGGGGGGGGGGGGGGTTTGTCCTGGGGGGGTCTATACTAATGTGGGGGGGGTTTGTCCTGGGGGGTCTATACTAATGGGGGGGGGGGGGGGTGGTTTGTCCTGGGGGGTCTATACTAATGTGGGGGGTTTGTCCTGGGGGGGTCTATACTAATGTGGGGGTGGTTCGTCCTGGGGGGTCTATACTAATGTGGGGGGGGGGTGGTTTGTCCTGGGGGGGTCTATACTAATGTGGGGGGGGTGGTTTGTCCTGGGGGGTCTATACTAATGTGGGGGGTTGTCCTGGGGGGGTCTATACTAATGTGGGGGGGGGGGTTTGTCCTGGGGGGTCTATACTAATGTGGGGGGTTTGTCCTGGGGGGGTCTATACTAATGGGGGGGGGGGTTTGTCCTGGGGGGTCTATACTAATGTGGGGGGGGGTGGTTTGTCCTGGGGGGTCTATACTAATGGGGTGGGGGGGGGTTTGTCCTGGGGGGTTTATACTAATGTAGGGGGGGGTTTGTCCTGGGGGTCTATATTAATGTAGGGGGGGGTTGTCCTGGGGGGGGTCTATACTAATGTGGGGGGTGGTTTGTCCGGGTGGTCTATACTAATGTGGGGGGTGGTTCGGCCTGGGGGGTCTATACTAATGTGGGGGGGGTGGTTTGTCCTGGGGGGGTCTATACTAATGTGGGGGGGGGGGGGTCCTGGGGGGGTCTATACTAATGTGGGGGGGGTGGTTTGTCCTGGGGGGGTCTATACTAATGTGGGGGGGGTGGTTTGTCCTGGGGGGTTTATACTAATGTAGGGGGGTTTGTCCTGGGGGGTCTATACTAATGGGGGGGGGGTTTGTCCTGGGGGGGGTCTATACTAATGGGGGGGGTGGTTTGTCCTGGGGGGTCTATACTAATGTGGGGGGTGGTTTGTCCTGGGGGGGTCTATACTAATGTGGGGGGGGGGGGGGTGGTTTGTGTGGGGGGGTGGGGGGGGTCTATACTAATGTGGGGGGGGTGGTTCGTCCTGGGGGGGTCTATACTAATGTGGGGGGGGGGGTGGTTTGTCCTGGGGGGTCTATACTAATGTGGGGGGTTCGTCCTGGGGGGGGGTCTATACTAATGGGGGGGGTGGTTTGTCCTGAGGGGGTCTATACTAATGTGGGGGGGGGGGGGGGGGTGGTTTGTCCTGGGGGGTCTATACTAATGTGGGGGGGGGGGGCTGGTTTGTCCTGGGGGGGTTTATACTAATGGGGGGGGGGGGGGTTTGTCCTGGGGGGGGGTCTATACTAATGTGGGGGGGGGGGTTGTCCTGGGGGGGTCTATACTAATGTGGGGGGTGGTTTGTCCTGGGGGGGTCTATACTAATGTGGGGGGGTGGTTCGTCCTGGGGGGGGTCTATACTAATGTGGGGGGGGGGGGGTTTGTCCTGGGGGGGGTCTATACTAATGTGGGGGGTTCGTCCTGGGGGGGGTCTATACTAATGGGGGGGGGTGGTTTGTCCTGGGGGGTCTATACTAATGTGGGTGGCGGGCTGGTTTGTCCTGGGGGGTTTATACTAATGTAGGGGGGTTTGTCCTGGGGGGTCTATATTAATGTAGGGGGGGTTGTCCTGGGGGGTCTATACTAATGTGGGGGGGGGGGGGTGGTTTGTCCTGAGGGGGTCTATACTAATGTGGGGGTGGTTCGTCCTGGGGGGGTCTATACTAATGTGGGGGGGGTGGTTTGTCCTGGGGGGGTCTATACTAATGTGGGGGGGGGGTTCGGCCTGGGGGGGGGTCTATACTAATGTGGGGGGGGGGGGTGGTTTGTCCTGGGGGGGTCTATACTAATGTGGGGGGTTCGTCCTGGGGGGTCTATACTAATGTGGGGGGGGGGTGGTTTGTCCTGGGGGGGTCTATACTAATGTGGGTGGCGGGCTGGTTTGTCCTGGGGGGTTTATACTAATGTAGGGGGGGTTTGTCCTGGGGGGTCTATACTAATGGGGGGGTTTGTCCTGGGGGGGCTATACTAATGTGGGGGGGGGTGGGGGGGGGTTGTCCTGGGGGGTCTATACTAATGGAGGGGGGGGTTTGTCCTGGGGGGTCTGTACTAATGGAGGGGGTGGTTTGTTCTGGGGGGTCTGTACTAATGGAGGGGGGGTGGTTTGTTCTGGGGGGTTTGTACTAATGTAGGGGGGGAAAGGTTTGTCCTGAGGGGGGGTCTATACTGATAAAGGGGGGTGTTTTGTCCTGGGGGTCTATACTGATGGGGGGGGTCTGTCCTGAGGGAGGTATTTATACTTAGTGAAGGGTCTGCACTGACGGAGGGGGGGTCTATACTTAATGGAGTGGGGTCTGTACTGAGGGACGACTATAGTTGGTGGAGGGGGTGATACCATGTTTTACTGCACCAGGTGACACCAACCCTAGTGATGCCACTGCAGCTGCGGGCTCTTATTTCCCCTCTCCCTCACCTCCTCGTGCGCTGCTGTACTAATGAGCGGCACACTATGTTTCTTCCCCGCCTTCATAACGGCCAGGGAAGAAAAAACAAAGGAGCAAAGAAAAGGATTGTGGGACATGTGGTCCCAAGGACTGGCAGCCCCACTGTAACACGGAAACTGCAGCCCACACAGCATGCTCAGCTGAATGGGAGAGAGAAAGCCAGGAGCCCGGGAAAGCTTTCAGGGAAGGGCACCCAGGACTCCAGAGGGAGAGGGCAGTGCTGAGAGAACACCATCAGAGAGAGAAAAAGCCACACAGCCTGGTGCCATCCCTGGTGGAGAAAGGAATGGAGTCATTGCAGGAATACAGGTCTGGGCTCTACCCAGCGGAGTCGCCACGGGCAATTCAGAGTGAACTGACTCCTGATCAGAGGAACCGTTGTTGCTGTATCGCTGGGTCAGGTGAGAGGGCCGATCGGCCAATATTTACTACCATCTCTTGTAACATGTCTGCAGTCTCTGACCATCTCCTGTATTGTGTGCAGCCTGACCATCTCCTGTACTATGATTGCAGTCTCTGACCGTCTCTAGTATCATGTCTACAGTCTCTGACCGTCTCCTGTACTATGATTGCAGTCTCTGACTGTCTCTAGTATCATGTCTACAGTCTCTGACCATCTCCTGTACTATGTCTGGGGGCTCTTTCTAATAGACTCTCTAACAGAAGCCCCCTCTGTGTGCATCAGAGAGACTCCCCTCCAGGTCTCATTAGTGTACGCTTTTCCTGTTTTTTATTTATTGGTAAAATATCATGGGAGGATCCCAGGGTAACGAAGACTTCTTACGGGAACATCTCTGTGTTGACGTCGTTGTCATAGAAACATTTGTAAAGGGGAGGAGTTGGTAAGATGACCACGCCCACGTGGGGGCGCCAGAAATATTTCTGCACCCAGGCGTCTGTGACCCTAGGATCGGCCCCGAATTAACGAAAACACATTTAACAAATTTTTCCGAATAGTCGTAAATTTAAAAAAAAATTTCATTCGTAAAGTCGTAGATTTGTAAATTCTAATATTCGAAAATTTGTCAATTTGAAAATTTGAAATTCTGAAATTCTGAAATTCGAAAATTCAAAAATCCGAAAATAAGAACGAAAATTCAAAAGAACGAAAATCCGAAAATTCTAAAACCTGAAAATTTTAAAACCCGGAAATAGTAACTAACTCATAATAACTTAACTATTACTAAGTATTAAATTATAGTTATTGGAACTTCCTTTTAAATTTGGCTATTAGTGAACATAACGAATACGAATTTATCCGAAGTTACGAATTATCCGAAATAACGAATGCCGTATCTAAACAAATGGAATGTAACTAATTAATAATAATAAATAACAATAATAATAAATACCTATTATTATTATTTATTATTCATTTGTTCTGTGCCTTTTGTTTAGATGTGGCATTCGTTATTTTGGATAATTCGTAACTTCGGATAAATTTGTGTTTGTTACGTTCACTAACAGCCAAATTTGAATTTTTGAATTTCCAAATTTCCGAATAAAAAGTGCCACCCAGGCCACTTACTGTGAACCCAAGCTATCATAAATACAACTCCTTGGGATCCACCTTACCAGCCTAGGATTAAAGTATTGTGCTCATACATCATTACATGACCTCCATGCTGTCTAGGAAGAAAGACAACCCACCATCACCAGAGAACAGCAAGAATCAATCATCTCAACAGACTAGCCAGAAGACTGCAGGAAACAAAGGTAAGTATACGTTTTATTTTCTAGATGTGGCAAGATGGAACTTTAAAGAGGAAAATTAGGAAGAAAAATTGCTTAGGGCTTTACATTTTTAATTAATAAATTTTTTTTATAGTATTTTAATTTTGTAATTTACATTTAGTGTTTAGCAGCTACTGGAATTTCCAAACCATCTTGAAAAATTCAACCCTTTGAGTTACTGTCATCCAAGGCCACACCATAAAGATCATTTGATGTGAAACAACACAATGATATGGACTGATTTATTGCAAAATCTGAAGTCAAGCTTCGGGTCAGTGAAGCCCAAATTAATGGTTTTGTCCAAATTCCTTAAGTTTGTCTCAGTCTCTTAGGCATTGTATAGCTAGCATTCCCTACATAATATACTTTTTGTTCCCGAATGCACTGACATTTATGTTTCAGACACGAAACATATAAAGCCAAGTAAATTTGGTATGACTCATGTGTCAGAAATTCCTTAACAAGTAAATCACTTCATTTAAAAAATACAGTAAACACCTGTGAAAGAGGACCTGTGCTCAAATGTTTGTATTATCTATGATAACAGTTTTGCTGGGGAAGATAAAGAATGATAAAAGGGCTGAATCTGTTATAAGGAACAGGACCGTTTTTAAGGCAGGGCAAAAGGGGCATCTGCCCTGGTCCACATCATTGTTGTGGGGCCCAAAGCAGCTGCCTCATACTTGTTAACTATTTTAACTAGTTTAAATTCCCTTATCCTTGAATTTTTAGTCCCATGCTGTGTCCCGATATCTCAGTGTAAAGTTCCGTTGCTGCTGCCCAGCTCTGCCCTATTGCCATATACAGATGACTCACCTGCAGACCCTGTGTTTACATGTAAATAACCTGCATTGATATATAAATAGCAGCTGCATTAATATGTAAATAGTTGCGGACCGCACCATTGATATGTAAATAGAGGCAGCATTCATATGTATATCATGTCCCCCTGAGGTCATATCTGCCATCACTTCTGCTGAATGCTGCCCACTGGGGAGGTAAAGACTCATGCTTGAAAGTCCTGCCTACAACTATAGTCATTAAGCCTAACATCAGCCTGTTCTGCAAAGGTAAGCAAATTGGAGGTGGAACCCTTCTTCAAAAGAACATGGTGCACCCTGAATTTTGGTGCATGTAAATATGCACATCTCAGCCGATGCATAAGGGTGTCATTACCTATTAATGGCACTTCTGTGCATCTGCTAAAGGGCATGTTTCTGCGGTGTCAGGAAAACGATTTTGCATGCGTTCCTGACACACACAAATGTGAATGCAGGCTAAATGTCTCAGTTACATTGGTGGTCAGTGTAAATCTTCTCATTACATTGGGGCTTGGTGTACAATCCTTTCATTCACACTAGTGGCCAGTGTGAAGGTCACCCTTACATTGGTGGTCAGCGTATATCCCTCTTTACATTGCTGGTTACTGTGACTGCTCCTATTACATTAGTGGTCAGTGTAAATCCCCATTACATTGGTGGCCAGTGTAGAAACTCCTCTTTGTATTGGCAATCGTTAAAAAAAATCCAAACTTGCATTTGTGGTCAGTTTCAAATCCTCCCTTACATTGGTGGTCCATGTAGAAGCCCACTTTAAATTGGTGGTGAGTGTAAATCCCCCTTATATTGGTGACCAATGTAGAAATCCTCCTTTATTGGCTGTTGATGTAAATACCCCCATTACATTGGTTGTCAGTGTACATTTCCCTTTACATTAGTAGTAAGTGCAGAATTGCCCTTACACTAGTGGTCAGTGTAAAACCCCCTAACATTGGTGGTCAGTGTAAATCCCCCCTAACATTGATGGTTGGTGTAGAAGTGTCCCCTTACATTGGTGGTTAGTACTAATCTCCTTGACAATGGTTGTCCGAGTAAATTCCCCCTTACCTGGAGGTCATTGTATATTCACCCTTACACTGGTGGTTGGTGTAAATGCTCTTATTACATAGGTAAACAAGAAAAACAGAAGGGCGCACCGACCTTTGTGCATTACCACTAAAAAGGTTTTATTTAAAATAGATAAAAACAGCAAAGTTCCTACTCACAAACGAGTACACGGTACAGGCAAAAACATGGAAAGATGAACACGTCCACTGCTATGAACTTCCAACCTCGATTCTTTGATTACCGGGAGGATCTGATGGTTCCTCTAATGAATGGCTGACGCGTTTCAGGGGAGTACCCCTTTCTTCAGAGCCTACAAGCGGGCAATGGTCTTGTCTCAGACGGTCGGTGCGCCCTTCTGTTTTTCTTGTTTCCTTAGTGTTATGAACACCCATTGTTCAGAGGAGGGCTGCAAGATTTTGGACATTGCCTTGAGGAATTATACATATATACTTGTTCATGAACCAAGAGACTAGACACCAGAGCGCAGGAGAATTTGTTGTGTGTTTGCTTATTACATAGGTGTCAGTGTAGAAATCCCTCTTTACTATTGGTGGGTGGCGTAAAATCCCCTGATACATGGTGGTCAGTGCAAATACCCCCTCACATTGATGGTCAGTGTAAATCCCCCCTCGCAGTGGTGGTCATTGTAAATCCCCATTACATTGGTAGACTCCCCCACTATATACTTGCCAAAAATTTCCAGCTTTGCTCTACATTATTTAGAATTTGTCACAGTGTACTGCCTCCTAACTAATTCCATCCCCCACTACTGCCACTGATCCCACCAACCCCCCAGCATTGCCACTAATCACCCCCCCTCCCCCAGCATTGCCACTGATCCCAGGAGTCCTAGGATTACTAAGATTTTTCTGTCTATTGATGGGTCCCCTCACCTCCCTAGTCCATGGTGTGCAGGCAGTGAGGAGATGATGTGCTGTAACCTTTAGCAACCAATCGGTGAGCAGTAATAATGTGCAGTAACCTCTAGCAACCAATTAGTGAGTGGTATAGATGTCCAGTAACCTCTAGCAATCAATCAGTGAGCAGTATTATTGTACAGTAATCTCTTGCAACCAATCAACAAGCAAAAGTCATGTGCTGTAACCTCTAGAAAATAAACAGTGAGCCATAATGTGTGCTGTAACCTCTAGCAGCCAGTCAGTGAGCGGTAATGATACACTGTAACCTCTAGCAACCAATCGCAGCCTGATCTGAGTCAGTAAACTGATTTTGAGTCTAGCTGCTTTTTATTGTATGTCTCAAAGCATGTGGAGAGCGAAATTGCATGGAACAGGGTGCCCAAGAAAATGTTTGCCCAGGGTCCAATCAATGTTAAAGAAGGCCCTGTCTCTCCTACAAAATTCTGTTCTAGGCTCCTTCCAGTGCTGGCCTTGGGTCAGGTCTCTGTTGAGGTCTGATGGCCACAGGGGCAGCGCTCTTCACCTTTAGCAGTCACTGTTCAAGGCCACTTTATGTGTGATGCTGGAACTTGGATGCACTGAGGACTTAAGCACCAGAATCAGAAGTACCAAATTATCAGACCTCAACAGGAGGCAGATCCCCAACGAAGGTGAGCTAAGGACTGAAGTAGTCAAGGTGGTTAGCCATGATCATTGCCAATGGTTACAAGAGCCAGGTGTCTAAGCCAAATGATTGTGCAGAGAAAGTAGTCATTAACAAAGCCAATATCAGGGCAGGAGACCTTACTAGCGAGGTCAGGTCACACAAGTGGTCAAATCTAGTGAGTCCAGCAGGTCAATAAAATGGAAAAATTCCTTTAAATATGTTGTTAAAGGGGGCTTCCAGATTTTAATAAGCCCCCCACCCACATACCCCTATAACCACAGCCCAGGGTTGTGGGGATAACTGCATGCTCAGATAAGGATCTGGTATGGATTTTGGGGGGGACCGCACGCCGTTTTTTTTTACTAGCAATTTTTTTTTAATCAGCTGTCAGCGGGGAAGCCCATTGACAGCTGATGACTCATTGTTGTTAAGGACGCCGTGGCCGGCTTTCCGGCCTGCTCCTTAACAACCATTTTTTACTGCACTCTGATTGGGCAAAGCTTTGGGTTCAGTGCATTGCAGGGTGTGTGGCTGGGTGAACACCCCCTGAAACACCATGCAAATTCCGGTGTTCTCCGAACAGGGTGAACAGCCAATGCTTGGGCCCAACCATTCATCTAACTTTATTTGTGACACAACTCTAGTCCCTGCATGCAAGAGTGGCTACAAAGGATGCAGCATGGGAATGGAGACACCTTGAAGCAGGAAACCTGTGGCAGTAGTCATGGCACCAGCTTAAACAGGAACATGGGCAAAGAATGCAAGTCAAAGAAGCTGCATATTCAGTAAGTGATTACATCAGCCCCGGAAAGCATGGGTTTAATATCACTTTAATGTCTTACAGGCAGAGGCATAGCTATAACCTTCAGTGCCCCAGTACAAAAAAACATTAAGGACCCCCATGACCCCCCCTCGCCCTTCTATCCGAGCACCGGACTTCCAGTTCTGGAAGGGTGTCCATGGGCATCCTCCCAGAACCCTGCCTCCCGTGATTAAATTCAGCTGCTTAGCTTCACATTTCCAGCGGTGCACACAGGAGGAGAGGGGCAGGAGGAGAAGGAGCAGATCGGCTCTCTGCTCTCCCATACATGCAAGGGTGGGTGGAGGGAGGGGCAACTGTCAGTGCAGGCTCTGGGCTGTATGAGATAGACGCTCCTAGCTCAGAACCCTGTGGCTAGCTACCACGCTGGGGCCCCCCTGACAGTGGGGGAACACCAGGGCCTGGTTGCAAGTGTGACCTTTGCAACATTGCTAGTTCTGCAACTGCATACAGGCATCTGCATTGGGTCATGTGATCTCTGCTGAATCAAAGGATTATCTGACAAAAAACTCAGTCATACCTGAGCCTAATGCCTATTTCTGGGCAAACTTACACAAACAGCTCACATTCTGAGTTGTAGTGACACCAACAGTAGCAGTAGCTCTGCCATTTTACTGTGGTGTCACAATTACAGCACATTGGAACTGATATTGAGCTCAAGATTTATTGTCTGATATATAAAGAATACTGGTAATATAAAAAACATGTGAAAGCTAAAGCACCTTGATTAGTAATAAGGATTGCTACAGTTTCAAACAAAATTGTCTTGCCCTTTGCTTTAAAAACATCACTAAACATGACATTTAAATCTAAATGTATATAACTTAATGACACCAGCTGTCAGCTGAGACCGAAGCTGTCTGCTAACTATTAGTCATGTGACGTCAAGTCAAGGCTCTTACATAATATTACCAATGCAAAATTTTTAGGAAAGATAGATTTCCCTTCTTGACATTAAATTATATGAAATATGGAACATCTGTATTGTAAATGGAGATAACACAAGTCAAACCCCATGGACCGCTGAGTACAGGGAGCCATTCATGTTAAGGTCAACTTGTAATTCCCGTAGACTGTTTTTGATTTCCGAGAACATATTTTATGAATGCCATTAGATATGTATTGTTAGTGGATGCATTATGCATTTGTTGAGTCCTCACATACAGGGAGGCATCCTAAACTGTTCTTATGCACACCGTGATTTCATTTAACCACTTGCTGACCGTCTCACACCGATATACGTCAGCAAAGTGGCACGTTCCTGCAAAACAACGTATGGGTAAGTTGTCCCCTTTAAGAGCTGCCAGAGGAGCGATCGCGTGCCCGCTGCACGGCGGGGGACCTGATGCACGTGGCCAGTGGGCATGGCCACCGCCAGCCACCCACGATCACGGGCACGAGAGCCAGAACAGAGATTTGTGTGTGCTGTTCTGTCAGGGGAGAGGAGACACATCGTTTGTTCCTAGTAAGTAGGAACAGTGATATGTCTCCTCTCCCAGTCAGTCCCTTTCCCCCACAGGAGTTCAGCTTTAAGAACTAATACTTGTAGCGCTACCCCTGCGGGAGTGGCTTGTTTGATTGAGTTCTCTGTTCTTGCCTCAACTCAATGAGTAACCTCAGCCCCTCTGGCACACCTGGTTGAATGAAAACTGCTGCAAGTATTTATAAGAACAGGAGTACAGATACCTTTAACTTGACTGTGAGTTAGCACCAGGAAACAAACACAAGACTGGTTAGTGGTAAATTAACTCAATGTATTGGTATGGGTTAGCGTAAATGATGGTTTGATCATAAATAGGCATACAGAAAGTAGGTTCAAACAGTCTGCTAGATGGTATAATCACTATGCCAATGTAATTTAGAATGGAGTTCTGTAACACTAGACTGGAATTAACACAAAAGTCAGCAAAATAATACTATAACTAGTCTAGAGTGCACTCTAGGAGAATGGCTGGGATATGGTGCAATGTCCCTGAGAGGTGCCTCTTACCATAAGCAATGGACAAATGTCTCTGTGTAGCAGCTGTAAAGGGACAGTCTTTAGTCCTAACTCTTCAGACAGCTAGCATTGGGGCCCAGTTGTACCATTATTGTGCATGAGAAAAGTCCCAGTCAAGCCTTCAATAGGACTACTAGATGGCAGTATGGTCAGTACCTAGAGGGCTCAGTCTCAGCATATAGTAAATCCCCACAGCAGCAGATCACCAATCCAATTGATATTGCAGCTCACCATCTGGTCATACACAGCGATCAGTGCACTCTTTGCTCTGCACCCAGGTGACTCTGTTTGTTGGCACCCTGAACTCAGCACTCACATGTTTTATACACTTTTACAAGCTACTGCCAGGAGGAAAGGCTTTTAGGAGAGTTGGCAAAATGTCCGGTGTGCATGAGGCCTTAAAGTGGTTGTAATCCCTCCTGAAAAAAAAAAAAACACCCTGCAAAATAAAGGCATAATGAGCTAGTATGCATAGCATACTAGCTCATTATGAATTACTTACCCGAGAACGAAGCCCCCGCAGCCGTCCCCGTCTCCCCCTCCGGCCAGCGACATCTATACCGGAGGTTACTTCTGGGTATCGCGGCTCCGGTGCTGTGATTGGCCGGAGCTGCGATGACTACACTCCCGCGCATGCGCAGGAGCCGCCGGGAACGGCACAGTACAACTGAAGCAATGACACGTACGTGCCATTGCTTCAGTTGGCTTAAGTGCGCATGTGCCGCATGACGTCGGCACATGCAAATACAGGGATATCTCCTAAACCGTGCAGGTTTAGGACATATCCAGTGCAGCTACAGGTAAGCCTTATTATATAAGTGGTTGTAAAGGGCTTACAACCACTTTAAGTTTAAGATTTCCACTTACTTTTTGTCTCGGTGACAATGGTTGCCAGAACAAATAGAGTGGTGAATCTCCCCAACAGGAACTAACTTTTCCCCACTCCATCCAAAACTATGCTTTTACATCCTCTTGTATCTCTTCCTAATGAGAGTCACTTCATTAGACTCAAGAGATTCAGTAGTTCATCAAAGTTTCTCAAAATTACAAGAAATTAATCTGTAGGAGTAGAAACTGATCACTAAGCAGGTGGAACAAATGGCTCTATATGGAGCAAGTAGCAACTTGTAGCCAGGGGCGTTGCTAGAGCTTAGCACCCCAGCCACATGCCCCAAATCTTCTTCTTAGTGCCCAGGTCTTATATTAGAGCCAGATCTTACTCAGAGAGGATTTATTTCATTACAAAGAATGGCCTTCCCTAGAATCAGCTTACTGCTAGGCGTCTTACTTGGAATCTGTGGCATTGCAAGGAACTTTTGATGGGGATCTCTTGTTTGCTCAAGTTATTTAGCCTGGTCTAAAGAACTAATGGCAGAAACATGCAGTAGGAAAGGAAAAGGAGACAGAAGATAGAGGAGATGATGATGATCTGTGGGACAAGAAAAAGCCTCACCTACTTTTTGTTCTAGGATCCCTCAAGACCCAGAGCAAGATATGCCCAAGTCTTTTAGGAATCTAGCAACCCTCACTAGAATTGAATTTCCCTGGTGATGTGATGTAGTCTCACTATTCCCGATATCTGTATTGTTCCTCTGTAATTCTTTAAAACTCAATAAAGTTTATTGATGAAAAGTTAACACCTGGCCACCGCACCTATAACAGAATGTTGGACATCCCATTCAAAAACCACGGCATTTTTCTTCTGGAATGTTGTAGATTTTGGAGTGTTTGCAGGGATATGAGCATACCGTGTTTCCCCGAAAGTAAGACAGTGTCTTACTTTCTTTTTATCCCTAAAAGCCCCACTATGTCTTACTTTCGGGGTATGTCTTACATTATGGGGCACATAGCACATTATGGGGCAGATCATGGGGCACATAGCAGATCAGGGCACATTATGGCACATTATGGGGCACATAGCACATCAGGGCACATTATGGGGGACACAGCACATCTGGGCACATTATGGGGCACAGCACATCTGGGCACATTATGGGGCATGGGGCACATTAGGGCATCAGGGCATGGGGCACATTAGGCATCAGGGCATGGGGCACATTAGGGCATCAGGGCATGGGGCACATCTGGGGACACTTACTTGCGAGCATAGTAGTGCAGGAAGCGTCTATCTGTCATGTTTTCTCTCATGTCACGCTGCCCGCTCCCTGGCGGCCCCTCCTCTCTTCTCGTCTATCCCAGATGATGTCTCAAGCCAATGGGGATTGACGAGAAGAGAGGAGGGGCCGCCGGGGAGCGAGCAGCGCTGAGTGACATGAGAGACAGCGTATGACAGATAGACGCTTCCTGCGCTACTCTGCATCTCATTCGGCTCTGGTCTCTGCAGGCAAATCCCCCGTGTTTCCCCGATAGTAAGACATACGTCTTACTTTCGGGGTACGGCTTACATTAGCTGTCCCCTCTGACACTCCCGATACGTCTTACTATCGGGGGTGTCTTACTATCGGGGAAACACGGTAGAAACTCAACAAGACCATGTATTGAGTATAGGCATGCACAGGTCTTGGTGTACATTTGCAGACACAAGCATGCTCACAGATACTAGTGCCCAGCAGTCTATTTCAACTTGAGGTCTGACTACTCTCATTGCTGGATTGTGTTCAGCCCTGGTCTCTGTGTTCTGTGCTCTGCAAACCTCCTGATTTTGCTACTAACCCAGTTCTGTCTGACACTTCTCTTCAGATTCCCCCTGCCTGTTATGTCTGCTACTGATCTGTGTTACCAACCTTGGCCTGGAGTTTTGACTAAGATTCTGACTGCTGATTTTGTACCTCACTGCCAGCACATTGCCAGCCCTTGCCTGTCTTTGACCTGGATTCTGATCATGATTCATTGCCTACCGGCTTGGCTTTTACAGAACTTTTTGTGACCTGACTCCTTGTTTCTGCTCATCCAACCGCATATCTCCAAGTTTAAGTTTGCTGCACCAACTTCATAGCACCTGCATCCTTCCACTGCCTTAACAGTCCCTGTCGTCACCACCAGGGGTACTTGGACTGGAATTGTTCAAAAGCCACCCTCATCATCTCAGGCTTCACAGTCAGGTACACGACTGTGTCTGTGAGAATTGTGCCAATTTATCAGGTACTAAGGTTGCTCAAGAAGACATGGCTCACATTTGGTGTTCCAATTCATCCTTAGGGCGATTGGTAGGGTTGAAGTCAGAGTTCTATACAGGCCACTGAAGTTCCACCAAACTCATCAAACCATGTCTTTATAGGCTTGACGTTGTACATAGGGACATAGTCAAGATGGAACAGAAAAAGGCCTTTCTCAAAATGTTGCTACAAGGTTGGAAGCATACAATGGTCTATAAAAAAGTACTTGTGCAAATGCTCTGATACCTTTGCGGTTGAGCCCATACAAAATGAATGGGCTCAAATCGCACTACAGAGAATCACATATGATTTGGAATGCGGTGCAATTCCAATCCAACTCACATGCAGTTACCCCCACTAATACCAACGATAGGGCACTATTCCTTTCACTGGCACCAACAGTGGGGCACTATACCTCCCATTGACCCCAACAGTGGGGCACTATTCCTCATAGTGATTTCAGCCTGGGTTCACACAGGAGCAGTGTTTGAAACCACATGTGATTTGGACAGGAATTGCACCGCATTCCTGTTTAAATTCCATTTATTTTGTATGGGCTCAAGTCACACCGCAAAGGTATCGGTAATCGGTATCGGCGAGTACTCGAGCACAAGTATCGTACTCACCGATAAAAAACGATGTCGGTGCAACCCTAGTCTAAAGTTCCTTTGTATGTAGTAGTATTAATTGCACCCTTTACGGAAAACACGTGAACTCAAAAATTTGGAGGACTGTCAACATATTTATTTGGTCACATAGGTAGCTGTGATTGTCAGGCGTCCACAACCTTTTGCCCATATAGGGGTTGATTTACTAAAACTGGAGCCTGCAAAATATGGTGCAGCTCTGCATAGAGACCAATCAGCTTACAAGTTTTTTTTTGTCAAAGATTAATTGAACAAGCTGCACCAGATTTTGCACTCTCCAGTTTTAGTAAATGAACTGGTAACTGGTTCTGAGCAAATTTCTCCATTACCAGTATAGATATAATGTACATTGTATAGTAACCCACAAATATTTGGCTATATAGTAGGGTGCATCGCTCATCCCCACAGCCTATATAACGATGGCAGCATATATAACTATGGCAGCAGATGGACACTGAACAAGGCTGCAGGTGGGTACTACTGAGCAAGGCTGCAGGTGGGCACTGAGCAAGGTTGCAGGTTGGCACTGAGTAGGGCTGTGGGTGGAGACTGAGCAAGGCTGCAGGTGGGCACTGAGCAAGGCTGTGGGTGGAGACTGAGCAAGGCTGCAGGTGGGCACTGAGCAAGACTGCAGGTGGGCACTGATTAGGCTGTACTGAAGCTGCAGATGGGCACTAATCAGGCTACATTGATGCTCACTCACCATTATTTTGCTTCAAAGTGGTGTATTTAAAAAAAAGAATTCCTAAAACTTCCCTCTTAAATTGGGGTGCGTGTTATACGCTGATAAATACGGTGTATATATATATCATACAATCATTCCATAAACACATACAACATACACATTTATCATTTGAGGGAAATATGCTTATAAAATAGTTTACAATTTGCCAATAATAAAAAAAAAAAAAAATGTCCCCGGATTTCATTTTAAAAACCTTACTATATAGGGTATTTACAGCTCTCCTTGCCTCTTTTCTTTCCCTTTAATTTCACAACTTGTCTGTCACAGCCTGAATGTTTTTCATTAGCTGTAGTTTCTCATGCATCATCTCCACCCTCTCTGTGTCAGATACAAAAACTCCTGCTGTTGATGGTAATTAAGATAACCTAAATGCCAAAACAACAAACTTTTTCCAAATCAGCAATACTGCATTGCCTCTTGGAGGAAGTAGCAATGAACAAAACTGTTGGACTCACATTAACTGAATTCATTGATTGATGCAAAGCCATGAGCCGTTTAACATGGTATCAGAAAAAGATGGCTTGCTTTGTATTGTTATTATGGAAATCACAATGCTGGAGCTTTCCTGCCAGGAATAAATGGGCCAATCAGACACATCTGGGGCAGTGTGTGGGGGGGACGGGAGGCACTTAGGAACATAATTACAAATCCGAAATAGGAAATATGTTTGGCCTCACTTCCTAAAAGAATATAAATGAATAACACTGATAAACAAAGAACCATCATCCGTAATTATATGAAATAGAAATTTTGGGGATCTGGTCCCCAACCAGAACCACCACAAGGGAGGGAGCTAGCGGACTATCACGGTACGTTATAGAACTAGTGTATCAATGAATATATGAACAAATATATATAAAAAATATACACATTTTTTATTAATACAAGAACAAATCAAATGATAAAAGCAGGTACAGGTAATGGGGTATTTCAACTAGTTTCGCTATTCAATAGCTTCTCCAGGAAATACAACATATAAATCTGAAAAGAGAATTTTTACAATTTTTAGACATGTCATATAGTTGCATCAACATTCAGCAACTGGATGTTAAAGCATTACAAAATGAGGGGGGGGGGATACATATACATGTGCAGCCTCTTACCCCATTAGGATACCCTCAGGGCATACAGCAGTCCCAGCAAAGCCTCCTGCGGTGACTGGGGAAGAGCTATATGAGGTAAGTGGCCAAAATCTGAGCAAGAAAGTGATGTGATCAGTACCGATATAAATACACAGAAAAAAAGAGAGGGGCAGGTGTGCCTAAACTAACTTTATGGTCTCAAAACGTAGACTCTACTTTTTGAGACCCTGACTTCCAAGGGCCTGATGCCTGATACTTTTTGAGACCATGAAGTTAGTTTAGGCACACCTGCCCCTTTCTTTTTTTCTGTGTATTTATATCGGTACTGATCACATCACTTTCTTGCTCAGATTGTGGCCACTTACCTCATATAGTTCTTCCCCAGTTGCCACGGGAGGCTTTGCTGGGACTGCTGTATGCAGCCTTAACGGGGTAAGAGGCTGCACATGTGTATGTATCCCCCCCCCCCATTTTGTAATGCTTTAACATCCAGTTGCTGAATGTTGATGCAACTATATGACATGTCTAAAAATTTAAAAAATTCTCTTTTCAGATTTATATGTTGTATTTCTTGAAGAAGCTATTGAATAGCGAAACTAGTTGAAATACCCCATTACCTGGGGACAAATGGCACTGGGGACAGGTGGCACTGACAGATGGCACTGGGGACAGGTGGCACTGACAGATGGTAGAGGGGACAGGTAGCAGAGAGGACAGGTGGCAGAGGGGACAGGTGGCAGAGGGGACAGGTGGCAGTGGGGACAGATGGCAGCGGGGACAGGTGGCAGTGGTTTTTTTTTTTTTTTTTTACTCACGGCTGCTGCAGCCGTTCATCTCTCCCTCCTCACACGCTGTCTCTGTGTGAGGAGGGAGAGCGGCGCTGAGAGATGATCTCATAGATCATCTCTCACTGGTCACGCCTATCGTGCTGTAAACAGCCGCTGTGATTGGCCGTTTACAGCGATCTGTGACTGGCTGTGTCCGAGGGACTTCCCCGATGCGCGCTCTCAGGAGTGCGCATTGCGGAAGTAAACAGGAGGATGTCCAGGGACGTCCTCCCGGCAGGGAGTGCCCGCACTGCAGCCGTCTTTCGGCTATAGCCCGGGCGCGAAGAGGTTAAAGTGGTTGTAAACCCTTTTTTGTAAACCCTTTTACAACTTTAGGTTACAGGTAAGCCTATATTAAGGCTTACCTGTAGCTAACAAGGATATCTCCTAAACCTGCACGGTTTAGGAGATATACCTGTATTTGCATGTGCCGACGTCATGCGGCACATGCGCACTTGCGACAACTGAAGCAACGGCGCTATATGCCGATGCTTCAGTTGTACTGTGCCGCTCTCGTGCGCATGCGCGGAGTGATGGCTCTGGCAAATCACAGCGCCGGAGCCGCGATACCCGGAAGTCACTCCGGGAGAACATGTCGCCGGTCGGAGGGGGAGAAGAGGACCGATGCCGGGGCTTCGATCTCAGGTAAGTGATACATAATTAGCTAGTATGCTATGCATACTAGCTAATTATGCCTTTGTCTTGCAGGTTTTTTTTTTTTTTTACGTTTTTTTTTAAGAGGGTTTACTTCCTCTTTAAGGAGTAGAATTGTGCATTAGTTACATTAGCTCAAATACATGCTTGTAAACAACCTCTTTCCAATCAATCCCATTGATCAAAGTAACAATTTCTCCCCTGGGCCAGGCTACTTTCCTGTCCTGCCAGAGCAGTCGTTTTTTTCCCACTCGTTATCTTCTTGGACACTGGTCCACTCATCGCCCCCATGAGTTCTCTTGTCTCTTGTGACTGTGGTCTCCCTGACTCCCAAGGGCCTGATGGTGACCCCCAGAGCCAGGGAGAAATTACATTCCTCCTCAGGGTGCAGGTTAGTAGGCATAGTGGGTGTGGGCAAGGTGGAAAGATTGGGCACCAGTCACTTTTTGTGAAAATGAACAAAGAGAGTTTTATTTCTCTTGGGGGGGGGGGGGGATTGGAGCACAGGACACCCTTAGGCAAATGCAATTAAGGCAAACTCCGTAGACAAAAATAGAACTAAGAAAACAGCAATACAGAACGAATGTCTTTAAAGCGGTGTTTCACCTAAAAAAAATGTTTTTTAAAAGTCAGCAGCTAAAAAAAAAAGTAGCTGCTGACTTTTAATAAGTACACTTACCCTCCCAGGGCGCCCGCGATGTCAGTCGTGGAGGCCGAGATGTCCCTCGGTGATCCGGTTCCAGCGCCGCCATCCTCAGTAACTGCACATGCACGAGTCGGCACGCGGCCAACTGCGCATGCGCGAGTCAAATTTGTGAATGGGGAACGCGATGTTTTGTGGGACATAGTTCCCATAGCACACCGCGCCCCATTCACTAGAAGGCGGCGCTAGGAGAACAGCTCCGAGGAACAGAAAGAGGCAGAGAGGCAGATTAGGACGATTTGCCTAGCAACAGCCATTTCTGGTAAGTTTAAATTTGTATTAACATTTTTATTAAGTTTTGTTTTTCAGGGTGGCCCTCCACTTTAAGCTGAATGCAGCAATCTGTATCTTGTAGCAACCGCTGTCTTCTATAGCAACACATTCTCTCACAGTAACCTACTGTAGATCCTTAAGCTCAGCTCGCTGTCTCTCTCACTAGACTTCTTGGAATCTCAGCTACCTGCTGGATTCCCGAGCTTCACCTACAGCTAACAGCTGTACTTTATCTTTAAGCTTTACTTACAGCTACCCGCCATACTCCTTCAAGCTTTACTCACAGCTACCTGCTGCCTTCCTGGATGAGTCTCTACTGAAGCTTTCCCACAACTTCCCTGTCCCCGGCTAGTTAAGCATCTGCTCTGGTACTCCTTCAGAACTTCATCACTTCCAAACTTGCCTCCGGTAATAGGAGTAGTCGTCCGTTTGTGGCAACTGCTTCTCCTTTACCTCCGACATGATCAGGCTCCCCTCAGGCCGAGCCTCTAAGACATGAGGTTCTGCCCCAAGCTTTGGTCTTAACCTTGGCTGCTCCTCTTTTGCGGAACCCTGAACTGTTGGATAGGCCTTAAGTGAACCTAGCAGCCAGCATGCCTCCTGGATAGGCCTCAGGCTTCAGGCCTAGCAACCAGGAGTTTCTCAACACACACCCACCCAGGGCGGGAAGAACCCAGATCACCTGAATCGTCCCAAATACATTGCCTATCCCAGCATACACAGCGGTCAAAGAAACTCCTGCTGATTGGCTGAGACAACCTAGTTACCCATTACCTGAATTTATGGTAATCCATCATTCTAATGCCAAAAGCAACAGTGCCACCTATTGACAGAAGAGAGAGACTACCCCAAACTCAGACTTAGGATCAACCTACCAATTAGCCAGGCTAGTTACCACCTAGCACAACTAGATTTATTAGCAGCCCTGTTTAGGACCAGGGTGCTATATGACTATGAGATAGGACTCCGCTGCTGGAAGTGTCACCTCCACCAATAGGAAGAGTCCATGTCACGTATGTCGACACCCGAAGAACAACCCCCTGAAGGTAAACAGAAAGACAGAGATAGATCGGGCCGACAGCACCACATGATCACAGGTTCAATAAAATTGGTGGGTGAGGGGTGGGTTGAGAGAGGGGTATGGTAATTTCCTGGAGTTGAGCTTTAAAGAACCTCAATTATACTTTTGTTTGGAATGTCCAAAAATATCAGTTACTCTTTTAAAAACAATTGAAAAACAAGAACATTATTTAAAGACATTTGTATCTTTGGTACAATTGTCCTTGGATCAATCCCCCCCGAGTGTTTTGCTTCTGTCTTTTAAGGTTACTTTGCGGTATAAGCCAAGGTAGAGATTAAAACTCTGTAGTGTATTAATGTGCTTTACTGAACAGAAAAGCTGCACATACAACCGCAGGATACACAATTTATACTATACACACTATCTATCCTTCCTAACAAATAAGCATGTACAATGTATGTGATAGGCATAAGTATGCTAATCCGCTATGTAACTTGGGTTTCCTGGAGATGGAATCTTCTCATGGCTTCTTGCTTCCCAGAGTCCAGCACAACTCTATCCTCCTTTGTCTTCCAGCACAGCTGTTCCAAGTCCTCCTCTCCTCCTCCGACTTCCTGCTACCTTATTTCCCGAGCTTCAAAAAGCAGCCCAACGGGTTAGTTGGCATATCAATATGGGAGGCCTAGCTTCTAAAACAATGCATGGTCTTAAAATCTAACAATTCACTTATCTAAGCTATACAAATCATCAAAAAATAGCCATAGCAACACAGAGAGCTACACACCTAGCAAAATACTTACCTTCCTCCTCTATCCAGCAACCTTTACTGTGTGGTCCTACCCAGGGCAGCCATCAGAAATTCACACAGCTTTAGGCCTGGGCTCCCCTGTGCCTGACCACCAACATTCTGCAGGGTCAACCCGCTGGTCGTCCCACTGAATCTGCCTACTGGCCATCCCAAAAAGGCCCATCCCATGTCCTGCTCCTTCTCCATCCCATGTTCTCCATCCCATGTCCTCCTCCTCCATCCCATGTCCTCTTTCTCCTCGAGTCCCATCGCCTTCATCCTACGTCCTACTCCTCCTCCATCCATGTACTTCTACTCCAGTCCCATCTCCTCCATCCCATGTCCTCCTCCTCAAGTCAAATCTCCTCCATCCCATGTCCACCGCATCCAGTACCATGTCCTCCATCCCTTACCTCCTCCAGTCCCATCTCCTCCTACCACAGGAGTGGGGCAGTGGGATAGGTGGGGGCAGCAGGACAGAAGGGGGACAGTGTGACAGGAAGGGGACAGCAGGACAGAAGGGGTGCAGGGAGACAGGAGGGGACAGGGGGCAAGTGGGGGGCAGGTGTAAAAGGTGACAGGGGGAGGGAAGTGGGACAAGTGGGGGGAAGTAGGACAGGAGGGGGGCAGTGGGACAGATGGGGGACAGGGGGACAAGAGGGGGGAAGTAAGACAGGAGGGGGGCAAGGGGGCAGGAGGTGGACAGTGTGACAGGTGGGGAGCAATGTGACAGGAGGTGGGCAGTGGGACAAGAGGGGGGTGGGGAGGATTAAGAACACTTTTTCTAAAGATGCAATTGTCATTTAAAGGGGAACTGGAATGAATATGTGAATGTAAATTCGTTTTTTGGGGAACTTATTCGAAATACTGTATATGACCAGGTTCCTTAACATCAGAGGACCACTGGTGGAGAGTGCTAGCAAAGATGTGACGTGTACATTAGCACAAGCAATCATCTCTGACCTATGCTAAAGAGGGGGTCAATAAGAGAAAAATGGAACAGCATAGGCTATGTTTGTTACATGATTGTGTCATCTTTGTCTATTGTATAAAATTAAACTTTAAATTATAGTACTCCAGGACACATAAAGCATAACTAAACACTCTCAATCAACATGAATTATTTTTAACCCTTATGCCGCTAGAATTAGTAAATAGACAGGAAGGTATATTATATTTACTTGTTTTACCTTTTTGTTTTTACATTTCTTCAGTTGCTTCCTGGTTTCTGGCCTAGACCAACATGATGTCAAACATCCCAAGAGTCTTCATGGGTATTTTTTTCTTTCATCTGGAGGAGGGGCATTCATAGCTAAACACACCCTCCTGCCTGCATGCCTAAGCTAAGAGCAGATGTATTCCAGAAGATAAAAACTACATAAATCATGTAGCCTCACTCAGGATGGTTGTAGGTAGAAATGCAAGGGAGGTTTTTTCAAATTGATTTCTCAACAAAATAAAGCGTTAAGACATGGCTCAATAGGTGAGTTTGCTATGAATAATAAAAATTATGAAATATATATTAGTTTCTGTTTGTGGTGCTCAGATACAGTTAAAAAAGGAAATATGGCCAAAACTTTTTTGGCCCTACTTCACGTCTGGATTACAGGAGTGTGTTCTCCTGTAACCAAAAATCAGCCTACAGCGGGCTAAAGCTCAGCTGCCTCAAGAGTATGTGCCCATTAATGCCCAGGACCAGGCAGGGCTGTGGTCATGTGTTAGTCAAAACTAAGGCGGAACCCCCCCCCCATCTTAGAGATGAGCTGTACGCTGTACGCTGTACACTGTGTGCATATGTGTAATACACTGTGTGCATATGTGTAATTTTGTCCCATGTTACTGCACACCTTGCTCGATGTGTGTTGCATTTAGGAAGGACACTGCTGAGCCCATGCCCTCTCTACCAGTCGAGTGTATATCTGCCACCTCACTCCCAGTGACAGAATGAGGTCTCGCTGTGCACAAAACGTGGACCTCATGCATGCACTTAATTAACGCATTCTCTCTCCCGTACAATGCGGCTAGAGACATGATGTCTTTTACTAAGGGTTCGGTCCCGATTGCTTTAGGGGAACCGACCACTAGGAAGGGAGCCAGAGCACTGACTCCCTCCTTACCTGAGGACCTGTCACCTACACCAGGTACCACACTTTATTGACCGGCTGCTATACCTTCCCACCAGTTCAATGTTACCTGTGGCCACTACTCTCTGTCTCCAACTCTTCTGCCAAGTTAACCCTTTGAATGATGCCTTTCTTCCTATACCTCGTATGTGCTTTACAGATCCTGTTCTTCTGATGCGCCATGTACCATCATGCATCCCTTTAAATAACTTCAGACCAGGCTTAGAACAGTTTAAAATGCTTTACTGAAGCTCTTATAGTGCAAACATTACAGTCACATAAGTAACCTTCATGGATTCTTCCTGACTAACTATCTTGGGCTGCCCAGGCATAGCTTTGCAGATAGAGATTCATACTTGGTAGAGTCCTTGCAGGTGAGTCCCTTTAGGGTGATAGACAAGTGGTTCTCCAGGCTACATCTTGAACTGAGCCCTCTCGCTTCCCATGCGGTCCTGATGATGACCCTCGAGCTCGGCTTTCCCCCTATTTATATACAGACCAGCAGGGCAGAACCCTAAAAGCCCAGGAAACCGGCAGATCCCCTCTTAACCTGGGTAGTCTAATGCCCCGTACACACGGTCGGATTTTCCGACGGAAATTGTCCTATCGGACAATGTTGTCGGAAATTCCGACCGTGTGTAGGCTCCATCGGACTTTTTCCGTCAGATTTTCCGACGGACAAAGTTTTATCTCCTGCTCTCAAATTTTCCGACAACAAAGTCCTATCGGACTCTTTCCGATCGTGTGTAGCGAATTCCGACGGACAAAGTGCCACGCATGCTCAGATCACATTACAAGACCAAAGCTATTGGCTACTAGCCTCTACGTAGTCCCGTCGTAGGCAACAAACGTCACCACGTTCAGAATGATCGGATTTTCCGACAACTTTGTCCGACCGTGTGTATGCAACACCCAGTGTCGGACAAAATCAGTCGGAAAAAATCTGATGGATTTTGTGGTCGGATTTTCCGACCGTGTGTATGGGGCATAAGCTGTCTAGCTTTTGGTATCCCACCAAATAGGCACCTATCTACAGATGAGTATGAATGTTTTTTTTTTTATTATTAACCCTGTGCAAAAAAAATGTCTTAGGCAGTGGAGCCCCACTTTAAACCACCTTTACCACCACCTTGTTAGTTAAACCCACCATTCGCAATTATTAACTATGATTGTGTCATCTGCAAGCTAGCTTCTACTGTACCTCTGCCAGGAAGTATAGATTGTAGATGATGTGTGAACAAAGATGGCTCCAACCTTCTGCAAAGAAAAGCATTGTCAGGGGGAGTTCTGTGATCTCTGTCAGAGGTAGTAAATACCTACTGCTCTTTACTTAGCATGAAAACCACATGATGCAAGATCCAAGCCAACCTTCTGGTATGAACTAAGAAACATCATGTTGGGTTAACCAAACCTTCATGCACAGGCTATAGCGTGTCATGGTGCTCACATACAGCTGCTTCAGAAAGTTCAGTTCACTAAAGACATCCTTTTAGTAACACAGTGCAGATTATTATAAAGATCCCCCTCCTCCTTCCCTTTGCCCAAAAAACTTAGGAGACTTCTAAGCATCTCTAACCCACAGGAGACTGCCCCGGTTTTCAGTTTCACGTTAAAGAGAGGATATCTAACACCTGCAGGGGTCCCTTCCTTATGTCAGAGGAGGTTTATAAAACATGTAAATCTCCTGACACTGAAACATGATTTCCTGGTGTGGGAATTGCACAAGATCTCTTGGTTGGGCTTCATTAACTTGTTTAAGTGGACAGCGTTCCTAATATTGTGTACCATTATAATTCACCCTGCTTGTAGTCATTAACCTCTGAAGCTTTTACACAGTACGGAACTGTTTAAAAACTCATTAGACACTCTGAAGATGAGGTTTTAAAATATTGTCATGTTACAACCAAAAACGTAACATGTATTTTATTGGGATTTTATGTGATAGACCAACACAAAGTGGCACATAATTGTGAAGTGGAAGGAAAAACATGATAAATGGTTTTCAAATTTTTTTTTACAAATAAATATCTGAAAAGTGTGGCGTGCATTTGTTTTCAGCCCCCTTTACTCTGATACCCCTAACTAAAATCTAGTGGAACCAATTGCCTTCAGAAGTCACCTAATTAGTAAATAGAGTCCACCTGAGTGTAATTTAATCTCAGTATAACTATAGATGTTCTGTGAAGCTCTCAGAGGTTTGTTAGAGAACCTTAGTGACCAAACAGCACCAGCATGAAGGCCAAGGAACACACTAGACAGGTCAGGGATAAAGTGGTGGAGAATTTTAAAGCAGGGTTAGGTTATAAAAAATATCCCAAGCTTTGAACATCTCACGGAGCACTGTTAAATCCATCATCTGAAAATAGAACGAGTATGGCATAAATTAAATCCTACCAAGACATGGCCGTCCACCTAAACTGACAGGATGGTCAAGGAGAGCATTAATCAGAGAAGCAGCCAAGAGGCCCATGGTAACTCTGGAGGAGCTTCAGAGATCCACAGCTCAGATGGGAGAATCTGTCCACAGGACAACTATTAGTCGTGCACTCCACAAATCTGGCCTTTATGGAAGAGTGGGAAGACGAAAGCCATTGTTGAAAGAAAGCCATATGTAGTCCCGTTTGCATTTTACGAGAAGCCACGTGGGGGACACAACAAACATGCGGAAGAAGGTGCTCTGGTCAGATGAGACCAAAATTTAACATTTTGGTCTAAAAGCAAAACGCTATGTGTGGCGGAAAACTAACACTGCACATCACCCTGAACACACCACACCACCGTGAAACATGGTGGTGGCAGCATCATTTTGTGGGAATGCTTTTCTTCAGCAGGGACAGGGAAACTGGTCAGAGTTGATGGGGAGATGGATGGAGCCAAATACAGGGCAATCTTAGAAGAAAACCTGTTAGAGTCTGCAAAAGACTTGAGACTGGGGTGGAGGTTCACCTTCCAGCAGGACAACGACCCTAAACATACAGCCAGAGCTACAATGGAATGGTTTAGATCAAAGCATATTCATGTGGTAGAATGGACCAGTCAAAGTCCAGACCTAAATCCAATTGGGAATCTGTGGCAAGACTTGAAAATTTCTGTTCGCTGACGCTCCCCGTACAATCTGACAGAGCTTGAGCTATTTTGCAAAGAAGAATGGGCAAAAATGTCACTCTCTAGATGTGCAAAGCTGGTAGAGACATCCCCAAAAAGACTTGCAGCTGTAATTGCAGTGAAAGGTGGTTCTACAAAGTATTGACTCAGGGGGGCTGAATACAAATGCACGCCACACTTTTCACATATTTATTTGTTTTTGGTTGTAAAAAAAATGTTAAAATGAAAACCATTTATCATTTTCCTTCCACTTCACAATTATGTGCCACTGTTGTGTTGGTCTATCACATGAAAATCCCAATAAAATACAATACATTTACGTTTTATTGGTTGTAACATGACAAAATGTGGAAAATTTCAAGGGGTATGAATACTTTTTCAAGGCACTGTAACTAAAAAAATCGCAATAAGCATATATTGATTGGTTTGTACAAAAGTTATAGCGTCTACAAAATAGGGGATAGATTTATGGAATTTTTATATTTTTATTATTCATTTTTTTTTTTTACTAGTAATGGTGGCGATCTGCGATTTTTTAACAGGACTGCGACATTATGGCGGACACATCGGACAATTTTGACACATTTTTGGGACCATTGGAATTTATACAGCGATCAGTGCTATAAAAATGCATTGATTACTGTAAAAATGTCATTGGCAGGGGAGAGGTTAACACTAGGGGGCGATGAAGGGGTTTATTGTGTTCCCTGGAAGGTGATTATAACTGAAGGGGGAGAGGACTGTGGAGGGGAGATGACAGATCGCTGCTCATACTCTGTATGAACAGACGATCTGTCTCTTCTCCCCTCAGAGAACCAGAAACTGTGTGTTTACACACACAGATCCCAGTTTTCTGTGTGTCAGCCGCGATCGCGGAAGCCCCGTCAGTGATCGTGACCGCTGGGCACTCGCATCGGCTCGGGGGGTGAACAGCGGGCGGCCCTAGTGGCCTCAGGGCGAAGCGACATTACATAACGTGCCATTCTGCTGCAGTACAACTGCGGCGGCTGGTCGGCAAGTGGTTAAGAGGGCATGGCAGGGGGTGTGTCCTATGCCTACATACTTTTACTAATAGGTGTCTCTAGTTCCCATCTCAAAAAGTTGGGAAGTATTTTAGGACATCTGGCTGGGAATGTCGTGAGTTGGCCTAAGGCCAAGATGGCACCGAGTTTAACTCAACACCAGGGGAGTGGTTTTCCTATTTGAGAAGAAGCAGGGTATTATCTTGTACAGTTTGCAACACCTGTGCCAATTGTAGTCCCTCTTACACACAGGCATGTTACCCAGCATCAACTGCACATTATTGCACTAGACTGGCTTTCTGCGTTGATAGTACCCCTTGTAGTCTTCACCAGGGGTGTATGTGACAGGGTAACAATACAGGCGCACAACCGGGAGATAGCTATTACCTCATAAGAAAAGGACCTTTTTTGCAAGATCACCAGGTATTCTTTTTTATAAAGTTGCAGATTTAAAAAACATTAATATTATTTAGGATTTATATAGTACCCACAGTTTGCACAGCGTTTTACAAGAAGACAGTAGATGGAAGACAGCACAAGAAGACAGTTAATGGAAGACAGTACAGTTACAATACAATTCAAGACAAGAGGATTAAGCCGGCCATAGATGGTTCAAATCTTGGCCGGTTCAGCAAGACGTGAACGCTGAATGTGCCCAAGTTGATCAATCAATCAACTTGGGTATAACCATCATGCCGGATTCACTCACAATTATCGGTAGCAGCTGCTATAGCTGCTAGCAATAATCCCTTTCTCCCACCCGCCCCCCATCCCGGGAGCAGACAATTGCTCGGCAGGAGGGATTCCCTTGTCAGCACTGTCTGTGTTGATGGGGGAGTAATGTGAATTTATTTCCTGTAACTTGTGGTTACAGGAAAAAAAGTGCCTTAGGACAAGTGCTACAGGTGAAAGGTAATAACTGTGAGGAATGAGCTGATGGAAACATAGAAGTACAGTCTTTAGGTGAAAGCAGTATAGGCTTCCCCAAATAGTTTTCAGGGATTATCTAAAGGAGGACAGAGCAGGAGATAGTAAGATAGGTTGAGGTAGGAAGTTACAAAGGGAGAGGCTCTGGGGAAGTCCTGGAGGCGAGCATGGGAGGGGGTGACGAGGGAACTATAGAACAGGAGGTCTTGGGAGGAGTGAAGAGAATGATTTGATTGGTATATTGAGACTAGGTTGTTGATGTAGCTGAGAACATAGTTGTGGGTGGCTTTGTATTTTCTTATTAGTATTTAATTTTTTTTATTGTTAGACAAGCAGAAGCCAGTGGAGGGATTGGCAGAGAGGGGTGGTAGACACTCCATAGTTGGTATGGTGGATGAGTCTAGCAGCAGCATATAAAATTACATGAACATGTTAAAGTGATTGATTTTACATGTATATTAAAGTGTCTGTTAGCCCCAAAATTTCATATTCCTGATATCCTGTTCTCTTTGTATCCCTTCCTTTGTGTGAAATCCCCAGTGTTTCCTATTAAAAACTGACCACACTAAGCAGGAGCACAGCATGGTCAGTTCTCTAGCTATGTTGGGAACTCATGACTAGGGTAGTTCAGATAACTTACTGCCCCAGCTCAAAATTGTACAACCCCCCATTTCACTAAATAAGAACACTGACACTGTATTGGATTTAAATGGCCGTTTGGTCTTTTATTAACTCAAAACCATATTTAAACATAAACCTTCTTAAATGCTCCAACTCCAATACGGATAACTGATTGCAGATCCTTGACAACACCATCTTCCCAACTTTGGAATCTGTGGTACCTCTAAAGCCCCATACACACGGTCGGACAATCCGCGGACCAGGTCGGTCGGATCCTGTCCGTCATACTTTGTCTGATGTTGGTTTTGCGTACACACGGTCGGACAAAGTTGTCGGAAAATCCGATCATTCTGAACGTGGTGACGTTTGTTGCCTACGACGGGACTACGTAGAGGCTAGTAGCCAATAGCTTTGGTCTTGTAATGTGATCTGAGCATGCGTAGCACTTTGTCCGGTCGGACAACCGTACACACGATCGGATTTGGTGTGATCGGACCGGGTTGTCGGCAAATCTATCCAGCAGGAGATAAGACTTTGTCCGTCGGACAATCCGACGTACACTGTCCGATGGTGCATACACACGGTCTGATTTTTCAACAACATTGTCCGATCGGACAGAATCCATGAAAAAGTCCGACCGTGTGTATGGGGCTTAAGTTTGATTCTGTCCCCCGCTGGAAAACACTGCCTTGAACACTCACTAACTGACCACAGACCCCTACCACCTTACTACCCGGTAGTCTAGACTGAACCAGACCAACCAGGAGGACTCCGTACCTGAGATGAGTCCCACCGTTTCATCAAATACCTCATTTTGTAGTGAAATTTTCTTGTCAAAAAGATTTTATTGAACATACAATAGAATATTTGACAATAGGTTAAGTACATAATATTCAACAGAAGTAATGAAGCTCAGAGTTATATATTCAATACAATGTAAATTATATATTCAACTATAATTACTACTATAACTAGAGTTGAGCGGACACCTGGATGTTCGGGTTCGGCCGAACTTCGGAAAAAAGTCCGGGTTTGGGACCGAACTTGACCCCGAACTCCGAACCCCATTGAAGTCAATGGGGACCCAAACTTTTCAAGACTAAAATGGCTGTAAAAAAGTAATGGAAAGGGCTAGAGGGCTGCAAATGGCAACAAACTGTTGTTAAGAGCATGGCAAGTGCTCTGCAAACAAATGTGGATAGGAAAATAACTTAAAATAAACAAAAAAATTAAAAATAAAAATAAAATGCTGGAGGCCCCCTTCTCAGTAGAAGAGGTACAGGAAGTCATTAAGAACCTCAGAAACTCAACGGCACGATGCCGCACATATGGTGGGAATGCCCCAGAATACGTACTTTCTGGAAAAAATCATTTTGACGATCTCATATTTTCCAAATATATGATCTCTCCCTAAATGGGTGTTTTTACAATACCAGAATACACCCACAGACAGTATGTAAAGCATGTATCTCAAAAACTGCTAAACTGCAGAAAATGCTTATGGGAAAAAAAAATGTCACTACAATTTTTTTTTGGGATAGCACAATAGAAGAAATATCGATCGATTGTATGTCACACTCCTGCACACATGCACAAAACACTGAAAGATTTTATTTTTTTCCAATAGCAGAATACACCCACAGTGTGTAAAGCGTGTATGAACATGCAGAAAATGCTATTGGGAAAAAAAAATTTCACTACAATTTTTTTTTTGGGATAGCACAATAGAAGAAATATCGATCGATTGTATGTCACACTCCTGCACACATGCACAAAACACAGCAACATTTTATTTTTTTGCAATGTTTTTGCAATAGCAGAATACAAAATATGCAGTGATGGTGCACTGAGCTTGCAGATAAAAGTTATATTTTGTCTGGCACTGGCCTCATGGCACTGTTAAAAGACTGTGCACTGCACCCCAGCCAGGGTACAATTGATTTAGGAATCTCTTGAATAATTCTCTCTGCCTCTTTCCCTCAATAAAGACACTCTTTAGTCTCTACTCTAGCTATGTAGATCGCTCACTGATATTACTAATTTGAAGAAAATTTAAGGAATGTGGACTGACTGACTGTATCAGACTAACTCCTAATGAAATCCTCTCTTAGCAGCCAGGAACCTGTCTATAGCAGAGTGACGCGCTGTGCTGTGTGCCTGTACCTTTTATAGAGGCTGGGTCACATGCTGCACTGGCCAATCACAGTCATGCCATTAGTAGGCATGGCTGTGAGGGCTTCTAAGGGCACACTAGTGAAACTAGCATGGATTGGCTGCCCTGCAGCTTGTAAAAGGCGCCAATACATCGCCGAACACCGGACCCGAACCCGAACATACAGTCAATTGTTCGGGTTCGGGTCCAGGACCCGGACACCCAAAAGTCCGGTCCTTTACAGTTCGGGTTCGCTCAACCCTAACTATAACCAAATACCTCATTTTGTATACCCTCGTCAAGAACCCCAAACGCAATGACCACCTTCATCCACTACAGCAACAAACTTCTTCGATTTTTCACCTGCAACTGATGTCCCCTTGTTCCCCCCCTCAATTATTATCCAGCTCCTCCCCATCTTCCACGTAACTCCTCCAATCAGGTAAGAGCAAGTTTATTCTGTCTAACCAGCCCTACTTTAACCTGTTGCAGTCTGGTAGTTACTTCCACTCCATCATGTATGTCCTGCGCTTACATTTCTTTACAGCTTCATACATGTCTGCTCTCCTCCAATGATAAGACATGTCCTGACATGCCCCCCCCCCCCCGTGGCCTTTCACTGGGAAGCTCAGTGTACTGTTGTTGCCACTCCCCCAAGATTTTATGCAGCTGAGAACAGAGGGAATGTGATCACTTATAAAAAAAAAAAGGACAAAAAGGTATTAATAATGTTTTTATATCTATATACAAATGTTTTCCTATTAATTTCTATTTTAAACTGAATGGGTTGTTTTACAAGATGATCGTTTACAATCATTTTAACTCTCTACCACTAAAGTACCTTTTTTGAATGTATTGGCGCTTTATTGATATGCCTGGAGTTTTTAATTGTAGGCAGGATATGTAATGGAAAAAGATATAAATGATAAGGAAAAAAAAATAGGTAGCATTTGCTATGGATGAAAAATGCCATCCACTCTCACGTTGAAATGCAGCCTTCTGATTGGAAACACTGTAACTGTTATGAACACATTCTAGTATCTAAGTGTATTGATCATGGTAACAGCAGGAACATGTGATCTTGATAATCTTTTACACATGAGCCTCACAAATAATGTGTTTGTAAGAGCCATTAGACTGTTGGATAATCAAACGCATAAACAGTAAGAACACATATTACATTTCATTAGCTTTATCAGGAATGTTAGTTTGAGTGGTTTGTAAATCTTCTATTCCTGCATTAAAGGGACCCTGCCACCACAGCGTCACTTAATAAAAAAAAGCCCAGCAAGAGGAATTTCAATCTTTCAGGTACCTCCCTTACAACCCCCCCCCCCCCCCCCCCACACACACACACACACACACACCTTGTATTTCCCCCTGCTTGTTTATACATCAATAAAGAATTTACTTTACAACCCAGCAGGAGGAACCACTGTGTGCAGCAGGGGGACATGGTACCCAACCAGTGGCGGCTGGTGCTAAACATTTTTGGGGGGGCGGCAAACAAACCCCCCCAGTTTGGCACTCACCCCTCCAGCGATCACAGCACCGTAGCTGCCCCGGCTTCTCCTCCTGGTCAACCGGGTCTTCTTTAGATCCGCCTCCTGTCCTGATTGGCCAGAAGGAGAAGCCAAAAACCGACAGCAAATATTGATTCACTAGTATCACAAGTGGGAGGGTTTGGGGCGCACTGCTCCACCTTTTTCAAGCCAATTAGAGCCTCAGGCTTGAAAAAAAAAGACATAATAGAAATGCACTAGTCCGGCACCTCGCGCATGCAAACTAGGGGGGTGGCAGTGCCCCTGCGCCCCTTATGGACTGGCTGCAACTGTACTTGACCTGCCCAGAGGGGTCATATATCTGCACTGGCCGGAGAGCAGTGAAGTAGGGGCATTTTACAACATAGGCTACTAGATCAGCGTTTCTCAACCTTTTTTCAGTCAAGGCACCCTTTAAAATTATGTACAATCTCGAAGCACCCGATTTTAAAATGTAAAAAGCTAAACGAATAGTTTAACATAATCCAGCAACATTCACCCATGTTGGACACCCAACATCAGAGGTGATTTATTCTTCTTAAATACACCTCTGCACACTTGCACTGATTAGTATTCCAATGTTTCTCTTCTCCCTCAGCTTCTCTCCGTCACTCTTCTAATGTGACCCCAGTGCTGACTAGACGGGTAGGGGAGGGACAAACAAAGATGCTGTGTAGGAGCCTGACGTTCTGATTATCAACTGATGACATCATTGGTTGTTAGGACACTGGTGGCTAGAAGGTGTCAGGAACCATAAACCAGGCTGAGACAGAAAATGCACTTAAAATCTGAACTTTAATAAATTGGCAAAATATAACACAGTTCAGGGTTTGGATGCCAGAGCAGGTAATAAGAGGAATCGGGGTCAGGAAGCCAGCAGTCAGTGTAGTAAAGAGCAAAAACAGAAACAGGTATTGGAAGAGAAGTCAGCCAGGCCAAGTCACACAGGAAGACACTGGAGTTCATAGACCATGCAAGGGCATGAAGCAAATGAGCAAAGCTGTTTAAATAGCCAAAAGGGGTTGGCTGTAGGCTGGACTAATGAGTCAGGTAATGGTAACCAGATAAGTCACTGTGGAAATGAGTGGCTAATTACCCGACAGCTGTGCCGCCTTTGTGCATTGAAAGAAAATAGCTGCTTGTAAAAAAAATAGGAGCTCAGCCCTGACATAAGGTTGTAATGGTGCACAATGAAAATTTGTGACTTTGTGTAACTAAAAGGCACGCTTGATCCACCTGCTGGCTTGTATACAATATTTAGGCACTTTGCCTGGGGCATCCCTGAAGAAACCTGAAGTCATCCCAGGGTGTCTCTGCACCCTGAACGAAAAAGGCTGGTATAGATGATCTTCTTTACAGATCTGACCTTTTTTTTTTGTAAGTGAAAATTACAAAATTAGGGCCCATTCACATCTGGCTGGCTCTATTTAGATCAGCAGGGGTTCTATCTGCTGATCTCCTGCTGATCAGAGCAAAGTTGGTGGTTGACAGGTCCACGTCCGCTCAGTTTATGCACAACGGACACACACAGAGCCTGCTTTACTCTATGGGTGGTCAGGTATAAACTGATTCAACCTGACCATTTACACCCAACTGCCCTCGATCCGATCCACCTATATGGATCCCCTTTCATTTTCTTTTAGCAGACCAGATCAGATTGGAGGTAGGCACCCACTGGTCCATAAGGGTGAATGAAGGGTTCCAATTAGATCCGCCCATAAAACTGTCAGGAGGACCTGATCTGACCCTTCATATAAAAGGGGTCTTAAAGTGACCCTGCAACATGAATGCCACAGAGCATAAGATGCAAAATAATTGTCATTTAATAAAATTTTCTTTTAGCAGACCAGATCAGATTGGAGGTAGGCACCCACTGGTCCATAAGGGTGAATGAAGGGTTCCAATTCGATCCGCCCATAAAACTGTCAGGAGGACCTGATCTGACCCTTCATATAAAAGGGGTCTTAAAGTGACCCTGCAACATGAATGCCACAGAGCATAAGATGCAAAATAATTGTTAATAATTTAATAAAATAGCCAGCAGGAACAATTTCTATTCCAACAAGTTTAATGCTAGGCACAGCACTTTCTAAAACGCTGTCCCTAACAGGAAACAAGTCAGACTAGAACTTGTTCCTGCTGGATATTTTAATAAAAGAAGATTATTTTGTATCTTGGTGTGTGTGGAATTTATGTTTCTGGTACAATTGTTTTGGTGGAGATGACTAGAGACAGCATTGGAGATGCGAATGAGGAGTGTGAAGCCTAATCTCGCCTGAAGCAGCATGTGCCAATAATTTTGGTAATATAGTGTATATCAAAATGCAAACATTGTATGGGCCAATAGACGGATCCTAAGGCCAGGAAAGACACTATCTTGGATGGCTAACCTGTGGATATGTTCTTAAAAACTTTTTTAATATACTTGTGATATTTTCAATAAAAATGTTACGTTTTTATATATAACCGGTTTATCATTGCCTGTATTATACCCAAGTATACATTTAAAGCCCCACACAACCCTAGATGTTCTTAGTCTTCAAGGTTGAATGACACCCAGCATAACCGAACCCTCTTCCTTTTAGCCCAAATGTCATGTACCTGCCTCTTGAGTGTCATCATGCAACATAAGCTGAGAGTATTACTGAACTGAAAGGTGCTCACACATCATTATGGGGCGACATTTAGTTCATCATTCCCTCACTGCTGCTGGAGAAGAAAAAGATGCTGTGACTTTTTTAATGTCAGCTAGACTTCTGCTTTAAATATTATAACTATGGGGGTTCACATATGAAAGATTTATATTTGAATCTTATAAAGCTTTTCTTATCTTGTCTAAACTGTGTGTGTAAGTTAACAGTTGAGAAGGGGATTAGACTCCCCACAGCTGAGTAATTTATTGAGGGTGGACCCATCGTTTAAAGTCATTTTTTTCTCAAGTATTAAAAAACTATATAAATGGTTTGGAACTTTCGTTGTTTACAAAACACAATCTACCCTCAAAGCTGTAAACACGACAATTGGACGGAATTTGATGAAAATTTTTGTCTCCCATCCAAAAATGTTTTTTGGAGAGAGGAAAAAAATATGTCTGAGCACAAGTGCCTTAACTCTATCCCCCCGTGAGCACTAAGCCTGCCAGTATCTTATCTATTACTCAGCAGGCAAAACTTGCAAGCTTTATCAGATGCCAACCTGGAACTTGCCAGTCCTGGTCCCTTCCAAGGCCACCCTGCTTGCCGTCTGTTGGATTTTCTTAACCCTCTACCTGCATCGGCAGTCTCTTCTTCATGCTGACAAGTGATTACTATCGTACCAGATTCCATTTCCATGACATAACGTAGCATGTCTGGAGAACAATTAATGGTAATTTGCCTAATAAAGAAAAAGCAGAGTACGGCCACACGATGGGCACATTTATTTATTTCACTGAACCTGGTTACAATGTTAACACTTTGATCTGGATTCGATCAGTTCTGGGCAATGAGCCTAGACTCTTTAGTGTGTTTTCAATAAACCGCACAATGGTGTCTGGGTGCAATCTTTGATTTTCACCACTAATAATGTTCCGACATTTCTGTTAAAGGGACAGACATATTTAGTCTGTGATCTCCTGGCCAAAAAAGATTTGTTCCAAGAGTTCATGTATGCTTATTATACAACAAATTCCACACTCATGCTTATTTTATGGTTCACAAGGATTCACAAAAAGAGTGGACTTGAGATTTAAAGTGAAGATTTGCCATTGTAGGGTGGCCATACAGGCTTCGATAAGTAATTGATTTCTTTACCGATCAATCTTTTCCCTCTTTTTTGATTGGTAATTGTATGTTAAAATTTTGGCTTGTATTTATTTATGACATTATTTTGGCAGAGATGATGGATGCCATCTGTTGGTTTTGCAGCCAGTAGTGGATCGGCTTGATTAATGACATCTGTATTTTCTCTTTTTTGGAGGGTGGGGTTTAATTTTACACAATGTGTAGCCACAGTAAGTTATACTTGCTCAGCACGTTAGACATGTTGGCTTTAGCCTCATAGCTGGAGACCCGCAGATCACCCGGACTCCCACCAAGCTGATAGTAGTCAGTTGAACTAACTTTATGAATATGCACCACAATCTACCACTGCAGTTAGTGTAATGACTAGTGATGATCATGACAACCTGAAATGTTTCATTATATGTCAGCCAAGAAAAAACAGAATTAGCAGAAGAGTGATGATCCACGCGTACCATGGATGGTGGCGTTTACAGAAGAAGGAATTTTCCTTTGTGCTATCTTTACTTCTTAGAACTAATTGTGATGGTATGAATGCATATCCTAGTACACATCAATTTGCACATGCATAACTACACTCATATAGCTATGTATGGAGAATTCTAATATTTGCATTGATGTTAACAGTTACAGACCACTGTTTCTTGAAGGTAGAACAAGCTCTCTCTGTTTTATATACACTATACAGCCAAAAATATGTGGACACTCCTCCAAACTATTGAATGTAGGTGTTTTCAATGAAGGGTAAGGTTAATGCTATATAGTACAGTACAAAGACCTTTTAGACAGTTCCACCCTTGTGGTTACAGTCTAGGGAAGACCCGTTCCTGTTCCAGAAGGACTGTGCACAGAGCCAGCTCTATAAAGAGATGGTTTGGTGAGTTTGGGGTGGAGGAAGTTAAGTGCCCTGCACACAGTCCTGACCTCAACACTACTGAACATCTCTTGGATAAATGAGAATGCCAACTGAGGTCTTCTCTTTCAAAATTACTTCAAAAATGCTCTTTTGGCTAAATGGGCACAAATTCCCATAGACACACCCTAAACTTCGAAAGCCTTCCCAAAAATGGAGACTGTTATAGTTGCAATTGCAAGGAGACCATCTCCATAGTAATGCCCATGATTTTGGAATTGAATGTCCAACATGCTCATTTAGGTGTGATTGTCAAGTGTTCACAAACCCTTGGCCTTATAAATGAATGAATGAATGAATTGTATAGCGCTACCTATGCAAACTGAATTGCCTCAGGACGCTTATTGCCGCCGGTGTCCATCTGCGGTATAGCACGGTCCTTTACCCCATGGGGTCCCGACGTGCTTACAAACACATACACATACTCGGCCAATTTTCGACAGGATCTATTTAACCTACCAGCATATCTTTGGAGTGTGGGAGGAAACCCACGCAGGCACAGGGAGAACATGCAAACTCCAGGCAGATGGTGTCGTGGTCGGGATTTGAATCAGTGACCCTATTGCTGCTAGGTGAAAGTGCTACCCACTACACCACTGTGCTGCCTAGTGTATGTGTTTTATATGACTACAGAAGGTAAGACCAGTCCCCATGTCAGATCTTCAAGTTTGTCAGTTGTGGACCAAAAGAGTGCCCAAAGCCAAACCTTTTTTTTTCAGTTTTGTATAGAGTATGGAAAAATTATAACCTCTATCACATTTTTATTGCTAGGAAAATTCTGCCTTCTTTTTATTCTGGTTGACCATTTTCAAGTAAGTACATTTTGAGATCATTAAAAATGTGATATATTTCCAGCATTTTTTAAATTAAATTTTGATGATTATGGCTAGCGAAAACCCAAAATTCAGTATCTCAGAAAAATTTAAACATTACATAAGACCAATAAAAACAGGATTTTTAATACAGAAATGTTGGCTTACTGAAAAGTATCTCCATGTACAGTATATACAAATTTCTTGGTCGGGTCTCCTTTTGCATGAACTACTGCATCAATGCAGCGGGTCATGGAGGCGATCAGCCTGCAGCACTGCTGAGTTGTTATGGAAGCCCAGGACTTCTGTATTGTTGGATCTGGTGTCTCTCATCTTCCGCTTGACAATACATGTTCAGATCAGGCGAGTTTGCTGGCCAATCAAGCACAGTGATACCATGATCATTAAACCAGGTATTGGTACTTTTGGCAGTGTGGGCAGGTGCCAAGTCCTGCTGGAAAATGAAATCAGCATCTCCATAAAGCTGGTCAGCAGAGGAAAGCATGAAGTGCTCTAGAATTTCCTGGTAGAGGGCTGAACTAACTTTGGACTTGATAAAACACAGTGGATCAACACCAGCAGATGACATGGTTCCCCAAATGATCACTGACTGTGGAAACTTCACACTGGACCTCATGCAATTTGGATTCTGAGCCTCTCCACTTTTTCTCCAGACTCTGGGACCATGATTTTCTTTTTAAATTATATAATCTTTATTTGTTTTCTTCATTATTATACAAAATACATTCTTTACTTACATAGTACATACATTTAAAAAGAAAAAAAGAAAAAAAATTCCACTTCTCACACTTTGCAAGGAGTACCCTTCAACCTTTAGTCCCTTTTATCCTTCCCAACCTTCCCTCTTGACACCCGCCTTATTCCCTCTCCCTCTCTCTCCCCCCACCTCGTAGTGGATTTTCCAATTTATCCAACCATGGTCTCCACATAGCTTCAAACTCTCTCAGATTTCCTCTCCTTATATACACTGTTCTTTCTTTCCATACTGTTTCTGTTGTTAACCTTTTCCATTCTCCTACCGTTGGGGGTTTCTCAGCCTGCCACCTCTGCGCTATTAATTTTCTCGCCTGGAACAAACCTCTCATCACAGCGTTGATTACAGAGGGACCACCATTTATCCCCTCATCCAATCCCAGTATACACAGTCTGGGGTTCATTTCCAGTCTAACTTCTAATACGGTGTTCAGGATGTTAAGGATTTCAGTCCAGTAACGGTGCAGTTTTGGGCACTTCCATACCATATGTGCCAAATCCCCAGTATCCTGGCACCTAGGGCACCTGGCATCTGTTCTCAATCCGAACTCATATAGTCTCTTAGGTGTATAGTATGTCCTGTGTAACAGCATCAAATATGAGACCTTCTGAGCAGGCGAGACCGATACCACGTGTCCTTTCTCCAATATCCTCAGCCACTGTTCATCTGAGAACGTTCCAAATTCTTTCTCCCATTTCCCCCTACACTTAAGCTGTTCTGGATTTTCTATGCTACCTTCGCATATGTGTGAATAAATTTCTGCTATAAATCCTCTACTCTTGTTTTGGGAGCCTATTCTTTGATACACTGGAGAGTTGTTCCAAATTAGATCTTGATTCTTAAATTGACTATTTAAAGCGTGTCTAATTTGTAGATATTTGTAGAAGGAATGTTTGGGTATATCATATTCCACTCGCAGTGCTGTAAATGTCTTCAATACCTTGCCCTCGTACATCTGTGCCAACTTATCTATCCCTTTTATTTCCCACTCTCTAATTTTCCCTATCTTTTCTACTTCCTGTAAGTTTTTATTATTCCAGAGGGGGGTGTATTTTGTCATACCCTCTAACCCTTTTACTGCTTTTACTGCCTTCCACACTTTTAAGGCCAGTCTCACCGTGGGGATTCTGTAAAGAAAGGAGTTTGCCTCGAGGGCTTCTACTATTGATTTGTGCGGGGTTCCTGCAATCATTAATTCCTTGTTGCTTCCTCCTGTCATAGTTCCTAGATGTTGCAGTTGGGCTGCTAGGAAGTAGCTCCGTGGATGCGGTACTGCTATTCCTCCCTTTCTTGTTGCTAGTTGTAGTGTTTGTAACCCAATCCTAGGCTGACCTCCCTTCCATATAAGTTCCCTAAACAACGTGTCTATCTTTCTGAACCATTTTTTATCTATCCATATTGGACAGTTATGCAGCAGGTACAGAAGCTGTGGCTGCCATACCATTTTGATTAGGTTACACCTCCCTGCGATCGACAATGGGAGACGTCTCCAGATTGCAATTTTACTTTTAAATCTAGCTAAAAGCGGTACTATATTATCATTTATGTAATTGTTAGGGTTCCTTGTTATATATATGCCTAAGTATTTCATTTGTTCAACTACCTCTAGCTGTGAAATATCCTGTACGTTCTGGTTCCCTAGAGGATCTATAGGCAATAATGCAGATTTTTCCCAGTTTATGGTGAGTCCTGAGATTTTACCAAAGTCCGTGAGGATGTTCATCACCTGCCTGAGGGATTGCCCCGTATCCCCCAGGAAGAGAAGGACATCGTCCGCATACAGTGCGATTCTCTCTTCACCCCCTGCTCTTCGGAACCCCTGCATATTTGTGTTTGATCTAATTACACTTGCTAAGGGTTCCATTGCAAGCGCGAAGAGCAGGGGGGACAATGGGCAGCCCTGCCTTGTCCCTCTCTCCAATTGAATCCCCTCGGAATACTCACCATTAACCCTAATTTTAGCACTGGGACCCTTATACAGGGTTTTAATCCATTTAATAAACGAGGGGCCAAATCCAAATTCCTTTAAGACTCGCCATAAATATCCCCACTCTAAGCTATCGAAAGCTTTAACCACATCTAACGCCATGACTGCCCTTGTACCCATGTTCTCTATTGGTATCTGTAAATTAAGGTATAGTCTCCTAATGTTCATACTAGTAGACCTACAGGGTATAAACCCTGTTTGGTCAGGATGTATTAATCTAGAGATAATTTTGTTTAATCTAATTGCCATTGCTTTAGCTAATATTTTAGCATCCGAGCAGAGTAGGGAAATCGGTCTATAAGACTTGGTCTCTAATGGGTCCTTCCCCTCTTTATGCAGAACTATTATCGTTGCCTCTGTCATAGACGTTGGCAACTTCCCCTCCTCCTTTGCCCAGTTTAATACCTTAAGAAGTTCTGGCAGTAGAATTTTCCCATATTGCTTATAGGTTTCCGCGGGGAGACCATCTGGTCCTGGTGATTTCTGATTGGCCATTTCTTTTACCGCCAGCTGGATTTCCTCCAGCGTTAACGGTGCCTCCATTGCCTCCCTTTCTTCTTCAGTGAGAGCCGTAATTTCAGCGTTACTAAAAAATATATCCGCTTCCCCTTCCTCCATCGTCCCCCGCGATTTATATAATTTGTCATAGTATATTCTAAAAGTCTCTGTAATTACTGACGTCTTTAATGAGATTTCTCCTTTCTCCGTCCTAATCGCTGGGACGGTGGAGGGAGGGGAATTAGCTCTCACTAACTGTGCCAACATCTTTCCGACCTTTTCCCCCTCCCCATAAGCCACCTGTTTCTGAAACAGTCTTTTATTCTCTGATTTCTTAATAATTACTTCTTTGTATTCCTGTTGTTTAATTAGCCATCTACTTTGTCTTTCTGGGGTGGGGTCTTCAACGTATTCTCTTTCTGCTTTCATCAACTCCATCTTACTTACTATTTTTTTTTTTTCCCATTCTCTTGAGGATTTTTTGATTTTTGAGACTAATTGAATAAGGATACCTCGCAGATAGGCCTTCAGTGCATCCCACATTACTCCTCTTGTCACTGTCTCTTTGTTAAACTCTATAAATTCTTCCAGTTTTAACAGCACCTCATTTGGATCCCCTATTATTTCGAACCAGACTGGATTCATTTTCCATGTTCTGGGAGGTCTTTTCCCTTCTAAATTTATTGAGACAATCAACAGGGCATGGTCCGATACCCCCCTAGGCTGATATTCAATATCCCTTACTGTTTGGCATGCTTCTCCGTTTCCCAAGGCTAAATCGATCCGTGAAAGAGTAGAATAGGAACTTGAGAAACACGAAAATTGCAGCACCCCCGGGTTTCTCACTCTCCACATGTCAAACAGCCCCACTTCTTGTAAGAACTGGTGTAATCGGCTCTCATCTACCTTCTGCCTCTGTGTACCTAAAGGGAACCTGTCTAATTTTTTATTAATAACCTCATTAAAGTCCCCTACTGCTATGACTGGTAACCCAGCTTTGTCTGATAAAAATTCCATTAGGCTATACATCACATCAAGCTTAAACGGAGGGGGTATGTAGATATTGGCGAGAACATATTCTCGATTTTCTATTACACAATGCAGGAAAATATACCGTCCTTCCCTATCTATACTGGTCTGCCGACAGGTGAAGCCCACCTCTTTTCTTACCATCACCGCCACTCCCCTTGAGTAGGAGGTGTGTACCGAGTGGTATTGATGTTGATATTTTTTACTCTGATTTAGTAATTTAGTATCTTGGGTTAAATGTGTCTCCTGTAGGCAGATCAATCCTACATCACTCCTTTCCAGGGTCTCTACCACAGCTGCTCTCTTAGCCGGTGTACCCAACCCCCGTACATTCCAGGAACCGATATTAATTACCCTAGTCTGCATAGGCTATCAAGAAGAGAAAGCAATAGAAAATGGAAACTCTATTGATGCCTAGAACATAACACCAAGGAGAGAGGGGGAAAAGGGAGAGAAGGGGAAAGGGAAAAAAAAAAAACAAAAAAAAAAAAAAAAAAAAGGGAAATAAAGAGGAAAAAAAAAAAGTGAAAGGGAAGAGAAACTTTTAACAAGAGGGAAAAACCCTTGTGAAAAAGAAAGGAAAATAAAAAATCCTTTGCCTATCTTAATATTTCCCACTATGTGATAAAATGTGAATCTTTCTTCTATATATTTGTTTATCAGTGTTTTCTTTTTTTTCTTTCTTTTCCCCTTCCCAAATTTTGCATCGTATCTTGATATGTCTTTCTAAGTGAGAGAATGTGAAACTTTCTTCTAAATATTTATCTATAAGTGTTTTTTGCTTGCCGCTTACTTTCATATGTGTTACATGTTTTTTCCACTTTTTACCTCGATGACCCCACCTCCCCCCTCCCCCCATGTACCATTCTAGGTTATCCCCAGAGGCTTTTTTTGTGACCCTTACCAAACATCCCATACCTTTCCCCCTCCCCTCCCCCTCCCCCCCCCCCACCCTCCGCCCTCCTCCCGTACCTACCACCCTCCCCTCTCCCTCCTCCTCTCTTGTATACAAACCCACTCCCACCCTCCGCCCTCCTCCCTCCCCTACCCTACACACATCAAAACCTATATTTTTATCCTTACCCCAATCAATCATATCCTCCCTTTCGTGCTATGTGACTCTCACCACCCTCCACTCCGTATATGTACACATTAAATTTCTCTGAAACACACATCTCTAAGAACACATCCCTTCCCATCCCTCTATGTTTATTCCCTTTCCCTTAACCTTATTATCCCCTCGTTTTGATTATTAGTTGGTCTTTTCTATCCTCCAGCCATGTTGTCACACTTGCAGGGGAGTCAAAAAAAAAGGTCTCTCCCAAAGCTACCACACGTAGCCGGGCTGGGTACAATAATGCATAAATGACATCAAATTTCTGGAGTCTACGTTTAACCTCTATAAAACCTGCTCTACGCCTCTGCAAATCGGGTGAAAAATCAGGATATAATGAAACTTTAACTCCATTAAAAAAAATGTTCCCCATCTCTCTAGCCCTGCGGAGAAGCGTCACTTTATCTTTGAAATTCAAAAATTTCATTAACATAGATCTAGGGTGCCCTCCTTGGGGTGGAGGTCTGGACGGGACTCTATGCGCCCTTTCAACCGAGAATTGTTGTGAGAATGTCTCTCTTCCAAATACTTCAATGAGCCATTTTTCCATAAATACGATCGAATCAGATCCTTCGCTCTTTTCTGGTAAGCCTACCAGCCTCACATTATCCCTTCGGAGTCTGTTTTCCAATTCATCCAGTTTTCCTGCAAATTTATCCGACTGCTCTTTTAGACTTTTAACCTCTTGATTTAATGGATACATGTCATCCTCGATTTGACTAATTCTCCCTTCAGTTGCTGTTATTCTGTCAGCCGTCTTTTCAAGCTCCTGGCGCATCAGGGACAATTCATCTTTAATATCTTTCATTTGGCTACATAATTCCCCTAGGGAATGTTTGCATATATTAACTGCCACCAATACGTCCTTTAATGTCGGCCCCCCTTCTTCTGTTGATACTTGAACCGAAGCCAGTTCTAATTTTCCAGGGGCTCCCAGATTTTTGTTGGTTGAATTCTTTACCCCACTTGGGACCGCTACTAGGTTACTTGATTGTCCTTGGCTCTTTCTATCGGTTGGCATTTTAACTTGAGCTTGCTGTCCTCCTTTAGTGGGGGTGTGATCTGTATTGTGAGCGTATTTTTCCAGCTTTGCTGCAGCTGATGCCCCATTTGCTGTTATAGATGCGACCCCTTTTTCCTTGTCCTTATCTTTGGCTGATCTTAGTGATTGTGTCCCAACGTTTTCCTGGTTGGTCTGCTCGTCTATTCTTCTCCTGGCTGACATATTGTCACCTTGCCCTTGTATTTTGCAAAGTAGTTGAAATAAAGGCCCGCCCAGCTGTTTAGCAAAGATTTGCACCGTCTGCGGTTTTGCAGGTAGGGGTCTTTTTAAATTGCATTTATATATAAAAGCCGTCCTGAGCTTGCCTTTAAAAGAGAGCTAATAGCATATACTTATCACGCACAACCTGTGTTTTTGGCGGAAAGATGGTCCTCAGATTGTCATTTAGGAAAAAAGAGCACAGCACATGTATATCGCACAGCACAGTTTGTATTCTGGGCAAAAAAAGCAGTCTTCAATTTTGCAGTTTTTAGAAGAAGAACTCAGCATATATGCACCCCCCTGTAGTGTTAAAAAAAAAAAAACAAACAACAAAAAAAAAAAAAAAAAAAGAAGGGGGAGACAGTCCTTATCCACTAACGGTGGAGCCCAGCAGAGCTGCACAGCATGACATATATTTTTTCCTTTTTGGCAATAAAAATAGTCCTCAAGGAACCGGGGATATATAAACAGCACACAATTAATGTTCTATAGTGAGGTTTCCTTTAGAAAGGAGCTGAGTTTATAAAGGAGAAATAAAGGAAGAAGGGGGACAGATGACGCTCCTCTGCTTGCAGCCAAAAAAAAAAAAAGGGATAAACCAGCACAGATGCCTAGCCTGGCACACAGCTTATATTTTTCCTTGCAAAATAGCAGTCCTCAATTTGCCATTAAGGAGAGTTCAGATATATATGCATAGCGCCCAGTGAAACAGTCTTTCACTTGTGTTGTAAAATAAACAAGTACCTATGCAGCGCTCCTATTATGTTATCCTCTCACCTTCTCTGTAGATTTTGGGAGGGTCTTCAAAGGCAGAGGTTTTCATCCAGATATCCAGAAAGCCCCCTAGACTCCTTAGGATTTTTCTCCCCTCCTCCGGTGTCCTGTTCTTCGCTCAGCCGCACCAGCCGCACCAGCTGTTTCAGAAAGCCGGTCTATCCGTTTGAATCTCCCGCCGCTCTCCTCCCTCCAACACGAGCGGCGAGCCGGATTGTGCCATGTAGTGGGTTTCTTGGAGGGCTACAATGGTAGCTTTCAGTGCTGTAAAAGAGTGAAAGGCCTTCACTCTTTTATGAGGTGAGTTAAGTCCCTATACATTAAGGGAAAGAATGTTCAGGGGGGCCATGGGGGGAAGGATAGAATATTAGAATGGGGGGTCCCGGGGACCCCGCAACCCCGCCGACAAGGATCAAGAGGGGAAAGGAGACAAGAGGAGAGGAAGGGGAGGGGAAGGGGTGGGTAGTGGTTGTAAGGCAAATGAATGAGTAGATGGAGTAGGTAGAAGTGGTGTTCGGTCGCCCGACCAGATAGTGAACAGATTCGCCAGCCGGCCAGCCGACTCAACATGTAGGGGGGGGGGGGCAATGACAGCCTCCCGCCGCAAGAGGGGGATTATAACAGATGTCTTAGAAATTAGAACAAAATAAAGGCAATGGGAAAAAGGTCTTTGGCTGCATTAATATTGTAGCATAACCCATATCTACCTGGGGTCGCACAGACCTCCAGGATAACATTAGGGAGACATAGCCAGGGATACTTAGATATGTAGGTTGAATGTATCCATGTATATGTGTCCTGTTGAGAGTGAGAGGCAAGTGATAAAAAAGAAAAAGCAATCGTTCATAATATTTTAAATTACACAAGTCATGAGCTAGTAAGCAATAAGTTGTTAGCAGCGTTCGGGTCACCGCATGCGCCCAGGGTGAGCCCTGGGCGCATGCGGCGAGCCAGACAATCAGCGCCAAGTAATGTGTAGCACAACGACATTTATGCATAAAATACAGTACCTCTTCCCAAAAAAGAGGGAAGGTGAAAAAAGATAACCTGTAGGAAAAAATAAAAATAAAAAGTGTCTCTTTCCTTGAGAAAAAAAAAAAGGGGGGGAGTCTTTCCCCGTAATTGTTGGTGAAAAAGCAGATATAACAGTAACATGGGGTCCGAGCCCCTGCAACCCCGGAGGGGTTAGGTGGACTGCACAGGTTCCCCTTTTACCAGTAGGGGGTAACCTATAACAGAACAGTCCTCCTTTATCTTGACTGAAGAATTGTCAGTTGCATCAAACGGTGAGAATTAAAGTAGCTTCAGACAAGAGGCCTCCGGTGGTAAACATTGAATGGTCATGTAGGCAGCAAGTTTAAGTTCAGCGTGGCGAGAATACTTGGCCATCCGGCAAGTTGTCCCTGGGTGAGCGAGCTGGGGTGCCTTTACGGATGGATGAGGGGCCCGGGTTAGGCCTCTTTGGGGTGGCCGCATAGGGATGTGTTGTCGCACGGGCAGGGGTGCGAGGTAGTGTTGTCTACGCGGGCTGCTCTGGGGTAGCTAGGCGTAGGGATTCAAGAAGGCGTTGGAGAGATTCCGGTGATGTACAGGAGTGTTGTTGGCCCTGGTAAGAAAATTGCAGAGCAAAGGGGAAGCGCCAGGTGTATTTCAATTGGTGTTGCAGGAGAATCTGAAGCTGCGGCTTCATGGCTCGGCGTTTAGCAATTGTGGAGGGAGCTAGGTCAGAGAAAAGTTGGTATGTGTGGCCCTGGAACAGGAGAGCGTCCTTGTTGCGAGCAGCAGCTAGGAGTTGCTCCTTTGTGCGGAAAAAGTGTAGTTTGATAATAATATCTGGCGGTGGCCCATCTTGTTGGCGGCGGGTCAGGGCCCTGTGTATTCTGTCAATTTTTAGGCGCTCTATGGGGATAGAGGGTGATAGCTCTTGGAATAGGGCTGTGGAGAAGGACAATAGGTCATCCACATTTTCTGGTATACCTCTCAGGCGTAAATTTGACCTACGGGAGCGATTTTCTGCGTCTTCGAGACGAGAGAGTAACATAGCGTTCTCATCATGGAGGGCTGCCTGCTCTTGGGCTTGCTCTTGCAGTGTAAGTTCCATGTCATCAACTCTAGTTTCCAAGTCTGCTGTGCGCTGGCCTAGCTCCCTGATCTCACTTGATAGCCTGCTAGTTATTTGGTCTGATGTGGATTTTAGGGCCTTATGTAACATAGACTCCATGAGTTGCAGAAAATCACCCTGGGACATACCTGAGGCAGTAAGGGAGAACCGCCGCTTGTGTAGTCAGGATTATCCTCCTCATCATCGCTCTCAGTGGCGGCTTGAGCCGGTCTGTCAGGTGAGGCAGCGTGCTGCTTGGCCAGGGCCTTCGCCGCCATCTTGGACGAGGCGCAGGCCAGGGCTTCTTTGATCGGCTTGGGTTTAGTTTTACCGCGGTGGCTGGTTAAAGCCATCCCGGCTGATGCTGTGACCGTTCCGGAGGCTCTATCCGGGAAGAGCGGGGTTGCAGGGTGGCTCAGGCGCGGCGTATGGTCCCGATGTTGTGGCGGGAAGTGCGGAGCTCTAGTGGAACACGTCCGCCATGTAGAGCCTCGCGCATGCGCCCCCCAATATAAAGTATTTTAATCGATTGGGCACAGTTGCCAGATGCGCCCAATCGAAGAAATGCAGCAAGTGGGATCAAGTGTTCAGAAAAAAATGAAAAGGTTAACTAACACCTTACACCCAGTCCCTGCTTCACTTACCTCCAGGGGTGATACAGTTTCACTGTCCACGCAGCCTGGGGCAGTGGTCCTGGGGTTTGAAAACTACACTGTTCTTTTTCTTCTTTCCCTAGGGACATCAGAATGAGTCAGAACGGTTGTAATTGATCATCACGGTCATGTGTCGGCTCTGACCAATCAAAACCGCTTTGATCCATCCTCGCATTTGTAGGGAACGAAAAAGAAGAACAGTGCATGGACAGTGAACTTGTATCCCCCATGGAGGTAAGTGCTGCAGGGGCTGGGATGGTGTAGGGCAGGCATCTCCAAACTTTCTAAAGAAAGGGCCAGTTTGCTGTCCTTCAGACATTAGAAGGACCAGACTGTGCCCAGTGGGAGTAAACAATGCCCGATCCGGTGTCGTCGGGAGGAACAGTGCCCCGTTTTTGTTGTCAGTGGCAGGAATTATGCCCTATTGTTGGTGTCAGTGGAAGGAATGGTACCCCATTGTTGGTGTCAGTGGCAGGAAAATTGCCTCAAGGGCCAGATGACGGCAAGCATGGGCTGCATCCGGCCCCAGGGCTGCCAATTGGAAACCATTGGTGTAGCATGGTAGTTTATCTTTATTTTTTTTTCTGAAAAGGTGAACTTACACTTTACAGTGTACAATTTTTTTAGCCAAAAAGACAGATTTTAATATGAAAAAAACATTCAAACGTGAAAAAAATGCTAGTTAAGGTCTGTGATTCTTCACACACTCTATACATGCAAATAGCTGAGCGATCGGACATCCTGGTCTCCCTTGTCATGGCTGCACTCTAGGATATTCTGCTGCCATCTTTCAGCCTTAAAGTTTTACTAAACCCACAACAGTAAAATCAGTCTGTAAATGCAGTAAAGCATGTTTATTATACTCACTGTGGAACCTAAGGGGTTAAAGTGATTGTAAAGTGTTGTTTAAAAAAATAAATAAATGTAATGATTTTTGGACAGAGCAGCCTTGATCCTCCTATTCTCAGGTCCCTTTTCACTGCTCCTGGCCCCTCCCTCCTGTTCAGGGCCCCCACAGCAAGCAGCTTGCTATTGGGGGCAACCGAGCTGCAGCTCCGTGTGTCCATTCAGACACGGAGTTGCCCTTCGGCCCCGTCCCCTCTCTCCTGATTGGCTGACTTTGACAGCGGGACTGAATGGTGAATCAGGAGGGAGAGGGGAGAGTCCTGGACGGCTGAGGGACACATGGACATCTCTGGACAGAGACGGGGCTCAGGTAAGTAATTAGGGGGTGCTGGGGAGGCTGCTACACACAGAAGGCTTTTTATCTTAATGCATAGAATGCATTAAAATAAAATAAAAACTTCTGCCTTTACAACTCCTTTAACCACTTCAGCCCCGGACCAATTGGCAGCCAAAGGACCAGGCCCCTTTTTGCGATTCGGCACTGCGTCGCTTTAACTGACAATTGCGCGGTCGTGCGACGTGGCTCCAAAACAAAATTGGCGTCCTTTTTTTCCCACAAATAGAGCTTTCTTTTGGTGGTATTTGACCGCCCTTCCGGTTTTTATTTTTTGCGCTATAAACAAATATAGAGCGACAATTTTGAAAAAAAATGCAATATTTTTTGCTTTTTGCTCTAATAAATATCCCCAAAAAATCTATAAAAAAACATTTTTTTTCCTCAGTTTAGGCCGATACGTATTCTTCTACATATTTTTGGTAAAAAAAAATCGCAATTAGCGATTACTGATTGGTTTGCGCAAAAGTTATAGCGTTTACAAAATAGGGGATAGTTTTATAGCATTTTTATTAATATTTTTTTTTTTACTAGTAATGGCGGCGATCAGCGATTTTTATTGTGACTGCGACATTATGGCGGACACATCGGACATTTTTGAAACATTTTTGGGACCATTGTCATTTATACAGCAATCAATGCTATTTAATTGCTGTATAAATGACAGTTGTAGTGAAGGGGTTAACCACTAGGGGGAGGGGGGGGTTATGGGCTGTGACGTGTGTGTTTTTTTTTACATTAGGGGGCGGGGCTGAAGTCTGACGTCATTGATCGGCTTTCCCGATGACCGGGAACAGCCAATCAATGACAGGCAGAGTAGGAAGCGCGGGGAGAAGTTTGTTTACACATACCTCTCCCCGTTCTTCAGCTCCGTAACCCGATCGCGGGACACCAGCGGCGATCGGGTCCGCTGGTCCCGCGGCCGGGGTCACGGAGCTCCCGACCGGGTCGCGAGCGCGCCGCTGGCGGCGCGCGCGCGACCCACAGGCAGGCAAATGCACGATCACGTACAGGTACGTGCTTTTGCCTGCCCGTGCCATTCTGCTGACGTATATATGCATTGGGCGGTCGGGAAGTGGTTAATCCTGCACATTATATAAAAAATCAGTTTGAGCCTGTTTTCTCTGATCCTTCCTTTCTTTTACTGTCCCCAATCCATACCTTGATAGCACAGAGCCTTGGGGCACTCTGCATATGCTTAGCTTGGTGTGCATTGCTAAAGAGCTTCTTTTTTTTTCTTGGGATGGTGCATGTGATCTGCACAGGGCCAATCACCACTGTCCAGACAGAGGGTCAGGGGTCCTGCAGCCTCATAGGACAGTCAGAGGAGAATGAAAACTCCTTCTACAAGCTTTAACCAGACACTGATAGAAGTCACAAGACTGCTATATACTGCTGATGAGAAAAGGTGTTTATCAGTTTACATTTGCTAAAATAATTGCATTTCCATGTTCTTTGTACTGTGGGAGACCAGATATAGTGAATGCAGGGTCCTGGGTTAGTAACACTTTAATACAAACTCTCAAGTGAACTGCTTTTGTTTTGCCTCGGCCGGCTTCATAAAAGATCACCTTTCAATCGAAGCTTGTTCTAGGAATGATCACGTTGTAGGCTGCTTTTCTATGGAATGTCGGAGAATTTTGTTAAGTGGGATGCTGTATCATTGTGTTTGGGTTTATTAAAAACCTGAATACTTTCCAAGACCTTTTATTTTCCAACAACTCAGCCTCTCCAATCCAAAAAAAAATACAATCGCTTTGTTGTTTGGCTTGAAAGGTCTTTTCACTTAACTTTTTATGGTGACGTGGTGATTTATACGCAATACCCCAACAAGATAAAACAAGACGCTGATTCTTCAAATGAATACCCTTTAATACATCTGGAGAAGGGGAAACAATGCTTTTTTATTGGTAAGTAGGAGAATTGTTCTTTTGTGTACCCTGCCTTGTTGCTTTCTTACTTATAAAGTGTTTTTAAAGGTTGGCATTCTGGTATTTGGCTGTCAGAGGGATTCAGATGGAGTGCTCAGGGTGGTTTGGCTTCCGTTATTGCTTTCCTGGATATGGTTCAACATTTGTGTCTGGCTGTGTGCTAATTTGTAAAGGGTCATCTCTACTGCATAAAAAATCCCGGACAACTCAGAATTTCTATACCCCTCATGGGTATACTCATGGGCGTCCGCAGAACTTTATTCAGGGGAGGGCATCATTTTAGGGTCACCCATGCGCCGCCCCTTTTCGATAATGTCATTATTACACTATCATGGTCAGAGACTGCAGATGTAGAACAGTCCCTAGGATAAGTAATGGATAATGGCCAATAGGCACTCTTACCAGATTCAGCAAAACTACAGCAGTGATCACTCCGGCTGGACAATCACTCACTCTGGGTTCCCCGGGGGTGACTCTGGTCAGTAGTGTAGCATGTCTTTACCCTGGTAGTGGCTCAGTCTCTTTCTCTGGTGGTGCTGGGTAGCAGCATGGCTCTCTCTCTGGTGGTGCTGGGCAGCGTGGCTCTCTCTCTGGTGGCGCTGGGCAGCGTGGCTCTCTTTCTGGTGGTGCTGGACAGCGTGGCTCTCTCTCCGGCTTCCGCCCAGCACACTCCTTTTTCTTTGTCTTGTAGCACTCTCTCCCTCAGCTTTTTTCCAGGCTGCAGTCTCTCAATCTCTCTTGATTGAGCTTTAGCCTCCTCCCTGTGAAAAATGGAGCCGCCAATCTTCAGGACTACATGTCCCATGATGCTCTCGTCTCCTAGTCTCCTTTGATTGGCCCTCAGTTATGGCCAATGGGGAAGGAACGGTGTGGGCAGTAAGCTGGGCGGCGAACCTAGTGAGAGCCGCTGTCTCTTCTCCCTGACCGGAGAAAGGGGGGGGCGAGCAGGGGAAAACGTCTGATAGCCCGCAGCTCGCCGTTCTCCTGTCACATTGCAGTCGAGTTCTCTGCTGGACTGAGCAGGGAAAAGAGCCTGCAGTCACACTACACTGATGGGGGGGTTTGACAGCACCTTCATGGTGTCACCTAACTGGCGGGTGGCACCCGGGTGTGGGCTGCCCGCACCCCCATAGTGACGCCACTGTGCTGAATTTAACAGTGCCGATCTGATCCCCGATTCCAGGGGGGGCACTTGACCCCCCTTGCCCCTACCTGTGGACGTCTATGGGTATACTATACCCATTATGGCGAGAGAAAAGTGTCATTTTTGGTGAATATATTATTTTTTTTGTAAAGTTATTCAGTTGAATATTATTATACAAACCATTAAGAATTTATATTCCAAAAATGACTGGCTAAACCCAGAATAGAGGACGACAGTTTTAGTGCAGATCAACACTTTTGGTTGTTAAATGGTACATATTTATAGATGTCTGTACACCAGACCAAAAAGAGGGGCAACCAAGGAGGAATGAGAGAAAGGGGAATTTGGTTTCAAAAGAGAAACAGTCCCTTTAAATGAATAACAGTTCATTTGAAGGGAGGTACAGAGGAATTTTAAAACTAGGTGGGCAGATGGGGATTCACAGTCATTAGTTCCTTCTCAAGTCCACTCCCTTGTGATTGACAACAGGCAGTGGTTGGATGCATAGACCATAGACAGCCTGCTATTATCTGCCTGTAGGCAGGTGGCGGGGTCCTTTAAGTGAGATCACTCCCCCGGGGGTGTTTGTGGGTGGAATACTGTGCCCTTTCATATTCTTGTGTTGGTGGTGCCCTGGGCAGAAGTTGGATGATAATTGGCTACCTCTGACCTATAGCATGTTGGTTTACAGCCTGAAGTATAGCAGGCCTTCAGTGCCTTCACTAGGGACTCATGATAGAGCAAATGGGTAGATGGCTGGACTGGTTGATGTTGATGCCACTAAAGTGTTCTGCACTACATCTGAGAAGAGTCAAATTGTTAGATAATTGTGCCAAATTGTTCTTCAATGAATCATTGAAAAGCACTCAGTATAGACATTCTTTTTTCAAGAAGGTGAGCTGGAAACATGTGAGTTCTATGAAAAGGGTGGGCTTCGGGCCTGTAGTATCAGTGACATGATATGGCAGAGTCTCTCCGAAAGACAGGTATGTGCGTACCCTATCTGGAGAAAAGGTGGGGTGGGACATATGGCAGCTTGACAAGAACCAGTGTCCAATCCAAGTCCCTTACACGCTTGTCACCTACTGTCAATCACAGGGGGAGCAGACCCAATGGGGAACTAGTGTCTTAGTGTTCCTTGCCAAACACCTGCTGACAAGGCCTTTGCTTGAAGTCACATTGGGAAAAATAACATTAAAGGTCCAGTTCACCTCTAGTCTATTCACATTGTTGTCAATCAAGCCCTGATGAAGGGGGTGCTCTTGGACCCCTTAAATGCATTGGCTACTTTTTGGATTGTGCCCCTGACTTTTATTGGAATAAAATTGTATGTGGGCCACTTAGCAGTGGTAGGGCACTTCAATTTCCATTTGAAGTCGACAGTGTCCTTAACAATGAATGACAGATGAGGAGGAAGTAGCAACAGCAAATATGCCAAGTGCTACACAATGTACAGAGTCAGGCACTGTGCCTGTCTCCAATTTCCTTATCTACGAACTGGAGGCAATTATTTTCAGCTCAGTAATAGGGCTACTTTGTAAGAGTTGTGATATTAAGAAGAACCTGACTCTGCAACATGTGTTGGTAAAGCTACCAAAACTTGCAACATGGAATTTTGAATCTGACACAGGTTATTTTAATGAGCAATACAACCAGAAAAGTATAATTAGGGGATTACTGAATTCACCCAATCTAGTGCTTGCTTAACACGTCAAATGGGGCTATCATTTCTGCCTGACCGCAAGCCAGAGCATCGTGGCTGTTACAAATGTACACCCTGGACCTCTGCTTTTGCATTTAAAAGGACAGCGGTTGAGGGTGTGGTAAAAAAATGACTCAACCACAGTGTTTTACCCCGCCTCCCCCCAACCACTATTGTAGAAAAGCCCCTAGAGAGAGTGAATCTCCCTAAAAGGACATAGACAATAAATAAAAACCTAAGTGATCAGTTATGAAGAGCGCCAACTCCTCATTCTATAATTATAATCCTCTATATCAAATAAGGCTGCTGTCCCTTTAATAGTGCAAAAGCACTACACAATGAACTTATACAAAACTAAAGTGGGCCCTACCTTCTTATTCCAAATTTTGAAATAAGAAGATAGCGCCCACTTTGATTTTGTATAAGTAATAAAAACCTAACAATAGTTCTAACCAGAGAATGCTGTTATGTGCTGGCATTGTATTGCAAAGTTGCCAAAAAAAACAGCGTGAGGGACACAGCCTGGGTTGGACCAACTGAAAAAATACAGGGCTGTCCTGACAAATTTGGGATAGTTGGCATCTATGGTCTTGCATGACAGAGATTTTAGGGTACTGACAGATTTACTTTAAAGCCCAAATCTGGAAAGAAAATAAGGAAGCAGCCCTGTCTTCTATACCTACCGCCTATAATGCTAGTATTCCCATTTCACCACTGGATGTTCTAAGTCTTCTGGGTTGAATGACACCCAGTGTCCATCAACATGAAAAACCAAGCACAAACTGGGAGTGCAGGTCATCATTAACCTGTCCCCTAAGGCCCCTTTCACACTTGTGCGACTTCAAAGTCGCGATTTCACCACGATTTTGCCGCGATTCGCAGCCGCGATTTTGCCACGATTTCAAGGAATGCCTGTGTAAGTGGCATCAAAATCGGACCAAAGTAGTGCAGAGACTACTTTGAAGTCGGAACAACTTAAAGTCATACTAATATGAATGGCTGTCATCGGCAATCTTAGGGAACGACTTGTCATGCTACTTTGCAGTCCCAAATCGTGGGACAAGTCGTATAAGTGTGAAAGGGGCCTTAGGGGGTGTAATCACAGTGTCCTGCACCCACAAAGTAATGATGCTGAGAGTGGCACATGTATTGCTGAAATAATAAATGATCTTCACATTAAAGTAGTTGAACACCCTGTACAACCACTTTTACCTACAGGTAAGCTTATATTAAGGCTTACCTGTAGGTGCTTAAAATATCTCTTAAACCGTAGAGGATTTACTGAAAAGCCGATCGCAGATGACTACGCCGCATGCGCCGATATCATTGGCGCATGCGCCGATATCATTGGCGCATGCGCCGATATCATTGGCGCATGCACCCTTTAGAAAGGGCACATCATGTCGTTTCTAATAGGGGTCATGCCGTGACTGGTGGCTCCCACGCGAATGCGACTGCGGCCAGTCACAGAGCCGGAGTTTGCGGCCCTGGAAGGAAGATGGGCGGAGATGGGCGCTCGCTGCTAGTGGGGACAACGGAGAAGTTGCGGGCTTCGGTTTCAGGTAAGTGACACATAAGGGGCTACTATGCCCATTATGCTTCACCAGGGTTTACCTTCTCTTTAAGTTGTTAGGCCTGAGGCCTCTGGTGGGGGGAAGGGGGAGCACTAAAAGTGAAGTTGTCCTTTAACCACTTCAGCCCTGGAAGAATTTACCCCCTTCCTGACCAGGGCACTTTTTGCGATAGCAGCCTTAAATCATCAATGGATGTCAGCATAATACACATCAATGATACCCTCATGTATTTCAATAAAACACAGAAAAAATACACGAAATAGGGGCAGAGCAAGCCTTGTTTGAGATTTTATATTGTGACAGGGTCTCGTTAATCCTGAATGGTTGTTATGTATTACTGCAAAGAATAATTAACCCTTTTAAATAAAGATAGCCCTAGATCTTTTATATTAAATTCTATTTGTTCTACCTAGACTTTTCAATTCCCTTATGCCGCGTACACGCGACCGGACTTTACGGCAGACTAGGTCCGACGGTCTTCCCGATGGACTTTCGACAAGGTTCCGACGGACTTCAGAACGAACAGACTTGCCCACGAATGTACAGACTAAGTCCATTCGTTTTGAACGTGATGACGTAAGACGGGATTAAAAAAGAAAGTTCAATAGCCAGTAGCCAATAGCTGCCCGTGTGTCGTATTTGGTCTGTCGGACCAGCATACAGATGAAAGGTTTTCCCAATAGGTATTGAGTCCGTCGGACAGATTTAAAGCATGTTCTATTTCTAGGTCCGTCTGATTATTTTATATAAAAACGATCGGATTATCCCACACACAATCGCAATGTCCGACAGACTGATCCCGTCAGACCTAGTCTGCCGGAAAGTCCGGTCGTGTGTATGCGGCATTAGTTGTAAATCCAGACTTACCATTTGTCTGACCGTTTTCTGACATGAGTTAATGGGAGGGAAACTAGTGAAACAGCTGAGAAGTTCTAATTCCAAAAATATTTCAAAGGAATTAATTAAATTTAGTTTTAACCAGAAGTAAAAAAAACATGATGAATCTATTCCCATTCCTTTTTCTTTAAAGTGTTTTTGTAGAGCATGCAGAGTAATTATGATATAGAATTACTACTTAACTTGTGGGCTTCTTCTAAATAACTGCTGGACTTAAAGAGGGACATTAATGTTTGGACAATAAATTCAATTTATGTAGCTTGCATTGAACAGCTGTGTTGGGCTTTCTGCCCTGAGAAGATTAAATCACACAAGATGGGAGAACAATTCCGAACTGATCTTGTCTCGTATCTCCAGTAAATGTAACGCAGAGTCAATGACAGGTTAGAACAACATTAAGCATTGGTCCTATGTAAAACGCATTAGTCAGTCTGAAATCAAGTTCTTTCTGTAGAAGTCTGCAACAAGCAGGAGAGAAAAGATAGAAGACTCATGTGCATGGGTGTATATGGCTGTACAGCGTAAAATACAGACATGTTTTAGTATCCAGGAGCAGGGCCGTTTTTAAGGCAGGGCAAAAGGGGCAGCTGCTCTGGGCCCTGTCATTGTTGTGGGGCCCAAAGCAGCTGCCTCATACTTGCCAGCTATCCTGGATTAAATTCCCTCATCCCTTGAGGTTTTAGTCCTGTGCTGTGTCCCAATATCTCAGTGTGAAGTGCTGCTACTAATGCTGCCCATTTCTGTCCTATTGTTGTGTACAGATGTCTCACCTGCAGACCCTGTGTTTACATGTAAATTACCGGCATTCATATGTAAATAGAGGCAGCATTCATATGTAAATAGCAGTGGCAGGTGGCATTCATATGTATATCATGGCCCCCCTGAGGTCATATCTACAGTAATCTCTTTTTTTTTTTACTTTTTAATTTTTATTTTTTTTTAATTTGTAGAGCATTTACAAACAAACATTAAAACACGCATAGTCCATATAGGTATTGTGGTGAATAGTACAAATTTGATATAAGAGATCAATTCATGTTACCTGGTCGGGTGCTCCACCCCCTTATCCCACCCAGGACCCCCCCCCCCCCTGTACACACACTACTAGTTTCCAAATTCCAAAAGTCGGCAGGGCGGGCGCGTGGGCTGTGGGAGGAAAGGGGCCCCCCGGTCCGCTCCGCGGCGAAGATAGCTAGGGCGACTCTAAGGGATTTGTGAGTATGGGGCCGCTGGGGGGGGGGGGAGAGTCTATCCACCCCGTCGTCTCCAACCCTCGGCATGCGTCCCAGCTCGCTTAACCAGGGGCTCCATATACGGGCAAATTTCTTGAGGTTGTTCTGCCGAATAAACATTGCCCTCTCGCACCATATCATGGAGTTAATCGACTCAGTCCATTTCGTCGAGGAAGGAGGAGTCCTAGCTTGCCAGTTCTGCGCTATTAGCCGCCTTGCCTGATACAGTAATCTCTAGCAACCAATCAACAAACAGAAATCATGTGCTGTAACCTCTAGCAACTAATCAGTAAGCCGTAATGTGTGCTGTAACCTCTAGCAACCAGTCAGTGAGCCGTAATGATACACTGTAACCTCTGGCAACCAATCGCAATAGAAGTGGTTAAACAAGTCTTTAAATCACTTTAACTACTTAAGGACCAGCCACCACAGTTGTACTGCGGCAGAGTGGCTGCTTCCTGTGAGTCGCCGTCATTGTACCTCGGCTCGTACACTACGATTTCTGGGCGCGTGCGTCCACTTGCCAGCCGGGGAGCCAATCAGCGTCCACCGGCCAGCCACGATCATTCCTTGCAGTGACAGAACGGGGCTCTGCCTGTATAAACAAGGCAAATCTCCGCTCTGACAGGGGAGATCATACAGATCCTGTCTTTCTGCTATGATCTGTGTGTTTCCCCAGTCACACAGTCTCCCACATTAGCACCAATTGTAGTATATAAGGATGGCAGAAGTACTAGGGCCTTTGCTGTCTGATCTGCAGTTTCCCCCTGTATCCTGTTTCCAGTGTCTATCCTTGATCTGATCGTTACCTGGCTTCCTGACTCCTCTTATTCTCTCCATTCCTGACCTCGGCTTGCTTGACCTTTCTTGAGTCTTACTTCCGGATTTCTCTGTTGCCAAACCTCTGCCTGAACTTGACCACTCAAAAGGCCCGTACACACGATCTGACTTTTTGACAACAAACATGCAAATTAGCTGTTTTGTGGCAACATCCGACCGTGTGTATGCTCCATCGGACAAACTTTTTCGGTTTTCATCTGACTTTTGTTGGCTGTGCGAACGGACCAACTTTCTGGCAACAAAAGTCTGATGGACCAAAGTCCGACCGTGTGTACACAAAACCATCGGACTTTTGTACAAAGTACAAACACGCATGCTCAGAACCAATGCAAAAGATCAGACAACAATACAGAAGTTGACCAAAGGTGGCGCTGGAGTATTTGAACATCCTCTTTTGAAGTCTCGTCAGTACGTTGAAACGTCACTACGTTCATGTTTATTGCCTAAAAAGTCCGACCGTGTGTATGCAATACCAACTTGGGGCCAACGCCCTTTGTACAAAAATCCACGGGAAAGTTTGTACAAAGTCTAATCATGTATATGAGGCTTTCTCTGATGTACCTTGATTCCTCTGTATCTGACCTGGCTTGTCTCACTCTGCACCTTGTTCCAGCCACCAGCAACCTACCTGCATCTACAAGTGTCTGCATCCACAGCCACCAACCGCAGCTCCATTACCGCTGCTGGCTGCTAAAAGTGTCCCCTGCTAAGGAGAACACCACAGGCACTCCTACCCCACTGTGCTCCCATGGCCGCTGTTGCAAACTCAGTGGTCCTTGAACCGGAGCTATACGAGAGGCCTTCCTCTGCTCGTCAGGCTCTACCTTAAGGTACGTGACAGGTGCTCTCTCTTTAACTCCTTCAGTGACAAGAGGAAGAACTTTCCTAAACAGTTTAATACAAATCCTCTCTCCACTCCTCCTACTGCACAGCGTATATTGGGAAATGTAGTGTAACCATTATAGTGTAGTCATTATATGGCTGCTGTCTCAAACTACAACTTCCAGGATTCTCAGGGCTCTGCATAAAAGTCTATGGGCTTGCTTGGCTTTAGCCCTTCCCCTGCTGGCTGGAGGAGGATGGTGCAGCATAACATCAGTATCTCAGTAGAGGAAGAGAATAATAAAGGGCAATGTCTCCATCTCCATATTGCTGAGCCCAGCACCTAGCTACATATTTGTATATATATATATACAGTATATAATTGTATTAACCACTTTCAGACCGGACCAATTTGCAGCCAAAGGACCAGGCCCCTTTTTGCGATTCGGCACTGCGTCGCTTTAACTGACAATTGCGCGGTCGTGTGACGTGGCTCCCAAACAAAATTGACGTCCTTTTTTTCCCACAAATAGAGCTTTCTTTTGGTGGTATTTGATCGCCCCTGCAGTTTTTATTTTTTGCGCTATAAACAAAAATAGAGCGACAATTTTGAAAAAAATGCATTATTTTTTACTTTTTGCTATAATAAATATCCCCCAAAAATATATAAAAAAACATTTTTTTTCCTCAGTTTAGGCCGATACGTATTCTTCTACATATTTTTGTAAAAAAAATCGCAATAAGCGATTATTGATCGGTTTTGCGCAGAAGTTATAGCGTTTTCAAGATAGGGGATAGTTTTATATCATTTTTATTAATAATTTTTTTTTATTAGTAATGGCAGAGATCTGCGATTTTTTTTGTGACTGCGACATTATGGCGGACATTTTTGACACATTTTTGGGACCATTGTCATTTTTACAGCAATTAGTGCTATTTAAATGCATTAATTCCTGTATAAATGACACTGGCAGTGAAGGGGTTAACCACAAGGGGGCAATGTAAGGGTTAAGTATGCCTAGGGGTGTATTTCTTACTGTGGGGGGGGCGTGGCTGTCAGCTAGTGAATGCTGATCTCTGCTTCAATCACAGGGAGCAGAGATCGGCGTCACTAGTTGCTAGGCAGAACGGGGAGATGCTGTTTATCTCGCATCTCCCCGTTCAGCCTTCCTGTGAGACGATCGCGGGGGTCCCCGCGGCGATCGAGTCCGCGGGGACCGCGATCGGACTCACGGGGGTCCCGACCGGCGCGGGAGCGCGCCGCTCCCGGCACGCTCCCGGCGCGCTCCCGATGGCACGGACAGGCTAAAGGAGGGACTTATATACGCCCTCCTGCCTGTACGTGCCATTCTGTCGACGTATATCGTCGTGCGCCGTCGGCAAGTGGTTAAGTACCGTATATACTCGAGTATAAGCCAAGTTTTTTTCAGCACTTTTTTTGTGCTGAAAGTGCCCCCCTCGGCTTATAATGGAGTCAAGCACTTTTCTGCAGCAGAGAATGACATTTTCCGACCCGACTTTGGGGCCCCGTATGTCGGGGCCCATTTGGGGTTCCTAGCACCAAGTGCCCCGAGATACGGGGCCCCAAATTCGGTTTGGTGCTACCACTTGGTGCTAGGAACCCCAAATTTGGTGTGCACACCCAGTGAAACCACCCCAAAACATATATATGGGGTTGCTAACACCAAGTGGCCCCGAGATACAGGGCCCCAAAGTCGTTCAACTGTGTCCATCTGCAGCAATGTCATTTCGGGACCCTTTGGGTCCAGAGACCCCAAATTTTGGCTGCAGCTAGGGGGCATCTAGGAACCCTTAACTATCAAGTTTGAAGTTCAGGGGACCTATGACTGCAAATGGGTACAGTGAGGCATAGAAATGGGCACAGTGAGGCTGCAAATGTGCATTGTTGACCCTCTTTTCCACATACAGTAGCTGCGCATTTCTCACCCCAGGCTTATACTCAAGTCAATAAGTTTTCTCAGTTTTTTGTGGTAAAATTAGGTGCCTCGGCTTATATTCGGGTCGGCTTATACTCAAGTATATACGGTAATAGCTTTTAATTTTACTGCAAAATGAACAAATTAATTAAGCAGCTAGACAATGCATTATGTAAATGAAAATCATTTTTTAACTTTATTAATTTTGTTTCAGTTAATTTTACTGACTATACAGACAAAATATTGAACTAAAGCAAAGACATTAATGTGAGTTATATGCCCCTAGAACAGCAAAAATTCAGCTTGCTGGAAAATAATTATTCATGAACGTCTATTGGCTGTTTGATGTATCTTTTTGCACGCCGACCATCTGGAAATTATAAAAAATTTAATCAAAACATCTTGTCCGTTTTTCTTGTGAAATAATTAAGAATCTTTAGAGAATCCCCAAGGAGAAAATGAAGGCAGGGAAAAAATGTAAGATCCATTTTATCTGTGAACTGGAAGTGACAAAATACAAAAGGAAGCAAACTCTCCTTCTCTAGAAGTATAGGTCAAGAATTTCTCCTTTAAACGATACTGGTTTTCCCCCGTGTATCAAAATCAAAGCAAAATTGGTTCCCACACTGATTATTTTATTACTATTAATTTGTTCTATAATTGATGTAAAACTTTGGTTACACATACCTATGGGCTGAAAAGTTTTAAAACAGCGGGCAAAATTTAAAACACACACAGTTGTGAGAAAAAAAAGTAAATCCCATGGAAATGGTTCATTATATTTGAACTTACAAACATTAAGTCTTCATACAAATAATTGCCTGCAAATGAAGATGAAATACTTTAACAGATGTCACATAAAACTGACATGGTGTATTAATTTTTCTAATTCAAATTAAGGAAAATACAGATTTGTCACATGGAAAAATCAATGAACACTCCTGCATCTACCAATACTTGAAATCTGGTGTTCTAGATTAGGTGCCAATGATTGGAACCTTCTTAGGGGGTAATGTGAGTGGAATCTGTCTTATTAAAACCTCAGATATCTATGGTTTGATGTTCTCTTTACTGTTGATGTGTACGGTGTCATCGTGCCGAGATCAATAGACCTCTCTAAGGTTAACACATGGGGTGCTGTCTGAAGAACAATACGAGATGAATCAAAACAAAGATTTGTCAGGTGGGGCATTTTGGTAGAACAGACTTTAGTAGTAGACATGTGAACAACAAAAAAATGTGTTTATTTTCGTTTCGTTTTTTTCATTTCCGTTGAATCGTAACGATTCGTAAATTCGTACGTTGTCGGTGTTCGTATTCGTAACGATTCGTAAATTCGTAAGTCGTCGGTGTTCGTATTCGTAACGATTCGTATTTTCGTTAGAGTTATTTTTTCGTTGATTCGTTTTTCCGTTTAGTTCAGTTTAATCTTCATTTATTCGTTTATTCGAAATTCTGACGCATTCGTATTTATTCGTACATTCGTAACATTCGTAACATTCTCAGATTCGTAATCGGAGCATAATTCATAATTTTATGTAATGTGTATGCTATTATTACATTTTAAGAGACAGGGAAAATTACGAATTGAAAAAAAAAGTTACGAATGTACGAATTTTTTCGTTCAATCCATTCGAAGCACATTAAGCAGCGCCATTGTAAGAGACACGGAAAATTACGAATCAACAAAAAAAAAAAAGTTACGAATGTACAAATTTTTTTGTTCAATCCATTTGAAGCGCGTTAAGCAGCGCCATTGTAAGAGACACGGAAAATTCAACAAAAAAAAAGTTACGAATGTACAAATTTTTTCGTTCATTTTGATTTTTGTTTTTCTGTTTTCGTTTTTCGGATTTTCTTCTTTCGTAGATTCGTTTTTCGGATTTCCGTTGTTTTCGTTGTTTTCGGATTCGTTCGATTCAAACGATTCGTTATTCGTCAAAATTTTTAGCGAATCGTTAAAATAACGAAAAACGAAGCGAATTGCACATGTCTATTTAGTAGCTTATTTTGGCAAAAACTCTTTTACCCACCCAAGATATTACTTTTTAAATTTGCATACTGACTGTAGCGCATGGAGCTAGTTGCTAAGATAATGTAAACCCAGTGTACTTGCGTGGAACTTATATCATCAGCACCGCAATGGGCATAGTAAGAAGGCAGAGGACATGGAAGAAGAGAAAGATAACATGGCTCCAGCAGGTATGGAGTGGATGCAGGGAGCTCAGACCTCACATTGCTGGAGGAGAATACACCCAGGAGTAAGTGTGTGTAGCTCTTACCCCAAAGGAGCCACTGATTCTCCGGTCCCATGTTTTCTATGCCCACAACTTTGCAAGTAGCACCAAGCATGCTAACACACCTTGACTGAAGGGGGAATATTTTTTGGCAAATATATACAGTATACCAACAGTACCAACAGTAGTGACTGCACAACAAATATAAAACAATGGCAAATAAGATACACAGTTAGTAACAAACAAGTGGAACAGATAGTAACCCCTACATCCTATGTGGGCAGGTGGGGCATTAATGGACTTGTTTGTCATGTCCTCCGTGTTTTCCTATTAACTTGTTGGGCACTGAGTGCTGGGTCACATTGAAGGCCTACCCTACGTGGGTTCTGGGCTATGTTATGCACTTGGTTACAGGGTCACTGTACACACTCACATGGGTACTTCTATTTTTTGTAAGTAGGTAAACAATCTTTAGTCCTGAAGAAATGGACACTGTCGACAAGAGTTTATAAAATGTCTAATAGTCAAGGGCAAATCTTTAAATTCTGATGTGGTCAAACAAGTGTACAATATACCAAAAAATGTACCTAACAGTGGTTTTATTGCAAATGGACATGTATCCAATTGTGTTTTATTTAGTCTATTATTAATTTGTTGTACCTTTTATAAACAGTATGTACAGTATTATGTACAGTTGCATTTCAAAAAACTAGAACATCATCAATAGAATATTATATATATTCATTACACACAGAGTGATAAATTTCAAGCATTTCTTTCTTTTAATTTTGATCGTTATGGTTTACAGCTGGTGAAAACCCAAAATTCAGTATCTCAGAAATTAGAATATTGTGAAAAAGTTCAATATATTGTAAACTCATGGTGTCAAACTCTAATCAGCTAATTAACTCAAAACACCTGTAAAGGTTTCCTGAGCATTTAAATGGTCTCTGGTCTGGTTCAGTGGCTCAGTAGGTTGCACAATCATGGGGAAGACTGCTGCTGACTTGACAGTTGTCCAGAAAACAGTCATTGACACCCTCCACAAGGAGAGCAAGTCACAAAAGGTCATTGCTACAGAAGCTGGCTGTTCACAGAGTGCTGTATGCAAGCATATTATGGAAAGTTGAGTGAAAGGAAAAAGTGTAGTAGAAAAAGGTGCACAAGCAACAGGGATAACTGCAGCCTTGAGAGGATTGGAAGCAAAGGCCATTCAAGAATTTGGGGGAGATTCACAAGGAGTGGACTATGGCTGGTGTCAATGCTTCAAGAGCCACCACACACAGACTTATCCAGGACATGGGCTACAACTGTCGCATTCCTTGTGTCAAGCCATTCCTTAACCAGAGATAACGTCAGAAGCGCCTTACCTGAGGAGTGTGCGAGCGTTGTGTGAGCTCCTCCACCCTCCACCCGACCGATCAAACACTGGAATATGCTTCCGCCTTACCTGGGCTACTGGACTGTTGCTCAGTGGTCCAAAGAAAAAAGCACTGGGGGTGCACTGTTGCTCAGTGGTCCAAATCTGAGTAAAAAATATCAACATCAATACCACTCGGTACACACCTCCTAGATGAAAAGTAAATTTTGCATTTTATTTGGCCAATATCTACATACCCCCTCCGTTTAAGCTTGATGTGATGTATAGCCATGGAATTTTTGTCAGACAAAGCTGGGTTACCAGTCATGACCAAACAGGGTTTATACCCTGTAGGTCTACTAGTATGAACATTAGGAGACTATACCTTAATTTACAGATACCAATAGAGAACATGGGTACAAGGGCAGTCATGGCGTTAGATGTGGTTAAAGCTTTCGATAGCTTAGAGTGGGGATATTTATGGCGAGTCTTAAAGGAATTTGGATTTGGCCCCTCGTTTATTAAATGGATTAAAACCCTGTATAAGGGTCCTAGTGCTAAAATTAGGGTTAATGGTGAGTATTCCGAGGGGATTCAATTGGAGAAAGGGACAAGGCAGGGCTGCCCATTGTCCCCCCTGCTCTTCGCGCTTGCAATGGAACCCTTAGCAAGTGTAATTAGATCAAACACAAATATGCAGGGGTTCCGAAGAGCAGGGGGTGAAGAGAGAATCGCACTGTATGCGGACGATGTCCTTCTCTTCCTGGGGGATACGGGGCAATCCCTCAGGCAGGTGATGAATATCCTCACGGACTTTGGTAAAATCTCAGGACTCACCATAAACTGGGGAAAAATCTGCATTATTGCCTATAGATCCTCTAGGGAACCAGAACGTACAGGATATTTCACAGCTAGAGGTAGTTGAACAAATGAAATACTTAGGCATATATATAACAAGGAACCCTAACAATTACATAAATGATAATATAGTACCGCTTTTAGCTAGATTTAAAAGTAAAATTGCAATCTGGAGACGTCTCCCATTGTCGATCGCAGGGAGGTGTAACCTAATCAAAATGGTATGGCAGCCACAGCTTCTGTACCTGTTGCATAACTGTCCAATATGGATAGATAAAAAATGGTTCAGAAAGATAGACACGTTGTTTAGGGAACTTATATGGAAGGGAGGTCAGCCTAGGATTGGGTTACAAACACTACAACTAGCAACAAGAAAGGGAGGAATAGCAGTACCGCATCCACGGAGTTACTTCCTAGCAGCCCAACTGCAACATCTAGGAACTATGACAGGAGGAAGCAACAAGGAATTAATGATTGCAGGAACCCCCGCACAAATCAATAGTAGAAGCCCTCGAGGCAAACTCCTTTCTTTACAGAATCCCCACGGTGAGACTGGCCTTAAAAGTGTGGAAGGCAGTAAAAGCAGTAAAAGGGTTAGAGGGTATGACAAAATACACCCCCCTCTGGAATAATAAAAACTTACAGGAAGTAGAAAAGATAGGGAAAATTAGAGAGTGGGAAATAAAAGGGATAGATAAGTTGGCACAGATGTACGAGGGCAAGGTATTGAAGACATTTACAGCACTGCGAGTGGAATATGATATACCCAAACATTCCTTCTACAAATATCTACAAATTAGACACGCTTTAAATAGTCAATTTAAGAATCAAGATCTAATTTGGAACAACTCTCCAGTGTATCAAAGAATAGGCTCCCAAAACAAGAGTAGAGGATTTACAGCAGAAACCTATTCACACATATGCGAAGGTAGCATAGAAAATCCAGAACAGCTTAAGTGTAGGGGGAAATGGGAGAAAGAATTTGGAACGTTCTCAGATGAACAGTGGATGAGGATATTGGAGAAAGGACACGTGGTATCAGTCTCGCCTGCTCAGAAGGTCTCATATTTGATGCTGCTACACAGGACATATTATACACCTAAGAGACTATATGAGTTTGGATTGAGAACAGATGCCAGGTGCCCTAGGTGCCAGGATACGGGGGATTTAGCACATATGGTATGGAAGTGCCAGAGTCTGGAGAAAAAGTGGAGAGGCTCAGAATCCAAATTGCATGAGGTCCAGTGTGAAGTTTCCACAGTCAGTGATCATTTGGGGAACCATGTCATCTGCTGGTGTTGATCCACTGTGTTTTATCAAGTCCAAAGTTAGTTCAGCCCTCTACCAGGAAATTCTAGAGCACTTCATGCTTTCCTCTGCTGACCAGCTTTATGGAGATGCTGATTTCATTTTCCAGCAGGACTTGGCACCTGCCCACACTGCCAAAAGTACCAATACCTGGTTTAATGATCATGGTATCACTGTGCTTGATTGGCCAGCAAACTCGCCTGATCTGAACCCCATAGGGAATCTGTGGGGTATTGTCAAGCGGAAGATGAGAGACACCAGATCCAACAATACAGAAGTCCTGGGCTTCCATAACAACTCAGCAGTGCTGCAGGCTGTTCGCCTCCATGCCACGCTGCATTGATGCAGTAGTTCATGCAAAAGGAGCCCCGACCAAGAAATTAGTATATACTGTACATGGAGATACTTTTCAGTAAGCCAACATTTCTGTATTAAAAATTCTGTTTTTATTGGTCTTATGTAATGTTTAAATTTTTCTGAAATACTGAATTTTGGGTTTTCGCTAGCCATAATCATCAAAATTTAATTAAAAAAATGTTGGAAATATATCACATTTTTAATGATCTCAAAATGTACTTACTTGAAAATGGTCAACCAGAATCAAAAGAAGGCAGAATTTTCCTAGCAATAAAAATGTAATAGAGGTTATAATTTTTCCATACTCTATACAAAACTGAAAAAAAAAAGGTTTGGCTTTGGGCACTCTTTAGGTCCACAACTGACAAACTTGAAGATCTGACATGAGGACTGGTCTTACCTTCTGTAGTCATATAAAACACATACACTCTAGGCAGCACAGTGGTGTAGTGGGTAGCACTTTCACCTAGCAGCAATAGGGTCACTGATTCAAATCCCGACCACGACACCATCTGCCTGGAGTTTGCATGTTCTCCCTGTGCCTGCGTGGGTTTCCTCCCACACTCCAAAGATATGCTGGTAGGTTAAATAGATCCTGTCGAAAATTGGCCGAGTATGTGTATGTGTTTGTAAGCGCGTTGGGACCCCATGGGGTAAAGGACCGTGCTATACCGCAGATGGACACCGGCGGCAATAAGCGTCCTGAGGCAATTCAGTTTTCATAGGTAGCGCTATACAATTCATTCATTCATTTATAAGGCCAAGGGTTTGTGAACACTTGACAATCACACCTAAATGAGCATGTTGGACATTCAATTCCAAAATCATGGGCATTACTATGGAGATGGTCTCCTTGCAATTGCAACTATAACAGTCTCCATTTTTGGGAAGGCTTTCGAAGTTTAGGGTGTGTCTATGGGAATTTGTGCCCATTTAGCCAAAAGAGCATTTTTGAAGTAATTTTGAAAGAGAAGACCTCAGTTGGCATTCTCATTTATCCAATAGATGTTCAGTAGTGTTGAGGTCAGGACTGTGTGCAGGGCACTTAACTTCCTCCACCCCAAACTCACCAAACCATCTCTTTATAGAGCTGGCTCTGTGCACAGTCCTGCTGGAACAGGAACGGGTCTTCCCTAGACTGTAACCACAAGGGTGGAACTGTCTAAAAGGTCTTTGTACTGTACTATATAGCATTAACCTTACCCTTCATTGAAAACACCTACATTCAATAGTTTGGAGGAGTGTCCACATATTTTTGGCTGTATAGTGTATATAAAACAGAGAGAGCTTGTTCTACCTTCAAGAAACAGTGGTCTGTAACTGTTAACATCAATGCAAATATTAGAATTCTCCATACATAGCTATATGAGTGTAGTTATGCATGTGCAAATTGATGTGTACTAGGATATGCATTCATACCATCATAATTAGTTCTAAGAAGTAAAGATAGCACAAAGGAAAATTCCTTCTTCTGTAAACGCCACCATCCATGGTACGCGTGGATCATCACTCTTCTGCTAATTCTGTTTTTTCTTGGCTGACATATAATGAAACATTTCAGGTTGTCATGATCATCACTAGTCATTACACTAACTGCAGTGGTAGATTGTGGTGCATATTCATAAAGTTAGTTCAACTGACTACTATCAGCTTGGTGGGAGTCCAGTTGATCTGCGGTCTCCAGCTATGAGGCTAAAGCCAACATGTCTAACGTGCTGAGCAAGTATAACTTACCGTGGCTACACGTTGTGTAAAATTAAACCCCACCCTCCAAAAAAGAGAAAATACAGATGTCATTAATCAAGCCGATCCACTACTGGCTGCAAAACCAACAGATGGCATCCATCATCTCTGCCATAATAATGTCATAAATAAATACAAGCTAACATTTTAACATAAAATTACCAATCAAAAAAGAGAGAAAAGATTGATCGGTAAAGAAATCAATTACTTATCGAAGCCTGTATTGCCACCCTACAATGACAAATCTTCACTTTAAATCTCAGGTCCACTCTTTTTGTGAATCCTTGTGAACCATAAAATAAGCATGAGTGTGGAATTTGTTGTATAATAAGCATACATGAACTCTTGGAACAAATCATTTTTGGCCAGGAGATCACAGACTAAATATGTCTGTCCCTTTAACAGAAATGTCGGAACATTATTAGTGGTGAAAATCAAAGATTGCACCCAGACACCATTGTGCGGTTTATTGAAAACACACTAAAGAGTCTAGGCTCATTGCCCAGAACTGATCGAATCCAGATCAAAGTGTTAACATTGTAACCAGGTTCAGTGAAATAAATAAATGTGCCCATCGTGTGGCCGTACTCTGCTTTTTCTTCATTAGGCAAATTACCATTAATTGTTCTCCAGACATGCTACGTTATGTCATGGAAATGGAATCTGGTACGATAGTAATCACTTGTCAGCGTGAAGAAGAGATTGCCGATGCAGGTAGAGGGTTAAGAAAATCTAACAGACGGCGAGCAGGGTGGCCTTGGAAGGGACCAGGACTGGCAAGTTCCAGGTTGGCATCTGATAAAGCTTGCAAGTTTTGCCTGCTGAGTAATAGATAAGATACTGGCAGGCTTAGTGCTCATGGGGGGATAGAGTTAAGGCACTTGTGCTCAGACATATTTTTTTCCTCTCTCCAAAAAACATTTTTGGATGGGAGACAAACATTTTCATCAAATTCCGTCCAATTGTCGTGTTTACAGCTTTGAGGGTAGATTGTGTTTTGTAAACAACGAAAGTTCCAAACCATTTATATAGTTTTTTAATACTTGAGAAAAAAATGACTTTAAACGATGGGTCCACCCTCAATAAATTACTCTGTGGGGAGTCTAATCCCCTTCTCAACTGTTAACTTACACACACAGTTTAGACAAGATAAGAAAAGCTTTATAAGATTCAAATATAAATCTTTCATATGTGAACCCCCATAGTTATAATATTTAAAGCAGAAGTCTAGCTGACATTAAAAAAGTCACAGCTTATTTTTCTTCTCCAGCAGAAGTGAGGGAATGATGAACTAAATGTCGCCCCATAATGATGTGTGAGCACCTTTCAGTTCAGTAATACTCTCAGCTTATGTTGCATGATGACACTCAAGAGGCAGGTACATGACAGTTTGGGCTCAAAGGAAGAGGGTTCGGTTATGCTGGGTGTCATTCAACCTTGAAGACTAAGAACATCTAGGGTTGTGTGGGACTTTAAATGTACAGTGGTGTGAAAAAGTGTTTGCCCCCTTCCTCATTTCCTGTTCCTTTGCATGTTTGTCACACTTAAGTGTTTCGGAACATCAAACCAATTTAAACAATAGTCAAGGACAACACAAGTAAACACAAAATGCAATTTGTAAATGAAGGTGTTTATTATTAAAGGTGAAAAAAAATCCAAACCATCATGGCCCTGTGTGAAAAAGTGATTGCCCCCTAAACCTAATAACTGGTTGGGCCACCCTTAGCAGCAACAACTGCAACCAAGCGTTTGCGATAACGTGCAATGAGGCTTTTACAGCGTCCTGGAGGAATTTTGGCCCACTCATCTTTGCAGAATTGTCCTAATTCAGTTACATTAGAGGGTTTTCGAGCATGAACGGCCTTTTTAAGGTCATACCACAACATCTCAATAGGATTCAGGTCAGGACTTTGGCTAGGCCACTCCAAAGTCTTCATTTTGTTTTTCTTCAGCCATTCGGTGGTGGACTTGCTGGTGTGTTTAGGATCATTGTCCTGCTGCAGAACCCAAGTTCGTTTCAGCTTGGGTACACGAACAGATGGTCGGACATTCTCCTTCAGGATCTCTTGGTAGACAGCAGAATTCATAGTTCCTTTTATCACGGCAAGTCTTCCAGGTCCTGAAGCAGCAAAACAGCCCCAGACCATCACACTACCACCACCATATTTTACTGTTGGTATAATGTTCTTTTTCTGAAATGCAGTGTTCCTTCTACGCCAGATATACTTGGACACACACCTTCCAAAGAGTTCCACTTTTGTCTCATCGGTCCACAGAATGTTGTCCCAAAAGTCTTGGGGATCATCAAGATGTGTTGTGGAGAAATTGAGACGAGCTTTGATGTTCTTTTAGCTCAGCAGTGGTTTTCTCCTTGGAACTCTGCCATGCAGGCCATTTTTGCCCAGTCTTTTCCTGATGGTGGAGGCATGAACGCTGACCTTAACTGAGGCAAGTGACCTCTTGGATGAGTCGTCGCTGCGCTCTTGGGGTAATTTTGGGCGGCCGGCCACTCCTGGGAAGGTTCACCACTGTTCCATGTCTTCGCCATTTGTGGATAATGGCTCTCACTGTGGTTCGCTGGATTCCCAAAGCTTTGGAAATGGCTTTATAACCCTTTCCAGACTGATAGATCTCAATTACTTTCTTTCTCAATTGTTCCTGAATTTCTTTGGGTCTCGGCATGATGTGTAGCTTTTAAGGATCTTCTGGTGGACCTTACTGTGTCAAGCAGCTCCTATTTAAGTGATGCCTTGATTGTGAACAGGTGTGGCAATAATCAGGCCTGGGTGTGGCTAGAGAAATTGAACTCAGGTGTGGACAACCACAGTTATAGTATGTTTTAACAAGGGGGGCAATCACTTTTTCACACAGGGCCATGATGGTTTGGATTTTTTTTCACCTTTAATAATAAACACCTTCATTTACGAATTGCATTTTGTGTTTACTTGTGTTGTCCTTGACTATTGTTTAAATTGGTTTGATGTTCCGAAACACTTAAGTGTGACAAACATGCAAAGGAACAGGAAATGAGGAAGGGGGCAAACACTTTTTCACACCACTGTACCTCCTTGGGTATAATACAGGCAATGACAAACCGGTTATATATAAAAACGTAACATTTTTATTGAAAATATCACAAGTATATTAAAAAAGTTTTTAAGAACATATCCACAGGTTAGCCATCCAAGATAGTGTCTTTCCTGTCCTTAGGATCCGTCTATTGGCCCATACAATGTTTGCATTTTGATATACACTATATTACCAAAATTATTGGCACATGCTGCTTCAGGCGAGATTAGGCTTCACACTCCTCAATCACATCTCCGGTGCTGTCTCTAGCCATCTCCACCAAAACAATTGTACCAGAAACATGAATTCCACACACACCAAGATACAAAATAATCTTCTTTTATTAAAATATCCAGCAGGAACAAGTTCTAGTCTGACATGTTTCCTGTTAGGGACAGCGTTTTAGAAAGTGCTGTGCCTAGCATTAAACTTGTTGGAATAGAAATTGTTCCTGCTGGCTATTTTATTAAATGACAATTATTTTGCATCTTATGCTCTGTGGCATTCATGTTGCAGGGTCACTTTAAGACCCCCTTTATATGAAGGGTCAGATCAGGTCCTCCTGACAGTTTTATGGGCGGATCTAATTGGAACCCTTCATTCACCCTTATGGACCAGTGGGTGCCTACCTCCAATCTGATCTGGTCTGCTAAAAGAAAATGAAAGGGGATCCATATAGGTGTATCGGATCAAAGGGCAGTTGGGTGTAAATGGTCAGGTTGAATCAGTTTATACCTGACCACCCATAGAGTAAAGCAGGCTCTGTGTGTGTCCGTTGTGCATAAACTGAGCGGACGTGGACCTGTCAACCACCAACTTTGCTCTGATCAGCAGGAGATCAGCAGATAGAACCCCTGCTGATCTAAATGGAGCCAGCCAGATGTGAAAGGGCCCTAATTGTTGCTGCATGGTCACTTATAAAAAAAAAAAGTTAGTTCTGTAAAGAAGATCATCTATACCAGCCTTTTCCGTTCAGGGTGCAGAGACACCCTGGGATGACTTCAGGTTTCTTCAGGAATGCCCCAGGCAAAGTGCCTAAACATTGTATACAAGCCAGCAGGTGGATCAAGCGTGCCTTTTAGTTACACAAAGTCACAAATTTTCATTGTGCACCATTACAACCTTCTGTCAGGGCTGAGCTCCTATTTTTTTTACAAGCAGCTATTTTCTTTCAATGCACAAAGGCTGCACAGCTGTCGGGTAATTAGCCACTCATTTCCACAGTGACTTATCTGGTTACCATTACCTGACTCATTAGTCCAGCCTACAGCCAACCCCTTTTGGCTATTTAAACAGCTTTGCTCATTTGCTTCATGCCCTTGCATGGTCTATGAACTCCAGTGTCTTAATGTGTGACTTGGCCTGGCTGACTTCTCTTCCGATACCTGTTTCTGTTTTTGCTCTTTACTACACTGACTGCTGGCTTCCTGACCCCGATTCCTCTTATTACCTGCTCTGACATCCAAACCCTGAACTGTGTTATATTTTGCCAATTTATTAAAGTTCAGATTTTAAGTGCATTTTCTGTCTCAGCCTGGTTTATGATTCCTGACACCTTCTAGCCACCAGTGTCCTAACAACCAATGATGTCATCAGTTGATAATCAGAACGTCAGGCTCCTACACAGCATCTTTGTTTGTCCCTCCCCTACCCGTCTAGTCAGCACTGGGGTCACATTAGAAGAGTGATGGAGAGAAGCTGAGGGAGAAGAGAAACATTGAAATACTAATCAGTGCAAGTGTGCAGAGGTGTATTTACTTTGGAAGAATAAATCACCTCTGATGTTGGGTGTCCAACGTGGGTGAATGTTGCTGGATTATGTTAAACTATTCGTTTAGCTTTTTACATTTTAAAATCGAGTGCTTCGAGATTGTACATAATTTTAAAGGGTGTCTTGACTGAAAAAAGGTTGAGAAACGCTGATCTAGTAGCCTATGTTGTAAAATGCCCCTACTTCACTGCTCTCCGGCCAGTGCAGATATATGACCCCTCTGGGCAGGTCGAGTACAGTTGCAGCCAGTCCATAAGGGGTGCAGGGGCACTGCCACCCCCTAGTTTGCATGCGCGAGGTGCCGGACTAGTGCATTTCTATTATGTCTTTTTTTTTTCAAGCCTGAGGCTCTAATTGGCTTGAAAAAGGTTGAGCAGTGCGCCCCAAACCCTCCCACTTGTGATACTAGTGAATCAATATTTGCTGTCGGTTTCTGGCTTCTCCTTCTGGCCAATCAGGACAGGAGGTGGATCTAAAGAAGACACGGTTGACCAGGAGGAGAAGCCGGGGCAGCTGCGGTGCTGTGATCGCTGGAGGGGTGAGTGCCGACCTGGGGGGGGGGGTTTGTTTGCCGCCCCCCCCCCAAAAAATGTTTAGCACCAGCCGCCACTGGTTGGGTACCATGTCCCCCTGCTGCACACAGTGGTTCCTCCTGCTGGGTTGTAAAGTAAATTCTTTATTGATGTATAAACAAGCAGGGGGAAATACAAGGTGTGTGTGTGTGTGGGGGGGGGAGGGGCGTTGTAAGGGAGGTACCTGAAAGATTGAAATTCCTCTTGCTGGGCTTTTTTTTTATTAAGTGACGCTGTGGTGGCAAGGTCCCTTTAATGCAGGAATAGAAGATTTACAAATCACTCAAACTAACATTCCTGATAAAGCTAATGAATAGACATGGGAACTGTCAAAAAATTTGTTTCGTTTCGTTTCGTCCCGTTTCGTATATAAAAAAATTCGTAATTCGTAATTCGTGTACGAAATTCCGTTCGAATTCGTACGAAATACGAAATTCGGACGAATCGTAATTTTTTTTACGAATCGTTAGTAAAGTTACGAATCGTTACGAATCGTTACGAATCGTTAACGCGGCTAATGAATTGTTGGTTCTCATAACACAGAGAACAATTCGAATCCAACTACAAATATCGAATTTCAATTTCAAGTTACGAATCGTTACGAATCGTTATGAATAGTTACGAATCGTTACGAATCGTTATGAATAGTTACGAATCGTTAGTAAATCCAACTACCAATATCGAATTTCAACTAATTTGAACGAAATTATTATAGCAGATATAACGAATGAATTCGAATGACAAAGTGTCATTTTTGCAGAAAAAAAAAAAGCGTAGGGGTCCCCCCAAATTCAATAACCAGGCCCTCCAGGTCTGGTATGGATATTAAGGGGGACCCCAGCCAAAAAAAAAAAAAAAAAAAAAAATGGCGTGGGGTCCCCCCCAAATATCCATACCAGACCCTTCAGGTCTGGGATGGATTTTAAGGGGAACCCCGGCCAAAAAAAAAAAAAAAAAAAATGGCGTGGGGTCCCCCTCAAAATCCATACCAGACCCTTTATCCGAGCACGCAACCTGGCAGGCCGCAGGAAAGGAGGGGGGGACGAGAGCGGCCCCCCCTCCCGCCTGAACCGTACCAGGCCACATGCCCTCAACATTGGGAGGGTGCTTTGGGGTCCCCCCCAAAGCACCTTGTCCCCATGTTGATGAGGACAAGGGCCTCATCCCCACAACCGTGCCCGGTGGTTGTGGGGGTCTGCGGGCGGGGGGCTTATCGGAATCTGGAAGCCCCCTTTAACAAGGGGACCCCCAGATCCCATCCCCCCCCTGTGTGAAATGGTAAGGGCACTATTTCACCAAAAAAGTGTCAAAAATTGTAAAAATGACAGGAGACGGTCTTTGACAATTCCTTTATTAAAATCTTCTTTCTTCTGGTCTTCCTTCTTCATCTTCTCCTTCCGGCATCTTCTTCCATCTTCTTCCATCTTCTTCTTCCTTCGATTCGCTTCTTCTTCCTCCGGTCTTCTCGTCCTTCTCGTCCGGCGTCGTCCTTCTCGTCCGGCATCGTCGTCTCTTCTCGCAGGCCGCTCCTCGCAATGGGAGGCTCCCGCTCTGTGAGGCTCCGCTCCGGGTGACAGGTCTTTTATAACGAAGGCACCTGGTGACCCCGCCCCCTCTGACGCACGGGGACGTCATGTGGAATTCCCTATGGCTTTCCCCATGACGTCAGAGGGGGGGCGGGGTCACCAGGTGCCTTCGTTATACAAGACCTGTCACCCGGAGCGGAGCCTCACAGAGCGGGAGCCTCCCATTGCGAGGAGCGGCCTGCGAGAAGAGACGACGATGCCGGACGAGAAGGACGACGCCGGACGAGAAGGACGAGAAGACCGGAGGAAGAAGAAGCGAATCGAAGGAAGAAGAAGATGGAAGAAGATGCCGGAAAGAGAAGATGAAGAAGGAAGACCAGAAGAAAGAAGAAAGAAGATTTTAATAAAGGAATTGTCAAAGACCGTCTCCTGTCATTTTTTACAATTTTTGACACTTTTTTGGTGAAATGGTAGGGGTACTTTTGTACCCCCTTACCATTTCACACAGGGGGGGGGCGGGATCTGGGGGTCCCCTTGTTAAAGGGGGCTTCCAGATTCCGATAAGCCCCCCGCCCGCAGACCCCCACAACCACCGGGCACGGTTGTGGGGATGAGGCCCTTGTCCTCATCAACATGGGGACAAGGTGCTTTGGGGGGGACCCCAAAGCACCCTCCCAATGTTGAGGGCATGTGGCCTGGTACGGTTCAGGCGGGAGGGGGGGCCGCTCTCGTCCCCCCCTCCTTTCCTGCGGCCTGCCAGGTTGCGTGCTCGGATAAGGGTCTGGTATGGATTTTATGGGGGACCCCACGCCATTTTTTTGGGCTAGGGTTCCCCTTAAAATCCATCCCAGACCTCAAGGGTCTGGTATGGATTTTGAGGGGGACCCTACGCCATTTTTTTTTTTTTTTTTTGGCTGGGGTCCCCCTTAATATCCATCCCAGACCTGAAGGGCCTGGTTATTGAATTTGGGGGGACCCCTACGCTTTTTTTTATCAATGACTTCAATGAATGACTGTTCTCTGTATTACGGATCCAACAATTCATTTGCCAGCAAATAGCTGCGACTCGATTTTAAATAGTTTTTTTTTCCTGCAAAAATGACACATTGTACAGAGACAGTTCTAAACACGGGAAACATGACCCCTTCTATATACTATATACTCTATAGTATGTCTATGAATGGGGTCATGTTTCCTGTGTTTAGAACTCTCTCTGTACAATGTGTCATTTTTGCAGGAAAAAAAAAATATTTAAAATCACTCGCGGCTAATTGCCGATTCCCGTAATACAGAGAACAATTCGAATACAACAACTAACAAATATGTAATTTCAACTAATATGAAAGAAATTATAATAGCGGATATAACGAATGCTTCGAATGCTTCGAGATTCAGTATATCTAATATAGAGAACTGTTCCTGCAGTGTCATTTTTGCAGGAAAAAAAAAAACTATTTAAAATCACGAGTCGCAGCTATTGCGGCAAATGAATTGTCGGATCCGTAATACAGAGAACAGTCATTCATTGAAGTCATTGATAAAAAAATGTGTAGGGGTCCCCCCAAATTCAATAACCAGGCCCTTCAGGTCTGGGATGGATATTAAGGGGGACCCCCAGCCAAAAAAAAAATGGCGTAGGGTCCCCCTCAAAATCCATACCAGACCCTTGAGGTCTGGGATGGATTTTAAGGGGAACCCTAGCCAAAAAAAATGGCGTGGGGTCCCCCATAAAATCCATACCAGACCCTTATCCGAGCACGCAACCTGGCAGGCCGCAGGAAAGGAGGGGGGGACGAGAGCGCCCCCCCCTCCCACCTGAACCGTACCAGGCCACATGCCCTCAACATTGGGAGGGTGCTTTGGGGTCCCCCCCAAAGCACCTTGTCCCCATGTTGATGAGGACAAGGGCCTCATCCCCACAACCCTGGCCGGTGGTTGTGGGGGTCTGCGGGCGGGGGGCTTATCGGAATCTGGAAGCCCCCTTTAACAAGGGGACCCCCAGATCCCGCCCCCCCCTGTGTGAAATGGTAAGGGGGTACAAAAGTACCCCTACCATTTCACCAAAAAAGTGTCAAAAATTGTAAAAATGACAGGAGACGGTCTTTGACAATTCCTTTATTAAAATCTTCTTTCTTCTTTCTTCATCCTTCGGTTTCTTCATCTTCTCCTTCCGGCATCTTCTTCCATCTTCTTCTTCCTTCGATTCGCTTCTTCTTCCTCGGTCTTCTCGTCCTTCTCGTCCGGCGTCGTCCTTCTCGTCCGGCATCGTCGTCTCTTCTCGCAGGCCGCTCCTCGCAATGGGAGGCTCCCGCTCTGTGAGGCTCCGCTCCGGGTGACAGGTCTTGTATAACGAAGGCACCTGGTGACCCCGCCCCCCCCTCTGACGTCATGGGGAAAGCCATAGGGAATTCCACATGACGTCCCCGTGCGTCAGAGGGGGCGGGGTCACCAGGTGCCTTCGTTATACAAGACCTGTCACCCGGAGCGGAGCCTCACACAGCGGGAGCCTCCCATTGCGAGGAGCGGCCTGCGAGAAGAGACGACGATGCCGGACGAGAAGGACGACGCCGGACGAGAAGGACGAGAAGACCGGAGGAAGAAGAAGCGAATCGAAGGAAGAAGAAGATGGAAGAAGATGGAAGAAGATGCCGGAAGGAGAAGATGAAGAAAGGAAGACCAGAAGAAAGAAGAAAGAAGATTTTAATAAAGGAATTGTCAAAGACCGTCTCCTGTCATTTTTACCATTTTTGCCACTTTTTTGGTGAAATGGTAGGGGTACTTTTGTACCCCCTTACCATTTCACACAGGGGGGGGGGCGGGATCTGGGGGTCCCCTTGTTAAAGGGGGCTTCCAGATTCCGATAAGCCCCCCGCCCGCAGACCCCCACAACCACCGGCCAGGGTTGTGGGGATGAGGCCCTTGTCCTCATCAACATGGGGACAAGGTGCTTTGGGGGGGACCCCAAAGCACCCTCCCAATGTTGAGGGTATGTGGCCTGGTACGGTTCAGGCGGGAGGGGGGGGCGCTCTCGTCCCCCCCTCCTTTCCTGCGGCCTGCCAGGTTGCGTGCTCGGATAAAGGGTCTGGTATGGATTTTGAGGGGGACCCCCACGCCATTTTTTTTTTTTTTTTTTTTTGGCCGGGGTTCCCCTTAAAATCCATCCCAGACCTGAAGGGTCTGGTATGGATATTTGGGGGGGACCCTACGCCATTTTTTTTTTGGCTGGGGTCCCCCTTAATATCCATACCAGACCTGAAGGGCCTGGTTATTGAATTTGGGGGGACCCCTACGCTTTTTTTTTTTTTTTATATCAATGAATGACTGTTTTTTAAATAGCTTTTTTTTCTGCAAAAATGACACTTTGTCATTCGAATTCATTCGAATGCATTCGAATTCATTCGTTATATCTGCTATAATAATTTCGTTTGAATTAGTTGAAATTTGATATTGGTAGTTGGATTCGAATAATTTGGAGCTGAAATTCGTAAATGGAATTTTTCCTGCAAAAATGACACTTTGTCATTCGAATTCATTCGAATCCATTCGAATTCATTCGAATCATTCGGCGACGAAATTCGTAAACGGAATTTCGTATTCCGTACGGAATTCGTAAAAAAAAAAATTCGTACTACAGATTCGTAAATTCGTACGAATTTCGAAAAATTCGTACGAATTACGAATTCGTACGAAACGAATCGCACATGTCTACTAATGAAATGTAATATGTGTTCTTACTGTTTATGCGTTTGATTATCCAACAGTCTAACGGCTCTTACAAACACATTATTTGTGAGGCTCATGTGTAAAAGATTATCAAGATCACATGTTCCTGCTGTTACCATGATCAATACACTTAGATACTAGAATGTGTTCATAACAGTTACAGTGTTTCCAATCAGAAGGCTGCATTTCAGCGTGAGAGTGGATGTCATTTTTCATCCATGGCAAATGCTACCTATTTTTTTTTCCTTATCATTTATATCGTTTTCCATTACATATCCTGCCTACAATTAAAAACTCCAGGCATATCAATAAAGCACCAATACATTCAAAAAAGGTACTTTAGTGGTAGAGAGTTAAAATGAATGTAAACGATCATCTTGTAAAACAACCCATTCAGTTTAAAATAGAAATGAAAAGGAAAACATTTGTATATAGATATAAAAACATTATTAATACCTTTTTTTTTTTTTATAAGTGATCACATTCCCTCTGTTCTCAGCTGCATAAGAGCTTGGGGGAGTGGCAACAACAGTACACTGAGCTTCCCAGTGAAAGGCCATGGGGGGCGTGTCAGGACATGTCTGATCATTGGAGGAGAGCAGACATGTATGAAGCTGTAAAGAAATGTAAGCGCAGGACATACATGACGGAGTGGAAGTAACTACCAGACTGCAACAGGTTAGGGCTGGTTAGACAGAATAAACTTGCTCTTACCTGATTGGAGGAGTTACGTGGAAGATGGGGAGGAGCTGGATAATAATTGAGGAGGGGAACAAGGGGACAGGTGCAGGTGAAAAATCGTTCGTGGAACGTCCCTCCCTCCTGCCCCGGTGAAAGAAGTTTGTTGCTGTAGTGGATGAAGGTGGTCATTGCGGTTGGGGTTCTTGACGAGGGTATACAAAATGAGGTATTTGGTTATAGTAGTAATTATAGTTGAATATATAATTTACATTGTATTGAATATATAACTCTGAGCTTCATTACTTCTGTTGTATATTATGTACTTAACCTATTGTCAAATACTCTATTGTATGTTCAATAAAATCTTTTTGACAAGAAAATTTCACTACAAAATGAGGTATTTGATGAAACGGTGGGACTCATCTCAGGTACGGAGTCCTCCCAGTTGGTCTGGTTCAGTCTAGACTACTGGGTAGTAAGGTGGTAGGGGTCTGTGGTCAGTTAGTGAGTGTTCGAGTCGGTGTTTTGCAGCTGGGGACAGAATCGAACTTAGAGGTAACACAGATTCCAAAGTTGGGAAGATGGTGTTGTCAAGGATCTGCAATCAGTTATTCGTATTGGAGTTGGAGCATTTAAGAAGGTTTATGTTTAAATATGGTTTTGAGTTAATAAAAGACCAAACGGCCATTTAAATCCAATACAGTGTCAGTATCCTTATTTAGGGAAAAGGGAGGTTGTATGTACAATTTTGAGTTGGAGCAGTAAGTTATCTGTACTACCCTAGTCATGAGTTCCCAGCATAGCTAGAGAACTGACCACGTTGTGCTCCTGCTTAGTGTGGTCAGTTTTTAATAGGAAACACTGGGGATTTCACACAAAGGAAGGAATACAAAGAGAACAGGAGACTTTTTCATACAAGTACATTGTACAGCAGGCACATATGAGGAATATGAAATGTTGGGGGTAACAAACACTTTAATATACATGTAAAATCAATAACTTTAACATGTTCATGCGATTTTAAAAGTTAATTTTAATATTTTTGTATGCTGCTGCTAGACTCATCCACCATACCAACTATGGAGTGTCTACCACCCCTCTCTGCCAATCCCTTCACTGGCTTCTGCTTGTCTAACAATAAAAAAATGAAATACTAATAAGAAAATACAAAGCCATCCACAACTATGCCCTGAGCTACATCACCAACCTAGTCTCAATATACCAATCAAATCCTTCTCTTCACTAGGGATGAGCTTCGAGTTCGAGTCGAACATTGCCTGTTCGCCTGTTCGCCTGTTCACCGAACAGCGAACAATTTGGGGTGTTCGCGGCAAATTCGAAAAGCCCTGTAAAAGTATATGGGAGAAATCTCAAGTGCTAATTTTAAAAGCCTGTATGCAAGTTATTGTCTTAAGAAGTGTTTGGGGACCTTGGTCCTGCCCCAGGGGACATGTATCAATGCTAATTTTTTTTTTTTAAACGGCCATTTTTTCAGTGATTTTAATAATGCTTAAAGTGAAACAATAAAAGTGTAATATTCCTTTAAATTTCCTACCTGGGGGGTGTGTATAGTATGCATGTAAAGGGGCGCATGTTTCCCGTGCTTAGAACTGTCCCTGCACAAAGTGTCATTTTTGCAGGAAAAAAAGCTATTTAAAATCACTCGCGGCTATAATGAATTGCCGTAATACAGAGAACAGTCATTGATAATAAAAAAAAAAAAACATGGGGGTCCCCCCAAATTCAATTACCAGGCCCTTCAGGTCTGGCATGGATTTTAAGGGGAACTCCACGCCAAATAAAAAAAAAAATGGCGTGGGGGTCCCCTTCAAAATCCATAACAGACCCTTATCCGAGCATGCAACCTGGCAGGCCGCAGGAAAAGAGGGGGGGACGAGAGAGCACCTCCTGAACCGTACCATGCCCTCAACATTGGGAGGATGCTTTGGGGGTCTGTGACCCCTCAAAGCACCATGTCCCCATGTTGATGAGGAGAAGGGTCTCTTCCCCACAACCCTTGCCGGTGGTTGTGGGGGTCTGCGGGCGGGGGGCTTATCAGAATCTGGAAGCCCCCAGATCCCGCCCCCCCCTGTTTGAAATGGTAAGGGGGTAGTAAAGTACCCCTACCATTTCACAAAGAAAGTGTAAAAAATAGTTAAAAAACACAGACACCATTGGGAAAAGTCCTTTATTAAAAAATAAAAAAAAGATTCCAGTGGTGGTAATCCACTCTTGCTATCCAGCGACGGGTGGTCTCTGCTCCGGGGTTCAGCGATGGCTGATCTCTTTCGACGTCCAGCGCTGCGCGTCCTGTCTCCACAGAGACACTGAGGGAATTCCGTCTGCAGAGGAGGAGCGGGCCACTCAGTCATCTGACCCCGCCCCCCTCTGACGCAACGCAAGGGGGAAGCTGGGATTCCCCTGTGACGTACAGGTGACCCGCCCCCTCTGATGTAATGGGAACCTGCGATGTAAGGGTGATGTAAGGGTGACATTTCAAACGGGGGTGGCGGGATCTGGGGGTCCCCTTGTTAAAGGGGGCTTCCAGATTCTGATAAGCCCCCCGCCAGCAGACCCCCGCAACCACCGGCAAGGGTTGTGGGGAAGAGACCCTTCTCCTCATCAACATGGGAACATGGTGCTTTGAGGAGTCACAGACCCCCAAAGCATCCTCCCAATGTTGAGGGCATGTGGCCTGGTAGGGTTCAGGAGGGGGGGCGCTCTCTCGTCCCCCCTCTTTTCCTGTGGCCTGCCAGGTTGCGTGCTCAGATAAGGGTCTGGTATGGATTTTGAGGGGGACACCCACGCCATTTTTTTTTTTCATTTGGCGTAGAGTTCCCCTTAAAATCCATGCCAGACCTGAAGGGTCTGGTATGGATATTTAGGGGGAACCCCACGTCATTTTTTTTTAAAGTTGACCCGGCGTTCCCCTTAATATCCATACCAGACCTGAAGGGTCTGGTATGGATATTTAGGGGGAACCCCACGTCATTTTTTTTTTTAAAGTTGACCCGGCGTTCCCCTTAATATCCATACCAGACCTGAAGGGCCTGGTAATTGAATTTGGGGGGACCCCCATGCTTTTTTTTTTTTTTTTTTTTTTATCAATGACTTTCAATGACTGTTTCAATGACTCAAATGACGATTCATTATAGGCGCGAGTGATTTTAAATAGCTTTTTTTCCTGCAAAAATGACACTTTGTGCAGGGACAGTTCTAAGCACGGGAAACATGCGCCCCTTTACATGAATACTATACACACACCCCAGGTACGAAATTTAAAGGAATATTACACTTTTATTGTTTCACTTTAAGCATTATTAAAATCACTGCTCCTGAAAAAACTGCCGTTTTTAAAACTTTTTTTTGCATTGATACATGTCCCCTGGGGCAGGACCCGGGTCCCCAAACACTTTTTTATGACAATAACTTGCATATAAGCCTTTAGAATGAGCACTTTTGATTTTGAACGTTCGAGTCCCATAGACTTTAATAGGGTTCTAAAGTTCACACGAGCTTTAGGTCTGTTCGCAGGTTCTGTTGCGAACCGAACAGGGGGGTGTTCGGCTCATCCCTACTCTTCACTCCTCCCAAGACCTCCTGTTCTATAGTTTCCTCATCCACCCCCTCCCATGCTCACCTCCAGGACATCCCCAGAGCCTCTCCCTTTGTAACTTCCTACCCCAACCTATCTGGCTATCTCCTGCTCTGTCCTCCTTTAGATAATCCCTGAAAACGATTTGGGGAAGCCTATCCTGCTTTCACCTAAAGACTGTACTTCT
>CM053030.1:52178606-52218000 GCA_028564925.1 Lithobates sylvaticus
GCTATAAACAAAAAAAGAGGGAAAATTTTGAAAAAAACACAACATTGGGTGCAGCGCAGTCGTGCGGCGCTGCAGCACGACCATTGGGTGCAGCGCGGTTGTGCGGCACTGCACCCAAACAAAATTGATGTAATTTTTTCCCCACAAATAGAGCTTTCTTTTGGTGGTATTTGATCACCTCTGCAGTTTTAATTTTTTGCGCTATAAACAAAAAAGAGCGACAATTTTGAAAAAAAAAACAACATTTTGTACTTTTTGCTATAATAAATATTGCCCTTTTTTTAAAAAAAAGCTATCTGTTTCCTCAGTTTAGGCCAATATGTATTCTTCTACATATTTTTGGTAATAAAAAATCACAATAAGTGTATATTGATTGGTTTGCGCAAAAGTTATAGCGTCTACAAAATAGGGGATAGATTTATAGCACTTTTATTTTCTATAATTTTTTTACTAGTAATGGTGGCGATCTGCGATTTTTATTGGGACTGCGACATTATGGCGGACACATCGGACACTTTTGACACATTTTTGGGACAATTGGCATTTATACAGCGATCAGTGCTATAAAAATGCACTGATTACTGTAAAAATGTCACTGGCAAGTATGGGGTTAACAAGGGGGCGAACAAGGGGTTAACTGTGTTCCCTCTCTGTGTTCTAACTGAAGGGGGAAGGGGCCTGTCTAGGGGAGATGACAGATTACTTTGTATGAAAAGACGATCAGTCTCTTCTCGCCTCAGAGAACCGGAAATTGTGTGTTTACACACACAGATCCTGGTTCTCGGTGTGTCACCAGCGATCGCGCGAGCCGGGCACTCGCATCGTCTCTGCGGGCGAGCAGCGGGCACGAGCACGCCCCTAGTGGTCACATGGCGAAGCGTCGTTACATAACGTTTTTTCGCCCAGCCGTGCCATTCTGCCGCAGTAAAACTGCGGCGGCTGGTCGGCAAGTGGTTAAGTCACCTATTGATTAACAAAAACAGCATTATCTTGAAATGGTACTCTAATAACACACACAGTCTTTGATTTCAGAAATATTTTTACAGTTAGAATTTGACTGGAGTTCGATGTAAAATTAGATTCAAATTTTTTATTCAAATTTCGTAAATTCGGACCAATTTTGTTTCGTTATTCGGAGCATTCGGTAACTGCACATGTCTATTTGTGTCTTCAGTCTATGAATGTTTCCCATAGCATTTTCCCAGTCTACAACAAATCCAGTAGTTTCTTACTCTCCCTTGTAATCTCTAACCATCTACTATAACCCCTGACCATTATTTGTAACATTACATTTACTGCACAATGTCTGCCCTGTTGGTGACATGGGGAGCCCACTTGGGGCCCATATATTAAAAAGGTTGACTATCACCGCACTAAAGCAACACACATACAATGTAGAATGCCACAACACACAGTAATGAACTACTGTGCCGTGTGGTGAGCTGCGTTTGAAAAAATGGTGCAACTTGTTCGGCGCATTGGCAGCCCTTTTAAATAAATATGCACCCTTAACGCAGCATGCATTGACATGTTCTTTAATGGACCTCAACAATGTGAATCGACCCTAACAAAAACATATTACCCTCAACCAGAACCTGACTTCTTATCCTGAACCGGAACCTAACCCTTAACATAAACTGTTCCTAAACATATCCTCAGCTTAACCTCTAACCCCTAACCTATCCATTTCCCAGGCAGGTAAACATTCATAGGCTTCTTTAGCTTTAAGCACACTACTTCATTCCTGGGGAAGAGCTAGATGTCAGGGGATATGCTAGATCAAGGTTTTTCGTTGATGATGCATTATTGAGTTGTTTCTAAGGCCCCGTACACACGAGCGGACTTTCCGGCGGGATTGTTTACCGGACTAGAGTCCGCCGGACAATCCCGCCGGAAAGTCTGCTCGTGTGTACGCCGCATAAGTTGCATTGTTCATATTTTTGAATTCTAGTGCAGCCTTTTTCAACCAAGGTGCTGTGGCACTCTGGGGTGCCTTCTGGGTTCTTCAGGGGTTCCTTGGTGAGACAAATATCAAATGTCACTGTAGAGAGCACAAATACTGATTTGTAAAAGGGTTTTGTGTCTTTAGTGTATGAGTGTTTCCAATAGCATGTTCCCAGTCTACAACAAATCCAGTAGTTTCTTACTCTCCCTTGTAGACTCTAACCATCTACTATTATGTAATTAATTGGGAGAGGGTTTAGGGACTTTGCTTGAAATTATGGCCTGGTAAGGCCACATATTTCCATCCCTTGGGACTTTAACTTCTTGCCGACCGCCCACTGTCAATTGACGGCGGAGCGGTGCGGCTCTTGTGGCGGGACCCTGTCATATGACGGCGCTACCATTTTGGCCACTAGGGGGCGCGCGTGCGCCGCGGGAGGCGCGCGTGCCCGCCACGTCGCTGGGGGCCGCGATGTCCGCCGGGAACCCGCGATTGCCCAGTAACTGAGCAGGACGTGGATCTGTGTATGTAAACACACAGAACCACGTCCTGTCACTGGAGAGGAGACCGATGGTGTGTCCCTTGTACATAGGGCCACCGATCGGTCCCCTCCCCCAGTCAGTCCCCTCCCCCCACAGTTAGAATCACTAACATAGGGAACATATTAACCCCTGAAGCGCCCCCTAGTGTTAACCCCTTCCCTGCCAGTCACATTTATACAGTAATCAATGCATTTTTATAGAACGGATCGCTGTATAAGTGTGAATGGTCCCAAAAATGTGTCAAAAGTGTCCGATATGTCCGCCGCAATGTCGCAGTCATGATAAAAATCGCAGATCGCCGCCATTACTAGTAAAAAAAAAATAATAATAAAAATGTCATAAATCTATCCCCTATTTTGTAGACGCTCTAACTTTTGCGCAAACCAATCAATAAACGATTATTGCGATTTTTTTTTTACCAAAAATATGTAGAAGAATACGTATCGGCCTAAACTGAGGAAAAATGTGTTAAAAAAAAAAAAAAAATAAAATACAAAAAAATTGGATATTTATTATAATAAAAAGTAAAAAATATTATGTTTTTTCAAACTTGTCCCTCTTCTTTTGTTTATAGCGCAAGAAATAAAAACCGCAGAAGTGATCAAATACCACCAAAATAAAGCTCTATCTGTGGGGAAAAAATGATAAAAAATTTATTTGGGTACAGCGTTGCATGACCGCGCAATTGTCATTTAAAATGCGACAGCGCTGAAAGCTGAAGAATGGCTTGGTCAGGAAGGAGGTGTTCGTGCCTGGTAGGCAAGTGGTTAAATGAAACAATGGCTTGGTAAGGTCAAGTGTTTCCATCCCTGTAATAATTAAAATGGGGAGAGCAACAAGGGTGGGACTTTAAATGAAGTGCGTGAATGCAATAAGATAAAATATGGTGAGCAGTTGAGAAGATTTAATTGGTTTATAAACAGTATAACATGCATATAATCATAATACCAGTTACAAGTAAGAGGAATTATTCACAATTAAAGTGGTAACAACAAAAATACATGATAGTATGAACACAATGATATTCCACAGTAGACCAAATTGATATTGTTATGTACACCATCATTACCGCATCTTTTGGGGTGTGCCCCCCCAAATATCTTATCGTTTGTATATTTTATGGATTCTGACCAAATCCTTTTGGGCAGGAGCACCCCACTGCCTCATCATTGCCTCTCATTAGTGTCCACCTGTGTCATAGATGGAGTCCTTTAGTTCTACCATATAGAGGAGTGTATGTCTCCCAGGGTTCAGAGAAGCAGGATCTCCCATTCTATGGATAGCGTAGGACCCACTAACTATGGGGTACTTTGTCACAGTAAGTGGGCTTAAGCACCATATAGCAATATGAAGTGACCAAATCCCCATATTTTTGAAAATGTTTAGGTGTTTTAAATAGCCTTGCAGGAGGTAGATATCTTTTTTGCATGTGTGCGGTATAATATTTTGTTCTGTTGTATGGTCTTATGGCTGCACCATCTTTAGTTCATCTTTTGGGGTGTACCCCCCAGATATCTTCTTTGTTTTTAGTCTATGAATGTCTCCCATAGCATGTTCCCAGTCTACAACAAATCCAGTAGTTTCTTACTCTCCCTTTTTAAACCAGGGTGCTGTGGCACTCTGGGTGCCTTCTGGGTTCTTCAGGGGTGCCTTGCTAAAAATTGCTACAAAATTGCCCACAAATTGTCAACAAGCAAGCAATTGTGAAAAAATATAAAAATGAACCAAAGCGCCAGGATGAAAGGATGAAAAGGATGAAAATAAGTGAAAAAAAACTCATGTATGTGTTAATATGGATAAAGAGAACGAATTGCTTTACCACATAATTAAAGCAGCTGCAGTGTGAAATTGGTGTGAACAATTAATAAATGATAAAAAGTATACCGCGCTAAATGCTAAAAAAATGACATACAGGTAATAAATGATACACTGGTAACAAATAAAATCAATCAAACAGTCCCCAGTGAAAAGAAGGTGCTCGTGCTAGTGAAACAATATACAATGCTGTGACTTGAACAATAGATGGATGATTCCGTGCTTCTTAAGTGCTTTAAATAGGGTGCCCCCCTAATAGATGTGCACTCACCCCTGGGAATGGACCAACTATCGCTAGTCAGGTCAAATGCGCGTGTGGAGCGACCCCTATGGATATCCTCTGGACCGATGATTGGCATTGGTGAATGTTCCTCATATAAATAGATATAATAGAAACAGCCTCATTGCGCATTACCGTTGATAAAGAGCTTTTTATTCCAAAAAATATAAAGGTATTCAACTCACATGTATGAGTGCCTAATGTCCTGGCACCCGGAGTGAACAGCAGGTATAAGTTAATCCGTGAAATCCGCCTGGTTGGTTCATGCAGCTGCTGGCTCAGAAAAGGCTTGAAGCAAGCAATTGGATCAAGCCTGCCTTTTTGTTACACAAAGCCAGTTTTTTTGTGCAGGATTACAATCTTGGGTATCGTACGGGCCAGCCATTGGCATCCTAACAACCAATGATGTCATCAGTTGATAAGGAGGATGTTGGGTGCCTGCACAACATCCATGTTTGCCTTTCCCCTGCTTAATTAGCACTGGGGGTCACATTAGCAGAACGAGGGAGAGAAACTAAGGGAGAATAGAAATACCAGAACTCTAGTCAATGCCAGTTTGCAGAGGTTGAGGAATGAATAACTTTTAATGTTGAGTGTGTATGGATGCTGCTGCCATTTGTAAAACTATTAGTTTATTTTTTTGCATTTTAGAATGGGGTGCCTCAAGTTTGCATCACTTTAAAGGGCTGTTCTAGGGAATAAGAAGAGTCCATGTAAACAAGGCAGTAACAGACACCCAATGGATATTTTGCTAAGAAGACAATGAGATAGAAAAATCAGGGGCCAGAGCATCACATGACTGTTTTGGGTATTTTGGTTATTTTAAACAGTTTAAAAAAAAAACATGCAGTGATTACTTTGGAGATGGGAGAGGTCAATGGGAGAGGGAGTGCCAGGGTGTCCGTAGTTTAGCTTTAACAACAACCTTTCTGCACACGATCAAAGATAATGATCAAAACAGTCATAATATGAATTGACACACTGTAGTGTTTTATCCGGTTAGTGACTGTAATACAAAATAATGCAGTGACTTCCCCTCATCTGATCAGTTTCTACATTACAAACTTACTCAATGCTTTGTTCAAATGTGATTGAATTATAAATGTACCCAGTCTGACCGGGAAGTTGCCCAAACAGTAACACCCACTCAATAAATTTTGCAGATATTTAAAGCTAAGCGCCAGTCAAAGCTTGAAACTTGAGGGATCTCAGCCTACCTTCTCAGGGCTTCCATTTTCATCCAAGAATTGCTGTAGTGCACAAGTCCCCTCACTGTGTTTGGTCAGTATTTTAATGATCCTGGAACATATTAGGCTTTTCTACCTAAAAGTTTAACCACTTGCTTACTTGGCACTAACCTGACCAGGCCAATTTTCAGCGCTGGCACATTTTGAATGACAATTACGCGGCCATTCAACACTGTACCCAAATTACATTTGTATCTTTTTTTTCACACAAATAGAGCTTTCCTTTGGTGGTATTTAATCCTCACTGGGTTTTTTATTTTTTGCTAAACAAACAGAAAAATTCAGAAAATTTTGAAAAAATATTTTTTTTTTCATATTTTGTTATAGAATTTTGCAAACAGGTAATTGTTCTCCTTCACTGATGGGCACTGTTGAGGTGGAACTGATGGGCACTGATATGCTGCACTGATGAGCACTGATAGGTGGCATTGATGAGGTGACACTAGTGGGTGGAACTGATGGGCGCTGATAGGTGGCACTGATGGGCACTGATTGGCGGCACAGAGAGGTGGCACTGATAAGTAGCACTGATGGGCACTAGGTGGCATTGATGAGGCAGCACTGGTGGGCGCTGATCAGGAGGCACTGATGAGTACGAATTTCGTACAAACCGTAATTTTTTTTTCGAATCGTTAGTAAAGTTACGAATCGTTACAAATCGTTAACGCGGCTAATGAATTGTCGGTTCTCATAACACAGAGAACAATTCGAATCCAACTACAAATATCGAATTTCAATTTCAAGTTACGAATCATTACGAATCGTTAGTAAATCCAACTACAAATATCGAATTTCAACTAATATGAAAGAAATTATAATAGCGGATATAACGAATGCTTCGAATGCTTTGAATGAATTTGAGATTCAGTATATCTAATATAGAGAACTGTTCCTGCACAAAGTGTCATTTTTGCAGGAAAAAAAAGCTATTTAAAATCACACCTTGTACAGAGACAGTTCTAAGCACGGGAAACATGCCCCCCTTCATAGACATACTATAGAGTATAGAGTATATAGTATATATATATATATATATATATATATATATATATAGTATGCCTATGAAGGGGGTCATGTTTCCCGTGCTTAGAACTGTCTCTGTACAAGGTGTCCTTTTTGCAGGAAATAAAAGCTATTTAAAATCACTCGCGGCTAATTGCCGGTTCCCGTAACACTTCGAGAACAATTCGAATACAACAACTAACAAATATCTAATTTCAACTAATATGAAAGAAATTATAATAACGGATATAACGAATGCTTCGAATGCTTCGAATGATTCGAGATTCAGTATATCTAATATAGAGAACTGTTCCTGCACAATGTCATTTTTGCAGGAAAAAAAAGCTATTTAAAATCACTTGCGGCTATTGCCGGCAAATGAATTGTCGGATCTGTAACACAGGGAACAGTCATTCATTGAAGTCATTGATAAAAAAAGCGTGGGGGTCCCCCCAAATTCAATAACCAGGCCCTTCATGTCTGCTATGGATATTAAGGGGGACCCCAGCCAAAAAATAAAAAATAAATGGCGTAGGGTCCCCCTCAAAATCCATCCCAGACCCTTGAGGTCTGGGATGGATTTTAAGGGGAACCCCAGCCAAAAAAAATGGCGTGGGGTCCCCCTCAAAATCCATACCAGACCCTTATCCGAGCACGCAACCTGGCAGGCCGCAGGAAAAGAGGGGGGGACGAGAGCGGCCCCCCCTCCCGCCTGAACCGTACCAGGCCACATGCCCTCAACATTGGGAGGATGCTTTGGGGGTCTGAGACCCCCAAAGCACCTTGTCCCCATGTTGATGGGGACAAGGGCCTCATCCCCACAACCGTGCCCGGTGGTTGTGGGGGTCTGCGGGCGGGGGGCTTATCGGAATCTGGAAGCCCCCTTTAACAAGGGGAACGTCTGAAGGGACCTGAAGGGTCTGGTATGGATATTTAGGGGGGACCCCATGCCATTTTTTTTTTTTTGGCTGGGGTCCCCCTTAATATCCATACCAGACCTGAAGGGCCTGGTTATTGAATTTGGGGGGACCCCTACGCTTTTTTTTTTCTTTTTTATATCAATGAATGACTGTTCTCTGTGTTACGGAGCCGACATTTCATTTGCCGGCATTAGCCGCGAGTGATTTTAAATAGCTTTTTTTTTCTGCAAAAATGACACTTTGTCATTCGAATTCATTCGAATTCATTCGAATTCATTCGTTATATCTGCTATAATAATTTCTTTCGAATTAGTTGAAATTCGATATTGGTAGTTGGATTCGAATAATTTGGAGCTGAAATTCGTAAACGGAATTTTTCCAGCAAAAATGACACTTTGTCATTCGAATTCATTCGAATTCATTCGAATTCATTCGAATCATTCGTTATATCCGCTATAATAATTTCTTTCATATTAGTTGAAATTCGATATTTGGTAGTCGGATTCGAATAAATTCGGTCTTACAGGGCAAAAGGTTATGTAATGTCCTGTTCCCCCACAATAGAAGCAAAGGTTCACCTGTCAGCGATGAAGTCTCTCCTCTGAAGTTAATGTTGGATGGGCCAGGCCAAGCTGCATAGGGTTGGATGTAGGCGGGATTTCCGGCTGCTGAAAGGTTTGGATACGCTCAGACCGGCGTTCCCGTAAGCGCCTATCGAGTTGAATGGTCAGTAGGATGAGACCTTCTAGTGTTGAGGGGGTCTCAATTCTGGACAGTTCATCCTTGAGGGATTCAGACAGCCGTATGGAATTCGTATTTGAAAAAATTCGTACTACGGATTCGTAAATTCGTACCAATTTCGAAAAATTCGTACGAATTACGAATTCGTACGAAACTAATCGCACATGTCTATCCGTGATCAGCTGTCATTGGTTGACAGCTGATGACGTGGTAAAGGGTCCGCTTTGATAGGCCCTTTACCCTGATCTGTGATCAGCCGAGTCCCAAGGATTTAGTGATCACAGAGCGCATAGTTTGCACGCCCCCGGTGGCACACGGGCAACGCAGGAACAGAAGATCGTCCATGTACGCACTCCCAGCATTTTAAGCCCGCTCTATAGCCAACTTTCGGCTATAGAACTGGCGCTGTCAGGGAATCAACAGAAGGAGAAGGGCTTTAGGACCCAGAATCTCTGGCAGGAGAAGGAGTTTAGGACCCAGTATCCCTACCAGCAGGTCACATGGGCCTATATAAGGAAGTCTGCTAGTGTCTGCAGTTGCTGGTTTGTCTTCAGCTCTCCCTGTGTTCCTGTGCCCTGTATTATCTGCTGATCTGATCTCCTGTGTACCGACCCGGCTTGTTTTGACCTGCTCTTCCTGATCCTCTGGCTTGACCCTTTGGCTTGCACCTGACTTCTTCCTGCCTGCTCCCAGCATCTGACCCCGGCCTGGCTATTTGACTCTGCTTATCCTGCTCCCTGTACTAAGACGCAGCTTATCTTAGGTCATTCTGATCCTGGACTGTCTCTCTGTGAATGACCCCTGGCCTGGCACCTGGCTCTGCTATTCAGTTATTCCACTGGACTCCTGGACCTTCCAAGCACGCCTGTCTCCAGCACCCGTGCTTCTGTGGGCACCACACCTGCTGTTCCACCTTCAGTGGTGTGCTGCGCTCGGCCGCAAGGGGAGCCCTCCCAGCATCTCGGCCTCCTACCAAGTTACTGACAGTACAAACCAGCCATGTCAGAGGCCGACGGAGGTGTCTCCCCGCTGGAAACCGTAAGTCTACAGATCACGGCCCTCACTCAGGTCATCGAAAAACTCCAGGAAGGGTACTTTCAGTTAGAGGACCGCCTGCAGCACCTGCATGCAACACCTACCACCACAGATCAAGGGTCGTCTTCAGCCAGCCCTCTGGTAGTTACCCCTACTGTGGTGATGCCCCCTCCGGAACCACGAGTACCAACACCAGAACGCTTCTCCGGTGATCGGAGGAAATTCAGATCTTTTAAGAACGCCTGTTACCTATACTTGGCCTTGCAACCACGGACTTTTTCCACCGAAACAGTGAAGGTGGGATTCATTATTTCTTTGTTGACTGATGAACCCCAAGTATGGGCTCATGGCTTATTGGAGCAGGAGAGTCCTCTCATCAACTCTGTGGACCAGTTCTTTGAAACCATGGCCCAATTATATGATGACCCCCTGCGGGTGGCCACTGCTGAAGCTGCTCTGCATACCCTACGGCAGGGTCAGCGCTCTGCGGAAGATTACACCGTGGAATTCCGTACCTGGTCCTCAGACTCAGGTTGGAACGAGGCAGCGTTACGTTATCAGTATCGGCTGGGGCTATCTGAATCCCTCAAGGATGAACTGTCCAGAATTGAGACCCCCTCAACACTAGAAGGTCTCATCCTACTGACCATTCAACTCGATAGGCGCTTACGGGAACGCCGGTCTGAGCGTATCCAAACCTTTCAGCAGCCGGAAATCCCGCCTACATCCAACCCTATGCAGCTTGGCCTGGCCCATCCAACATTAACTTCAGAGGAGAGACTTCATCGCCGACAGGCGAACCTTTGCTTCTATTGTGGGGGAACAGGACATTACATAACCTTTTGCCCTGTAAGACCCAGTAAATCAGTTCCCCACACTCCGGTCAATTTTCAGGTATCCTGGTCTTCTCCAACCCATATCAGTCTTCCTGTCATGTTACTGGTGGCAGGAGAGGAAGTTCATCTCCAAGCAATACTGGATTCCGGGGCATGCAGCTGTTTCTTGGATCTGACCTTGGTAAAGAGACTCGCTATCCCTCTTCATCACAAAAGGCAAAGACTGACCGTCCATCTGGCCGATGGCTCAATGCCTAGTTCCGGGTATGTCACCCAAGAAACGGCACCTATCTTCACCTCCATCAATTCTAATCATCAGGAATTTCTACGTTTTGACGTCCTGAGTAAGGATGAGCCCGGTGTTCGATTCGAACCCATGTTCGAATCGAGCACCGGGTGTTCGCTCGCTCGGCGAGCCCAGAACTATTGGGGCCGCTCGCATCAAATTCGTGTAATGGGAGCGGCCCCGCAATGCATTGCGGCCCGCGCAGTGCAATGCTGGCTGATGATTGGCCAAGCATGCACTGTGACCCCGCATGCTTGGCCAATCACAGCGCCGGCAGCGAGGAGAGCCATAATTGGCTACAGGCAGGATGCCTGTAGCCAATTATAGCTCAGGGGCTTTAGTACACGCCCCACGGTATAAGAGGCCGCCGCGCCGGCGGCCTCGCATATTATGTTTCAGACAGTGTCAGCGTGTCAGTGTGCTGCTGACAATATGTGCTTTATTTCTGGGGATATGTGTGTGCATGCTGTTAGAACAGCATTGCAGTATCACATCTGGGGGATGTCTATAGGTGGCCTGTGAAGGGGGCAGGTTTCCTGTGCTTAGAACTTTCCCTGCAAAAAAGTGTCATTTTTGCAGGAAAAAAGCTATTTAAAATCACTTGCGGCTAATGAATTGATGGCTCCTGTAACACAGAGAACTGTCATTCATTAATAAAAAACAAAAAAAAAAAAGCGTAGGGGTCCCCCCAAATTCAATAACCAGGCCCTTCAGGTCTGGGATGGATATTAAGGGGAACCCCAGCCAAAAAAGAAAAATGGCGTGGGGTCCCCCTCAAAATCCATACCAGACCCTTATCCGAGCACGCAACCTGGCAGGCCGCAGGAAAAGAGGGGGGACGAGAGCGGCCCCCCCTCTCGCCTGAACCGTACCAGGCCACATGCCCTCAACATTGGGAGGATGCTTTGGGGGTCTAAGACCCCTAAAGCACCTTGTCCCCATGTTGATGAGGACAAGGGCCTCTTCCCCACAACCGTGCCCGGTGGTTGTGGGGGTCTGCGGGCGGGGGGCTTATCGGAATCTGGAAGCCCCCTTTAACAAGGGGACCCCCAGATCCCGGCCCCCCCCCTGTGTGAAATGGTAAGGGGGTACAAAAGTACCCCTACCATTTCACCAAAAAAGTGGCAAAAATGGTAAAAATGACAGGAGACAGTCTTTGACAATTCCTTTATTAAAATCTTCTTTCTTCTTTCTTCATCCTTCGGTTTCTTCATCTTCTCCTTCCTTCATCTTCTTCCATCTTCTTCTTCCATTTTCTTCTTCCTCCGATCCGCTTCTTCTTGCGCTGGTCTTCTCGTCCTTCTCGTCCGGCATCTTCTTCCGTCGGTGTCGGTGACTCTGTCTCTTCTTGGGCCGCTCCGCGCAATGGGAGGCTCCCGCTGTGTGCGGCTCCGCTCCGTCTGACAGGTCTTTTATAATGGAGGGCACCTGGTGACCCCGCCCCCTCTGACGCACAGGGACGTCATGGGGAATTCCATGATGGCTTTCCCCATGACGTCAGAGGGGGGCGGGGTCACCAGGTGCCCTCCGTTTTAAAAGACCTGTCAGATGGAGCGGAGCCTCACACAGCGGGAGCCTCCCATTGCGCGGAGCGGCCCAAGAAGACACCGATACCGACGCCGACGGAAGAAGATGCCGGACGAGAAGGACGAGAAGACCAGCGCAGGAAGAAGCGGATCGGAGGAAGAAGAAAATGGAAGAAGAAGATGGAAGAAGATGAAGGAAGGAGAAGATGAAGAAACCGAAGGATGAAGAAAGAAGAAAGAAGATTTTAATAAAGGAATTGTCAAAGACTGTCTCCTGTCATTTTTGCCACTTTTTTTGGTGAAATGGTAGGGGTACTTTTGTACCCCCTTACCATTTCACACTGGGGGGGGGCCGGGATCTGGGGGTCCCCTTGTTAAAGGGGGCTTCCAGATTCCGATAAGCCCCCCGCCCGCAGACCCCCACAACCACCGGGCACGGTTGTGGGGAAGAGGCCCTTGTCCTCATCAACATGGGGACAAGGTGCTTTAGGGGTCTTAGACCCCCAAAGCATCCTCCCAATGTTGAGGGCATGTGGCCTGGTACGGTTCAGGCGAGAGGGGGGGCCGCTCTCGTCCCCCCCTCTTTTCCTGCGGCCTGCCAGGTTGCGTGCTCGGATAAGGGTCTGGTATGGATTTTGAGGGGGACCCCACGCCATTTTTTTTGGCTAGGGTTCCCCTTAAAATCCATACCAGACCTCAAGGGTCTGGTATGGATTTTGAGGGGGACCCTACGCCATTTTTTTTTTTTTTTTGCTGGGGTTTCCCTTAATATTCATCCCAGACCTGAAGGGCCTGGTTATTGAATTTGGGGGGACCCCTACGCTTTTTTCTTTTCATTTTTTTTATTTTTTTTTTTTTTTTATCAATGACTTTTTTTTATGAATGAGTTTCAATGAATCACTGTTCTCTGTGTTACGGGAGCCGTGAATTAACATTAGCCGCGAGTGATTTTAAATAGCTTTTTTACTTTCAAAAATGACAATTTGCGCAGAGACAGTTCTAAACACGGGAAACATGCGCCCCTTTACAGGCATACTATAGACACCCCCCAGGTACGAAATTTAAAGGAATATTACACTTTTATTGTTTCAATTTAAGCATTATTAAAATCACTGCTCCTGAAAAAACGGCCGTTTTTTAAAAAAAAATTTGCATTGATACATGTCCCCTGGGGCAGGACCCAGGTCCCCAAACACTTTTTATGACATTAACATGCATATTAGCCTTTAAAATGAGCACTTTTAATTTCGAACGTTCGCATCCATTATAACTAATAGGGTTCTAAAGCTCGCACGGACTTTAGGTCCGTTCGCGGGTTCTGGTGCGAGCCGAACGGGGGGGTGTTCGGCTCATCCCTAGTCCTGAGCGCCCCTATATTCCCTGTGATCCTGGGAATTCCATGGCTGCAGGCGCACAATCCTCAGATTGATTGGTCCAAGAGGGAAGTTCTCTTCACTTCTTCCTACTGCCGGCAGCATTGTCTTTCTCCTGGAACCAAGGACTTTTCTAGTTGTCTGTCTGTCCTACCCACACCCAGTGTGGGTTCCAATATACCAGCGGCCTATCATGAATTCCAAGATGTTTTTGACAAGAAGAAGGCAGATACCCTACCCCCGCATCGTCCCTACGATTGCCCCATTGACTTGCTACCGGGGGCTGAGATTCCTTTTGGCCGTATTTTTCCCCTTTCTGAGACGGAACTTGAAACTTTGAGGCATTATGTTGATGAAAACCTTGAAAAGGGATTTATCCGCCCTTCCTCTTCTCCCGCCGGTGCAGGCATTTTCTTTGTTGAAAAAAAAGATAAGACCTTGAGGCCATATGTGGACTACAGGGACTTAAACAAAATTACTGTCAAAAATCGCTATCCGCTCCCCCTCATCCCCGAACTCTTCCAGAGGTTTCGCACAGCCCACATTTTCACCAAACTAGACCTACGTGGAGCTTACAATCTTGTCCGTATCCGAGAGGGGGATGAGTGGAAAACAGCATTCAGAACAAGATTCGGGCACTTTGAATACTTAGTAATGCCATTTGGACTATGCAACGCCCCGGCCACATTCCAACATTTCATAAATGATATTTTTCGGTAGTACTTGGACCACTTCGTTATCGTCTACCTCAACGATATTCTCATATTCTCAGCTACTCTGGAGCTTCACAGAACGCATGTAAAAAAAGTACTGGGCATCCTCAGAACACATGGATTGTATGTAAAAGCCGAGAAATGCGACTTTGAGAAGACGACAATCCAATTCCTTGGACTCATCATCACCACTAATGGGGTAGCTATGGATCCTCAAAAGGTGAAGGCTATCCTTGAGTGGCCGGCTCCCTCTGATAAGAAGGGTGTTCAGAGGTTCATCGGCTTCGCAAATTTCTACAGGAGATTTATAAAAAACTTCTCTAGCATTGTAGTGCCTATCACCCAGATAACCCGCCAACATACTAGATTCCAGTGGTCCGTAGAAGCACAAACTGCCTTTGATCAACTGAAGCTCCTCTTTACCTCTGCACCTATCTTACGGCATCCTGATCCTACCTTACCCTATGTCCTGGAAGTTGATGCCTCCGAAGTAGCCACGGGGGCAGTTCTTTCCCAACGTCAGGGGCCCAAAGCCCTACTTCATCCCGTGGCCTTCTCTTCGCGGAAGATGAGTCAGCCGGAGAAGAACTATGACGTGGGGGATTGGGAGCTCTTGGCGATTAAGACTGCTCTGGAGGAATGGAGATATCTCCTGGAGGGTGCCGTCCACCCTATATTAATCTTTACAGACCATAAGAACCTAGAATATCTCCGCACGGCCAAGCGACTGAGACCCCGGCAGGCTCGATGGGCTCTATTCTTTTCTAGGTTTAACTTCCATATCACCTTCCGCCCAGGGTCTAAGAATGGAAAAGCCGACGCCTTGTCCCGAATGTTCCCTGATACCCCAGTAGAGGTCTCACCCAGTTCAATTCTGTCCCCTCAAAATTTCCTCTTGATCCAGCCTGATTTAAGGATTTCAATTGAGCAGGCATCCACCCAGTGCACAGAGGCAGAAATCTCCTCTCTAAGAAGCCAGGAAGGGCTCCTTTGGCACCAAAACAAGATTTTTGTCCCACAGCAAGCCAGGCTCCAGGTGTTAAGAACTTTTCACGACCACCAATTGGCTGGCCACTTTGGGGTCCGAAAAACGACCGAACTGGTCCAACGGTCTTTATGGTGGCCCACTCTGAGATCCGATTGTAAGGAGTATGTCAATTCTTGCACATCAGGCCAGCGGAATAAGGGGTCCAACGCTAAATCCTGGGGCCTGTTAAGGCCTCTGCCAGTCCCGGAACAGCCTTGGAAGAACATTTCATTAGACTTTATCGTGGATTTACCCCCCTCAGAAGAATTCACAACCATCTTGGTAGTAGTAGACCGACTATCCAAGATGGCACACTTCTTGCCAATGATGGGCACACCTTCCGCCATGGACACAGCAAAAACTTTCATCAAAGAAATAGTCAGATTGCATGGTGTACCAGACAGCATTGTGTCAGATAGAGGTGTTCAATTCACCTCTAGGTTCTGGAGGAACCTTTGCAAATTGCTGTCAATTGAAACATGTTTTTCCACAGCCTACCATCCCCAGAGCAATGGTCAAACGGAAAGGACTAACCAAACGTTAGAACAGTATCTAAGATGTTTTTGTTCCTTTTCTCAGGACGATTGGATTTCATTATTGCCCTGTGCGGAATTCGCATACAATAACTCTGTGCACGCTGCTACCAACCAGTCGCCCTTTTGGGCGAATTATGGCTACCATCCCTCATTTCTACCCAATATCATTCCCGAATCTTCAGTTCCGGCAGTTCAGGACAGAATACATTTCATTCAAACCAATTATCAAATTCTCCAGGATACAATGCGGAAAGCCCAAGAAGGGTATAAGAAACAATATGACAAGAAAAGAAGAGGAAACCCTGCCTTTGAAGTGGGGGACAAAGTGTGGCTCTCATCTGTAAACCTCAAACTGCCATGTCCATCCCGAAAGTTGGGGCCAAAGTTTGTTGGGCCTTTTGAAATTAAACGCAAAATAAATCCAGTAGTCTTCGAACTTGCCTTACCTGAATCTTATAAGATCCACCCTGTATTTCATGTTGCACTACTTAAACATGCCATTTCTAGTTCTTTTCCAGGGAGAGAAGAAGTACCCCCACCTCCAGTCCTGGTAGGAGACGAGACTGAATTTGAAGTAGAATCCATCCTTGACTGTCGACGGAGAGGTAGGACAATTCAGTTCTTAATTAAATGGAAAGGTTATCCACCCGAGGAGAGCTCCTGGGAACCCGAGGCCAATGTACATGCCCCTAGATTCCTCCGAGAGTTTTGGGCTAAATACCCTGAGAAAATGGCCCGTCAGGGGGGGGGGGCACTGTCAGGGGGGGGCACTGTCAGGGAATCAACAGAAGGAGAAGGGCTTTAGGACCCAGAATCTCTGGCAGGAGAAGGAGTTTAGGACCCAGTATCCCTACCAGCAGGTCACATGGGCCTATATAAGGAAGTCTGCTAGTGTCTGCAGTTGCTGGTTTGTCTTCAGCTCTCCCTGTGTTCCTGTGCCCTGTATTATCTGCTGATCTGATCTCCTGTGTACCGACCCGGCTTGTTTTGACCTGCTCTTCCTGATCCTCTGGCTTGACCCTTTGGCTTGCACCTGACTTCTTCCTGCCTGCTCCCAGCATCTGACCCCGGCCTGGCTATTTGACTCTGCTTATCCTGCTCCCTGTACTAAGACGCAGCTTATCTTAGGTCATTCTGATCCTGGACTGTCTCTCTGTGAATGACCCCTGGCCTGGCACCTGGCTCTGCTATTCAGTTATTCCACTGGACTCCTGGACCTTCCAAGCACGCCTGTCTCCAGCACCCGTGCTTCTGTGGGCACCACACCTGCTGTTCCACCTTCAGTGGTGTGCTGCGCTCGGCCGCAAGGGGAGCCCTCCCAGCATCTCGGCCTCCTACCAAGTTACTGACAGGCGCCAAGTGGTTAATAGATATTGGATTCCCTTATATTATATGGCTAAACATTTGTGAACATCATCACACCTATCTAATCTTGTTGGACATCCCATTTCAAAACCACTTCCATTTAAATCGTGTTGGCCCAACTTTGTAACAGTAATGCCGCGTACACACGACCGGTTTTGCTGTCATAATAAACTCTGAAGGTTTTTTTACAACGGAGTTCCACTGAAGCTGTCTTGTGTACACACGATCACACCAAATTCCGACCGTCAAGAATGTGGTGACGTACAACTCGTACGACGGGACTAGAAAAAGGAAGTTCAATAGCCAGTAGCCAATAGCTTCCATCTCGTACTTTCTTCAGAGCATGCGTCATTTTTGGTACGTCGGAACAGCATACAGACGAGCGGTTTTCCCGATAGGAATCGGTTCTGTCGGAAAAATATAGAACATGTTCTCTTCCTAGGTCCGTCAGAATTTTCGACGTAAAAATTCTGTTGGAAATTCCGCTCGTGTGTACGGGGCATAACAGCTTCTACTCTTCTGGGAATGCTTTCCACAAGATTTTGGAGTGTGCCAGTTAAGATTTTTTGCCCATTCAGCCAAAATAGCATTTGTGACGTCAGGTGCTGATGTTGGATGAGAAGATTCGGCTCACGGTTAGTGTTCCATTTCATCTCAAAGGTGATCATTATGGTTGAGGTCAGGGCTGTCTGCAGGCCATTCCAGTTCCTCCACACCAAACTGGTCAAACCATGTATTTATGAAGTTGTCTTTGTACACATGGGCATTGGGCACAGTCACGCTGGAATAGAAAAAGGGCCTTTCCAAAACTCTTTTCTAATTTGTCTAAAATGTCTTTCCATGCTGTATCATTAACAGTACCCTTCACTGGAAACGCCTGAACTTTTAAGGATCAGGCAATGTGTATCTTCTTTGTGGTTCAAATCAACTTAGTACTGTCTGTGATCATTTTTTTTTTATTTGCTCTAACATTTCAAATTTCAGGACAAGCTTTTGGTCCAAGCAGTACTACAAGAGTACCGAAAAGAAAGTAACGCCCCAAAAGCTTACACTGAAAATATAAATGTTAGTGTAAATAGAAATAGTATCACGCACAGAACTCAGTTGTTTTTGTTGCGCGTTCGCTAACGATCTCAATCACTTCCAGCATTGTGGCACACAGAACTTTGTTGGCTGCCAACCACGGTGTCTGGTATTGCCCCAGGGGTCAGATGTTTCCTGGTACTTAATGACAGCTTGTACTTAGTAAATTCACAGTGAACTAAAATGTGTTCAGTGGCACATGAGAGACCAACAAGAGCAAATGACCCAGAGGTCATCAGTGTCATTCCATTTGTATGTTTTCATAAACCCAGGAAAGGATTTCATTTTTGACCACCACGCACTCATAAAAAAAGGAGAGCTAAATTCAACATTGCCTTTTCTATGTTATTCTAATAGGAATTTGTATTGAGTGCTGTATACTGTACATACGGAAATAATTTGTGTCTCACATATTGATAGTAAGCTGGCTAAGTAGTGAGAACATTTTCTTTTCAGCATTGGGATCTCCACTCTAAAGCCCCGTACACACGGTCGGATATTCCGATGGAAAAAGTCAGATCGGATTATGTTGTCGGAAAATGCGATCGTGTGTGGGCCCTAGCGGGCTTTTTTTTTTAAGGCAGGATCTAACATTTTCCGACAACAAAATCCGATTGGACTTTTTCCGAACGTGTGGAGAGAATTACGACGCACAAAGTGCTACGTATGCTCAGAAATTTGGAGACGAAAGCTATTGGCTACTGGGCTCTACGTAGTCCCGTTGTACGTTTTATACGTCACCTTGTTCGGAATGATCGGATTTTCCGACAATTTTGTCCAACGGTGTGTATGCAACACAAGTTTCGGCCAAAATCCGTCTGAAAAAATCTGACGGATTTTGTGGTCGGAATGTCCGACCGTGTGTACAAGGCATAAAGCTCTATTCACATCTGTGCATTTTGAAGCTTGCTTTGAAGCTTCACCAGAAGTGCCTCAATGCTTGACATTAGGATGTATTCAATGGTGCGTGTTTACATCTGAGCGTAGTGTTGCTTGAATCTCAAAAAATGCATGAGATTCTTTTGGAGCAGAGTCACATGTTTTAGCAATGAGAGTGCCTCAAAAACATGGCCCAATAAAGAGCAGTGCCAGGACAGGGTTGTCTAGCGCCCAAGGCAAGGATCCAGAATTGCGCCCCTTCCCCCCACTATTAATACATGCCATAGAATCTATTAATACATGCCATAGAATAGGCATACCACCCTGTGTCCATTTTTGCCCCTTTGCTTCACTGCACCCAGGGCAACTGGCCCTCCTGCCTACCCCTTTTCCTGATAAAGAGCTTTCTATTGACTAAAAAGATAAGAAAAAAGAAATGCTGAAGCCATGTAAAAATGCACAAAAAACTCCTGTATAAGCATTGAAAATGAACACCAGAAAAATGACCAAAGACACTCGGCTCACGTGTGAATGTGGCCTACAATATAGCAATTGTATAAATGGATAATAACATGTATGGCCAGCATTGGAAGTTTTAGACCAGTGGCTGTCAACTTATGAGCTACAGGGGGCCTCAAATGTGACCCCTGACATCACCAAAGGGCCGTATATAATGTTTAGTATATGTTATGCTTGAGAGGACTGTCAGAAACTGCAGACCCAATAGAAGAAAGGCGGGTCAGAGAGTGTGGGCAGGATACATTTTTGGCTTGGCATGTGCTACAGAAGAAAATATGAAATTGGGAACACGCTACATGGCACTAGTAGTGCTTGATGCTATTCAAGGGCCGCACATCATATACCAAAGGGCCACAGGTTGGGCTCAAAGGCTTTAGATGGACAGCACTGCAGTGCAGTAGAGGCAATCTGGCTAAAAGTACACCCCCTGCTTCCATTCTGAGCCCTTGTTATGGGGAAGACTGGCAGAAGGCAATTTAAAGACAGGTTTGAATACTTCCACCAGCGATATATATAAAATAGAATATCTTTTTTTTTTTTTTTTTTTTTTAAGAAATATTAAATATTAAATTGCAGCTTACCAGACTTTAGGTGTGGTGGCTGCATTAGATTTCTTTTCAGCCTCTTTCTCATTTATCTATTACCTGAGGATCCTGCCAGTAACATGCGCTCATTAACCATACTGTATCTATAAGGGAACCGTGTTGTCACCCTAGGACAGGACTACAGAACACCTTTAGTTTCCACTTCATCACAGCATGGCGGAGGTGCTTTATTGATGTCAACTGTGGAGGATTTGCTGGCACAGTCCCTTGTCTATTTGCATACCTCCCAACATTTTGAGATGGGAATGCGGGCACCTACTAACAAATGTATGTAGGCATAGGACACGCCCCCTGCCACGCACCTTTAAAGGAGAATTGACCCAAAAAAAGGTTAATTAAATCTACAAGGGCTTTTTTTTTACCACTACTATTCCTTTATATTGGCTTTTAAAATGTACAAATGCAGCAATTTAGAAATTGGATGAAAGGTTTTGCACTGGGAAACACTTTTTGAAAGATAAAAAGTGCATTTTATATACAACTATATAGATCAGACCAAAATGAGGGACAAATGAGGAGGAAAGAGGGACATTGCTCCAAATCAGGGACAGTCCCTCGAAATCAGGGACAGTTGGGAGCTATGTATTTGTTCCAAACCAATAATGCAGTGTCAAATGGTTGCATACAGAGATCACAGCATCACCCTTATTTGTGTTAGTTGTGTAGGACCATGACCACGAGTGGATACTTCACACATAATTAGGGTGGGACCTTTAGGAAAGCAGGTATGATCTTAGTAGAACCACCCTGGAAGGAGGGCTTGATATGTATGGGTCGTGGGCAGGGTGTTACTGTTTTGGGGACTGGTAAAAAGCTTTGTTTAGGGTCAGCAAAGATAGCTGGGGACAATGCTAACTAATAACAGTGTGACAGAGGCATAGTACACAAGAAATGGGAATTCTGGCAGGAAACTAAACATGGTATACTTAAAGTAGAACTATAGGCAAAACTTTTTATTTATTTTTTTGGATAGAGCAAAGGAGGGTTATAACCCCTATCAGATTTTTTTTCACCATCTATATCCCATTGAGGAGATTTCCCTTCACTTCCTGTTCCGTAGCCTAACAGGAAGTGAGAGAAAATTCCTGCAAATCAAGGGAATCCCTTGGGGACCCCCTAGGTCACTAGAAGTAGTTTCCACATGGGAAGATGTCCCCTCTATTACTTTTCTGGGGACAATCCAAAATTTGGGACTTTCTTTTACTTTGAATCTCAGTGATAATGGTAAACAGGACAAATAGAGAGGGTGAATCTCCCAAACAGGGGCACAGACAGCAATAAATATTGACATGTGTTCTAATCCCTCTCAAATCGATCCAAAACTAGAAAAAAAGGTTTTGCCTTCAGTTATACTTTAAAGCGGACCAGATAGACTAAGGCAGTGTACAGAGCCTTGCTCTATCTGGTGTTTTTTGGCTTTTTATTCAATTATTTTAACTTTAGGTCTGGACCTGTCCCCCCACCACTATTCTTGCCTAGGCAAAAATGTCCTAGTTACCTCAGCCTCTGTTGGACAGCAACATTGTTAATCTGGAGGGTGTTAGATATACAAGCAGATAGACTAACAATTTGCAAACTCCAGCTAAAGCCTAGTACACACTGGCCGAATGTCGGGTGGCATCGGCCGGTTCAATAGAAACATTCGGCCCATGTCATAGCGCCCAAGCGTCACTGATTTCAAGGGATTGTCCCTGATTCGGAACAATGTCCCTCTGTCCCTCTTTCCTCCTCATTTGTCCCTCATTTTGGGCTGATCTATATAGTTGTATATACAATGCACTATTTATCTTTCAAAAAGTTGTTCCTAGTGCTTTTATCCAATTTCCAATTTGCTGCATTTGTAAATTTCAAAAGCCAATATAAAGGAATAATATAGTGAAAAAGCATTTGTGTGTTTAACTAATAATTGTTTTTGTATAATTCTCCGTTAAGGGGCTGTGGCAGGAGGTGCGTCCTTTGCCTACATATTTTTGCCTATAGGTGTCCCTTGTTCCCATCTCAAAAAGTTGGGATTTCATGTGTACTGTAGTCGGTCCGACAGAAGCCGGCCGTTCGGCCAACTTCCGTTGAAGTGGCATGACCAGAAAAAGGTCTGTTGATCGCCTCCCGATCTGCGCTCTCAGCCAATGTTGGCATTTCATGTGTACTGGAGTCAGTCCAACATAAGCCGGACATTTGGCCAGCTTCTGTTGTAGTGGCATGACCAGAAAAAGGTCTGACGATCACCTCCCAATCTGCGCTCTCAGCCAATGTTGGGATTTCATGTGTACTGGAGTCGGTTCAACAGAAGCCGGATATTCGGCCAGCTTCTGTTGAAGTGGCATGACCAGAAAAAGGTCTGTCGATCGCCTCCTGATCTGCGCTCTCAGCCAATGTTGGGATTCCATGTGTAGTGGAGACAGTACGACAGAAGCCGGACATTCAGCCAGCTTCTGTTGAAGTGGCATGACCGGAAAAAGGTCTGTCGATCCCCTCCCGATTTGCGCTCTCAGCCAATGTTGGCATTTCATGTGTACTGGAGTCAGTCCAACATAAGCCGGACATTTGGCCAGCTTCTATTGTAGTGGCATGACCAGAAAAAGGTCTGACGATCACCTCCCGATCTGCGCTCTCAGCCAATGTTGGGATTTCATGTGTACTGGAGTCGGTTCAACGGAAGCCGGATATTCGGCCAGCTTCTGTTGAAGTGGCATGACCAGAAAAAGGTCTGACAATCGCCTCCCGATCAGCGCTCTCAGCCAATGTTGGGATTCCGTGTGTAGTGGAGACGGTACGACAGAAGCCGGACATTCAGCCAGCTTCTGTTGAAGTGGCATGACCAGAAAAAGGTCTGAAGATAGCCTCCCGATCTGCGCTCTCAGCCAATGTTGGGATTTCATGTGTACTGGAGTCGGTTCAACAGAAGCCGGATATTCGGCCAGCTTCTGTTGAAGTGGCATGACCAGAAAAAGGTCTGTCGATCGCCTCCCGATCAGCGCTCTCAGCCAATGTTGGGATTCCGTGTGTACTGGAGTCGGTTCAACAGAAGCCGGATATTCGGCCAGCTTCTGTTGAAGTGGCATGACCAGAAAAAGGTCTGACAATCGCCTCCCGATCTGCGCTCTCAGCCAATGTTGGGATTCAATGTGTATTGGAGACGGTCCGACAGAAGCCCGACATTCAGCCAGCTTCTGTTGAAGTGGCATGACTGGAAAAAGGTCTGACGATCGCCTCCCGATCAGCGCTCTCAGCCAATGTTGGGATTCCATGTATATTGGAGACGGTCCGACAGAAGCTGGAACATTCGGCCAGCTTCTGTTTAAGTGGCATGACCTGAAAAGGGTCTGCGATCACCTCCCGATCAGCGCTCTTAGCCAATGGCTGAGAGCACTGACCGGAGTGTTCTGGCAGGGGGCCATGCCAGAACATAATAGCACAGCAGGGGAGATTGCTGTACTAACGTGGGATAGTTAGTACAGTGGCTCCCCAGAACATAATAGCACAGCAGGGGAGATTGCTGTACTAATGTCGGATAGTTAGTACAGCGGCTCCTCCTAAGCTGTCAGTTTTTTCTTTTTTCAATCAGCCCAACTGGGTTGAACGGAAAAAAACTACTGGCATGTACTAGGCTTAACACATTGTAATCAGTCACAGCAGGAAACAGTTTTTCCCTTTTGGGATAAAGGTTTTGCATAAATTAATACATAAAAGCTGAACATTATAAGCACCCCTGGCAGTGTTACACATAGCTCCCAACTGTCCCTGATTTCGAGGGACTGTCCCTGATTTGGAGCAATGTCCCTCTGTCCCTCATTCCTCCTCATTTGTCCCTCATTTTGGTCTGATCTATATAGTTGTATATAAAATGCACTTTATCTATTAAAAAGTGTTTTCCAGCACTAAACCTTTCATCTGATTTCTAAATTGCTGCATTTGTAAATTCCAGAAGCCAATATAAAGGAATAGTAGTGGTAAAATAAAGCACTTGTGGGTTTAACCAATCTTGTTTTTTTTGTACAATTCTCCTTTAAGGGGGAGTGGCCAAGGGTGTGTCCAATGCCTGCATACTTTTGCTGATAGGTGTCCCTCATTCCCATCTCAAAAAGTTGGGAATGGTTACATGATTTTATCTCAACCCTGTAACTGCTAAATCTGCAGCACAGCTTGTTCTGTTGAAAATCAGCGGTTTAACTGGCTAGATCACCAAATAAAAGAAGGAAAGTCTGAAAAGAAAACCAATGCAGTCACAACATCTAAGAACTGGTAAGCTGTAATATAATACATGTTTGCTGTTGGGTTTAAAACCGCTTTGAGTTGAGCTTTTAAAAGTTATAAATGGAAATATAAAATGAAAACTAACCAAAAACCATCAAAGCTTTAGGCCTGGTGTGAACGTACAATATATAGTATATGTAAAGCGCTGAGTACATTGACAACGCTATAGAAGTACCTGTAATAAATAAATAATGTAGTGCCATAACCCCTGCGGGGCGGCTATGTATTTTCTGGGCTTACCGATTACCTCCTACTTGTAGCTCGTCGTTCGTTGTCTAGGGGTTCCCAGGGTTAGTACCCGGTAATTTCAGAGACCGATACTCAAAAGTCCTTTTGAGGATTTTTATTTGCAAAAATAACCATTCAACATAACACAGTCTCTTAGTTGGGGATAGAGGGTATGGGTGATATCAGTTCCACCCACTAGTGTCACCTCATCAATGCCACCTATCAGTGCTCATCAGTGCAGCATATCAGTGCCCATCAGTTCCACCTCAACAGTGCCCATCAGTGAAGGAGAAAAATTACCTGTTTGCAAAATTCTATAACAAAATATGAAAAAAAAAAATGTTTTTTTTCAAAATTTTCTGAATTTTTCTGTTCGTTTAGCAAAAAATAAAAAACCCAGTGAGGATTAAATACCACCAAAAGAAAGCTCTATTTGTGTGAAAATAAAGATACAAATGTAATTTGGGTACAGTGTTGAATGGCCGCGCAATTGTCATTCAAAATGTGCCAGCGCTGAAAGCTGAAAATCGGCCTGGTCAGGTTAGTGCCAAGTAAGCAAGTGGTTAAACTTTTAGGTAGAAAAGCCTAATAATATGTTCCAGGATCATCAAAATACTGACCAAACACAGTGAGGGGACTTGTGCACTACAGCAATTCTTGGATGAAAATGCAAGCCCTGAGAAGGTAGGCTGAGATCCCTCAAGTTTCAAGCTTTAACTGGCGCTTAGCTTTAAATATCTACAAAACTTATTGAGTGGGTGTTACTGTTTGGGCAACTTCCCGGTCAGACTGGGTACATTTATAATTCAATCAAATTTGGACAAAGCATTGAGTTAGGGCTCTTTCACACGGACGGTCCGTATGTCCGTTTTTCATCCTTCCGTTTTCGGATGAAAAACGGACATACAGGTATCCCTATGGGATAGCGGGTGTCAGCGGATGAGCATCCGCTGACACCCGCTCTCGTCCGTGCCTGCTATGCTCCGTTTCTGCAGACGGAGGAAAACCCCATTTTTTCATCCGTCTGCAGAGCGGATCGGGTGACGACGGACTCTACGGTCCGTCGTCACCCGATCTCCCATAGGGGAGAGCGGCGCTCTGACAGGTCCGTCCCTGCGCTGTGTGCTGAGACGGACCTGTCATCTTCCTGCTCAGCGGAGATCGCTCCGGCGATCCCCGCTGAGCAAGCGGCTATCCACGGGGCGGATCTGCACTGATCCGCCCCGTGTGAAAGAGCCCTAAGTTTGTAATGTAGAAACTGATCAGATGAGGGGAAGTCACTGCATTATTTTGTATTACAGTCACTAACCGGATAAAACACTACAGTGTGTCAATTCATATTATGACTGTTTTGATCATTATCTTTGATCATGTGCAGAAAGGTTGTTGTTAAAGCTAAACTATGGACACCCTGGCACTCCCCCTCCCATTGACCTCTACCATCTCCAAAGTAATCACTGCATGTTTTTTTTTTAAACTGTTTAAAATGCCCAAAATACCCAAAACAATCATGTGATGCTCTGGCCCCTGATTTTTCTATCTCATTGTCTTCTTAGCAAAATATCCATTGGGTGTCTGTTACTGCCTTGTTTACATGGACTCTTCTTATTCCCTAGAACAGCCCTTTAAAGTGATGCAAACTTGAAGCACCCCATTCTAAAATGCAAAAAGATAAACTAATAGTTTTACATATGGCAGCAGCATCCATGGGCCACCCAGCATTAAAAGTTATTCATTCCTCTACCTCTGAAAACTGGCATTGACTAGAGTTCTAGTTTTTCTATTCTCCCTCAGTTTCTCTCCCTCGTTCTGCTAATGTGACCCCCAGTGCTAATTAAGAGGAGCAGGGGAAAGGCAAACATGGATGTTGTGCAGGCACCCAACATCCTCCTTATCAACTGATGACATCATTGGTTGTTAGGATGCCAATGGCTGGCACGTACGATACCCAAAATTGTAATCCTGCACAAAGAAACTGGCTTTGTGTAACAAAAAGGCAGGCTTGATCCAATTGCTTGCTTCAAGCCTTTTCTGAGCCAGCAGCTGCATGAACCAACCAGGCGGATTTCACGGATTAACTTATACCTGCTGTTCACTCCGGGTGCCAGGACATTAGGCACTCATACATGTGAGTTGAATACCTTTATATTTTTTGGAATAAAAAGCTCTTTATCAACGGTAATGCGCAATGAGGCTTTTTCTATTATATCTATTTATATGAGGAACATTCACCGCTGCCAATCATCGGTCCAGAGGATATCCATAGGGGTCGCTCCACACGCGCATTTGACCTGACTAGCGATAGTTGGTCCATTCCCAGGGGTGAGTGCACATCTATTAGGGGGCACCCTATTTAAAGCACTTAAGAAGCACGGAATCATCCATCTATTGTTCAAGTCACAGCATTGTATATTGTTTCACTAGCACGAGCACCTTCTTTTCACTGGGGACTGTTTGATTAATTTTATTTGTTACCAGTGTATCATTTATTACCGGTATGTCATTTTTTTTAGCATTTAGCGCGGTATACTTTTTTATCATTTATTAATTGTTCACACCAATTTCACACTGCAGCTGCTTTAATTATGTGGTAAAGCAATTCATTCTCTTTATCCATATTAACACATACATGAGGTTTTTTTTCACTTATTTTCATCCTTTGGCCCTTTGGTTCATTTTTATATTTTTTCACAATTGCTTGCTTGACAATTTGTGGGCAATTTTGTGGCAATTTTTAGGAATTTTACCAAGGCACCCCTGAAGAACCCAGAAGGCACCCAGAGTGCCACAGCACCCTGGTTTAAAAAGGGAGAGTAAGAAACTACTGGATTTGTTGTAGATTGGGAACATGCTATGGGAGACATTCATAGACCTAAAACAAACAAGATATCTGGGGGGTACACCCCAAAAGATGCACTAAAGATGGTGCAGCCATAAGACCATACAACAGAACAAAATATTATAGCGCACACATGCAAAAAAGACGTCTACCTCCTGCAAGGCTATGTAAAACACCTAAACATTTTCAAAAATATTGGGATTTGGTCACTTCATATTGCTATATGGTGCCTAAGCCCACTTACTGTGACAAAGTACCCCATAATTAGTGGGTCCTACGCTATTCATAGAATGGGAGAGCCTGCTTCTCTAAACCCTGGGAGATATACACTCCTCTATATGGGAGAACTAAAGGACTCCATCTATGACACAGGTGGACACTAATGTGAGGCAATGATGAGGGAGTGGGGTGCTCCTGCCCAAAAGGATTTGGTCAGAATCCATAAAATATACAAACGAGATATTTGGGGGGCACACCCCAAAGGATGCACTAAAGATGGTGTACATAACAATATCAATTTGGTCTACTGTGGAATATCATTGTGTTCATACTATCATGTATTTTTGTTGTTACCACTTTAATTGTGAATAATTCCTCTTACGTGTAACTGGTATTATGATTATATGCATGTTATACTGTTTATGAACCAATTAAATCTTCCCAACTGTTCACCAAATTTTATCTTATTGCATTCATGCACTTCATTTAAAGTCCCACCCTTGTAGCTCTCCCCATTTTCATTATTACAGGGATGGAAACACTTTACCTTACCAGGCCATTGTTTCATTTAAAGTCCCAAGGGATGGAAATATGTGGCCTTACCAGGCCATAATTTCAAGCAATGTCCCTAAACCCTCTCCCAATTAATTACATAATAGTAGATGGTTAGAGACTACAAGGGAGAGTAAGAAACTACTGGATTTGTTGTAGACTGGGAACATGCTATGGGAAACAGTCATAAACTAAAGACACAAAACCCTTTTACGATCAGGAACTTAAACTGTGGGCCCAAATAGAGCAACGCCAGACGGACACACCCCTGGGGAGGGCAATTTGGTGTTACGAATCGCTACCTCCAGAAATAAAAACACACCCGCTGATAGGGAACACTATGAGACAATGTCTCCGGGCGACTCTCCAAGTCGCACAAACGACCAAAACATCTCCTCTAACACCGATCCTGGGCAACCCCAAGTTCCCCCCAGGGAACTCTCCAACTGACTTTCAGATATTGAGGAATAATAACCAAACATCGGCAGCACGATTTGTGGTGCAAGACAGATGGCCCACTATTAGGGAACTGACGGACCCCAGGGGAACATACCGACTCCCTTTTTGGAATGCGACACAGATTCATCACTTCTTGCATAGCATTCCAGATCCCCATCATTATACCAGGCCTATAACTTCGTTTGAGGAATTTCTAGCGGGCAGGGAACCCTTGACACAGGTCCTGTCAAACATGTACTCGCTGTTGAACACACCTCCCCAACCACCAGACCTCCTGTGCATAGAGAAATGGGAAAGAGAACTGCAATGTACCTTTACTGCGGTCCAGAAGCAAAACATGATCAACTTCGCCCTCAAATCCTCCCTGTGTACTAAAAATACAGGAAACCAATTTCAAGATCCTGACTAGGTGGTATTTAACACCTAGTCGCTTACATACGATTTTTCCCGAAACCTCAGACCTTTGTTGGCGCTGTCAGGGGGAAAGAGGAACGATGTTGCATGTGTTCTGGTCATGCCCTCAACTAACACCTTTCTGGACCGCAGTTCGCACTACATCCCAAAAGTTCACTGAATTTCAGATCCCGGACGATCCGGCATTCTTTCTGCTTCATGTTTCCTCCCTATCTCCCAAAAGATACAAGAAGTCTATACTCCGCCACTTGACTAACGCAGCTAAATCCTGTATTCCGTTACTTTGGAAACAGCAATGCCCACCGACTGCAGCAATGTGGCTGCGGAAAGTGGAAGAAATAAACAAAATGGAAGACCTTATACTGACGGCCCAGGATAAGCAGGAAACATACAGGAAAACCTGGGCGTTATGGGACATGTTCATACTATCAGACGAAGGAAAATCCCTGTTGGGGATTTGAGATAAATTGCATGCGTATGTAAATCTGTACCCGGGATATAGTATGTTACCAGCATATAAAGACCATGAACTCCAGCCCTCCCCTCCCCTCCCCTCCCCCCCTCCTCCTCCCACCCCTCTCTTCTCTTCTCTATACTTATTCTTTCTTTCCTTCCTATCGTTCTACTTCTCTATCTACAGAAGAGTCCTCCCGACCTAAGCCATCACAACTGGCTTTGGAAGTTTATACTCATCTCTATGAACCCGAGTACAGAAGACGAATCTATATATCAGGATTGGGCGATAGAGGGGTACATACAAGCCGCTAAGAGGTGCATTGTACAGGAATATCACATATTGTTGGGAGGCTGCGACCTTCACTTTGAGTTTATGATTGTGTGTTCTGTTGGGGCCTTTGCCCCCCTTTTCTTTCTGAAAACTTAATAAAAACTTATATTTGAAAAAAAAAAAACCCTTTTACGAATCAGTATTTGTGCTCTCTACAGTCACCTATCATATTTGCCTCACGAAGGAACCCCTGAAGAACCCAGAAGGCACCCCAGAGTGCCACAGCACCCTGGTTGAAAAAGGCTGCACTAGAATTCAAAAATATGAACAATGCAACTTATGCGGCGTACACACGCTCTGACTTTCCGGCGGGATTGTCCGGCGGACTCTAGTCCGGTGGACAATCCCGCCGGAAAGTCCGCTCGTGTGTACGGGGCCTTAGAAACAACTCAATAATGCATCATCAACGAAAAACCTTGATCTAGCATATCCCCTGACATCTAGCTGTTCCCCAGAAATGAAGTAGTGTGCTTAAAGCTAAAGAAGCCTATGAATGTTTACCTGCCTGGGGAATGGATAGGTTAGGGGTTAGAGGTTAAGCTGAGGATATGTTTAGGAACGGCTTATGTTAAGGGTTAGGTTCCGGTTCATGATAAGAAGTAAGGTTCTGGTTGAGGGTAATATGTTTTTGTTAGGGTCGATTCACATTGTTGAGGTCCATTAAAGAACATGTCAATGCATGCTGCGTTAAGGGTGCATATTTATTTGAAAGGGCTGCCAATGCGCCGAAAAAGTTGCACCATTTTTTCAAACACAGCTCACCACACGGCACAGTAGTTCATTACTGTGTGTTGTGGCATTCTACATTGTATGTGTGTTGCTTTAGTGCAGTGATAGTCAACCTTTTTAATATAGGGGCCCCAAGTGGGCTCCCCATGTCACCAACAGGGCAGACATTGTGTAGTAAATGTAATGTTACAAATAATGGTCAGGGGTTATAGTAGATGGTTAGAGATTACAAGGGAGAGTAAGAAACTACTGGATTTGTTGTAGACTGGGAACATGCTATGGGAAACATTCATAGACTGAAGACACAAATAGACATGTGCAGTTACCGAATGCTCCGAATAACGAAACAAAATTGGTCCGAATTTCCGAAATTTGAATTAAAAATTTGAATCTAATTTTACATCGAACTCCAGTCAAATTCTAACTGTAAAAATATTTCTAAATATAAGACTGTATGTGTTATTAGAGTACCATTTCGAAATAATGCTGTTTTTGTTAATCCATTGGTGATTTAACCACTTGCCGACCAGCCCCTGCAGTTTTACTGCGGCAGAATGGCCCGGCTGGGCAAAACAACGTTATGTAACGACGCTTCGCCCTGTGACCACTAGGGGCGTGCTCGCGCCCGCTGCTCGCCCCCAGAGCCGATGCGAGCGCCCGGCAGGCACGATGACCGCCGGGCTCCCGCAATTACTGGTGACACACCGAGAACCAGGATCTGTGTGTGTAAGTTTCCGGTTCTCTGAGGGGAGAAGAGACTGATCCTCTGTTAATACAAAGTATGAACGGCAATCTGTCATCTCCCCTAGACAGTCCCCTCCCCCCTTCAGTTAGAACACAGAGAGGGAACACAGTTAACCCCTTGTTCGCCCCCTAGTGTTTAACCCCTTCCTTGACAGTGACATTTTTACAGTAATCAGTGCATTTTTATAGCACTGATCGCTGTATAAATGCCAATTGTCCCAAAAATGTGTCAAAAGTGTCCGATGTGTCCGCCATAATTTCACAGTCCCGATAAAAATCGCAGATCGCCACCATTACTAGTAAAAAAAAAAAATTTGTTCTATAAATCTATCCCCTATTTTGTAGACGCTATAACTTTTGCGCAAACCAATCAATATACACTTATTGTGATTTTTATTACCAAAAATATGTAGAAGAATACATATCGGCCTAAACTGAGGAAGCAATTAGCTTTTTTTTTTAAAAAAGGGCAATATTTATTATAGCAAAAAGTACAAAATGTTGTGTTTTTTTCTAAATTGACGCTTTTTTTGTTTATAGCGCAAAAAAAAAAACTGCAGAGGTGATCAAATACCACCAAAAGAAAGCTCTAGTTGTGGGGAAAAAAGGACATCAATTTTGTTTGGGTGCAGCGCCGCACAACCGCACTGCACCCAATGGCCGTGCTGCAGCGCCGCACGACCTCGCTGCACCCAATGTTGTGTTTTTTTCCAAATTTTCCCTTTTTTTGTTTATAGCGCAAAAAATGAAAACCGCAGAGGTGATCAAATACCACCAAAAGAAAGCTCTATTTGTGGGGGAAAAAAGGACATCAATTTTGTTTGGGTGCAGCGCCCCACGACCGCTCACTTGCCAGTTAAACAACGCAGTGTCGAATCGCAAAAAATGGCCTGGTCATTCAGCAGCCAAATCTTCCGGGGCTGAAGCAGTTAAACAGTCAGAGAGGGCCGGACAGAACGAGTGCAATGAGGATAGGGAGGGCCAGACATGACTGTGTGTCTAGTGACACACCAAAAAGGAATGTAGCAGGGAGGGGTTAGCAGGGGGCAGCAAATAGGAGGCAGGGGGAGCGGCATTATAAAAAGGGGGCGTGGCCAATCGGGAACACTCGTTGTATGGAATTCACAGGAGGAGGCAGTTTTTCTCACTGCTCCTCTACATCCAGCTAAAATGGCCGACAGCGACCTCGTGGAGCGACTGAGGGCCGCGGCAGAGACGAATGGGGCCGAATGGCTGCAGGCACAGGTGGCAGCTATACTTGCTGGAGCAGCATCCAGGGATGGAGGACAGAGCAGAAGACCGGAGGGACGTTCGGCGGATGGTGGTGACCGACCAAGCGGCCGGGTGCCCAGGGCACCTGTGAGGTACTCTCCAGGGGGGGTTGCAGGCCCATCCAGACCAGCCAGGAGCCCTAGGGGGGATTTATCCACACCACCTGCCAAGAGGGCCCAGACAGAGACCCCGATGGGGCCTAGGCGGAACGCACGCCGCGGGCGCCATGCGGGGGGCGGGGCTTCGGGCCTACTCAGAGTTCCATCCCCAGCAGCTAGAAGGGGGCCCTCACAGGACCCACCAGCCCCCGCAGATCTGCACAGACCGGGGGGACAACCAGCGGAGAGGAGGTCACAGCGGACGGGAGCCGGGAAGAGGGGGCAGTCAGGAAGCACATCGGCCCTTGCCACAGCGGCGTCCTCCCCAGCAGCTCTGCACGAGTTGAGGGGGGGGCGGTCAGCTCAGTCTGGAGGAACAGCCAGGATGGGGGGTAATACACCCCGGAGGAGTGCGGCATCGGACCCTTCAGCAGCTCTGCACGAGCCGAGGGGGGAGGACAGTAGGGTGCATATGTCTGCTAGTACAGCGCGACGGGCCGCCGGAAGGGCCAACACAGCAGAGGGTAGGCGGACGCCACCAGGAAGTGAAGCAAGAAGGCCAGTGGGCAGGAGCAGTGCCGGGTCCGGCCTGGCCGCCCAGGACGTGGGGAGCCAGGGAGGTGGGGTGGGGGGGGGGGGCAGCAACATCGGGGGTGGTGATCGGAAGGAGCCGGGAGTTGTCCAGGAGTCCCTCCCCGAGGGGAACAGCGTCTTTCTCTCAGCAGGAGGAGTTCAGCAGGTCCGAAGGCGAGCTGTCCGAAGAAGATGAGGTGCCCAGCCGCCCACAAGTGTCGGTTGATGTCAGGCCGGTAATCCCGGTGGAGGTGCCAAGACGGCCCGGTAAGTCCAGTAGTAATAACTCTTTTACAACTGCTTTACAGAATTTGTTGGGAATTGTACCAGGGGGGGGGGGGAGGGAATTAGGGCCTCCGGCTCCGCTGGTGGCAAGCCATGACCAACCGCGGGCTGGGAGTGAGTCTCCATCGGGGGGTCAGGTGCAGGAGTTGCTGGAGGGCCTAAGGGCCCTGGTGGGGCGTTTTGAGAAGGCGGGTGGGGTAGCGAACCCCCCAAGCGGGGCTTCGGTCACAACAGCTGGAGAGGCATCGACTTCGGTGGGCCCAGGAGAGCAGGTGAGTACGCCAGAGAAGAGTGGGGATGAGCAAGTGGTAAGGGCCGACATTGTACGGATGGCAGATGCAGCAAAATGTGAGGTATACGTTTGCTTCGAGGGCCCCCTGGGGGCCCATTTAAAACAGGAAGTGAGGGAAAAAATCTGGAAGGGTGAGTATGTGGAGATTTTTTCCCTGTTGCCATTGGAGAAATTCAATTTAGACAGGGTGAAACCGGATGACACCAAAAAAGCTGATGAGGAGAAGAGGCGGTATCGGTTAATTCCACGGACGTTTGCAAACTGGCTGCAAGCGTTCGCCATATTGGCCGGGGTAATTGGGGAGAAGAACCCCGAGCACTGCTCGGCGTTATTCTGCTATATGGACGCTATAGGGGAGGCGCATAGGGTCTATGGAGGGACAGCTTGGCTGCGATATGACGAGCAGTTTAGGCAGCGCAGGGCGGTTCGCCCAGCATTGCGATGGGACCATAAGGACATTAGCTTATGGATGAGATTGATGGCTTCGGCAAAGACGCCGGCACAGACATTTCTCGGGGGGGCTGGGGGTAGCCACTCCTCGGGATCCTCAGCCGGAAAGAAATTTGGAATATGTTGGCAGTTCAACGAGGGAGCCTGCAAATTTGGAAACACGTGCAAGTTTAAGCACGAGTGTTCAGGTTGCGGGGGAGGGGGACACTCGTTGGCGCGATGCTTCAAAAAAGGAAAGCGCGCCGGAGAGCCTGGCAACAAGAGGGACGACGCCGGTGATGTGGGTAAGAATGCAGCCTTTCCTAAATAGGTATCCTGACAGGGCGGCGGCGGGTTTGCTCAGTGCGGGGTTCAGGGAAGGTTTCAGGATCCCGTGCACATTGACGGAAATTCCTCCGGTGGCAAAGAATCTGAGGTCAGCATTGTTGCACCCAGAGGTTGTGTCGGAGAAATTAGCCAAGGAGGTTGCGTTGGGTAGGATGGCGGGGCCGTTCGTGGCTAAGCCGTTGACGGACTTAGTAGTGTCACCACTTGGGGTGGTTCCCAAAAAGGAACCCAACAAGTTTCGTTTAATACATCATTTATCTTTCCCAAAAGGGGGATCGGTAAATGATTTTATTGACCCGGAGGCATGCACGGTATCGTACACGTCATTCGATGCTGCGGTGCGATGGGTACGGCGATATGGCCGAGGGGCACTGATGGCAAAGTCTGATGTGGAATCCGCATTTCGACTGCTGCCAGTGCACCCAGACAGTTTTCATTTGCTGGGTTGCTGTTGGCAAGACCAATTTTATGTCGATCGTTGTTTGCCCATGGGGTGTTCCATATCGTGCGCCATGTTTGAGGCGTTCAGTTCGTTTTTAGAATGGGTAGTTAGGGATGTGACAGGCATTGATTCCGTCATCCATTATTTGGATGACTTCCTCTGCGTGGGCCCTCCAGCTTCCAATGTGTGTGCGATACTGTTGTCCACGTTGCAGCACATTGCGGAGAGTTTTCGGGTGCCGTTAGCACCTGACAAGACGGAGGGCCCGCGCACAGAATTGAGTTTTTTGGGGATAGTGATCGATTCCATGGCTATGGAATGCAGGTTACCAGAAGAGAAGTTGAGGGACTTACAAAAGGAAATTAGGGAGATTCATGGGTGCAAAAAAGTGCAGTTGCGCACGTTACAATCCCTGTTGGGAAAGTTGAATTTTGCATGCAGAATCATTCCTATGGGGAGAATTTTTTGTAGACGATTGTCATCGGCCACGGCGGGGGTGAAAGCTCCCACACATTATATTAGGCTTCGGAGGGAGCACAGGGATGATCTGGAGGTGTGGCATCGGTTTTTGCAGGAGTTTAATGGGAGGTCGGTTTGGATGTCAGGTCCAGTTAGCAATTTCGATGTTGAGCTAGTAACTGACGCCGCAGGATCCACAGGTTACGGAGCGTACTTCCAAGGGTGTTGGAGTGCGGAACCATGGCCACGATCCTGGGTGGAGGCGGGGTTTACAAAGAATTTAGCACTATTGGAGTTGTTTCCGGTGGTGGTAGCATTGGAGCTGTGGGGCAAGGCCTGTAAAAATTTAAAGCTTAGATTGAACTGTGATAATATGGGGGTAGTGCAAATAATCAATAGTATGTCGGCGTCTTCACAACCTGTCATCCGGCTGATGCGACAGCTAGTGTTACGCTGCATGCAATTGAATATTTTTCTTTATGCGGTACACATCCCGGGGGTAGAGAACACGCTGGCTGATTCTTTGTCTCGGTTCCAGTGGGACAGATTCAGGACTCTGGCACCGGAGGCTCAGCAGGAGGGCGTTCCTTGCCCGGCCTGGATCTGGGATTTGGCACTAGGGTAGCAGCGGGATGGATCCAGAAGTCGGTGAGTATGTCGTCTTGGTTGGCATACCAGAAGGTCTGGAAGGAGTGGGGTGAGTTGCTGCTGGAATCGGGAGTGGGGCAGGATGTGTCACAATTTAGGCTGTTAGTGCTGTATTACGTGTCCAGAAATATGGAGGAAGGCAGGTCAGTGTCCGCCATTGAAAAACGGTTGGCAGGGTTGGCCTTTTTGTTCAAGTTACAAGGCATTGTGGATTGGACAAAAGAATTTTGGGTGAAACAGGCAGTAAAAGGGTATCGCAAAGCAAACAGGACAAGGGATGAGAGGCGGCCGATTACTTTTGCCAATGTGTTGGCATTAAGGGAGCAGTTGAGTGGGGTGTGCAAAGATGGGTACGAGGGGCTATTATTTACAGCGGCTTTTTCCTTGGCGTTTTTCGGGGCATTTCGGATTGGTGAGTTGGTTAGCCCATCAAAAAAGGAAGGGGGAGGTTTAATGTTGGGGGACGTGGAAGTTTTGGGTGACAGGGTGCTGGTGAATTTAAAAAAGTCCAAGACTGATCAAAAAGGTGTGGGGGTTCTGATTTCGTTGCATAGGTTACAAGGTTGCGCGGTATGCCCAGTAAAAGCAGTAGGGGAGTTCATGGGGGTGAGACCGGAGGTTGGGGGCCCATTGTTGGTGCACAGTGATGGATCATACCTGTCGCGATTCCAATTTGGGGCGGTTCTGCGGAAATGCTTAAATAGTATGGGTTTAGAAGGTTCTGCCTACGCCTCACACTCCTTCCGCATTGGGGCGGCCACCGAAGCCGCCAGGTGTGGGTTGGATGAGGTGGATGTGCAAAAAATGGGGAGGTGGGAATCGAAGCGATTTCGGACTTACGTTAGACCACTGTTGATTCAGGAATAATGGGGATAGATATAAAAAAAAAAAAAAAAAAAAAAAAAAAAAAAAATAAATAAATAAAGGGCGAGTTTTACTGTGTTGTTATAGTTTGTAATGGTTAGTATGGTGGCCTTAGTAGTTAAGTTATAGTGCTGGTCAATTACACTATGTTTGTCATTTCAGATGGAGGGCTTCCGCGCCTCGTCTGGATCCTGGGGCACTCATATGTGTGTTGGGGAGCACGGAGAGGGGATGCCAGACCAGGTGGGAGGCAGTTGGGGGTGTCTAGGAGAGAGGCCACCATACGTTGGCTGGGCAGGCCGGGAATGTTGTGGGAGAGGGTGGTGCCCGAAATGGAACGTTTCGCATGGTTGGACAGGCCACCGGCGGTCCTGGTCATACATGCGGGCGGGAACGATTTGGGAATGCGGACAGTAAGGGATCTTATTGCTGACATAAAGAGGGATCTGACCTACCTGCACGAGACATATCCAGACACGCTGTTGGTATGGTCAGATATGGTCGCTAGAACATCCTGGAGGAGGGCTAGATCAGTATATCGCCTTAACAAGGCGAGGATCCGTGTAAATAAGGTAGTGGGGAGGTTCCTGGCATGGCAAGGGGGTTTAGTGGTTCGCCACAGGGAACTTGAGAAAAATGTGGGCCTCTATTTGAGGAGGGATGGGGTTCACTTGACGGATGTCGGGATCGACCTGTGGTCGTTGGGTCTACAGGAGGGGATACATACGGCCCTGCGGGTGTGGAGGTGCCTTCAAGGGTAAGGGGTCACCCTTTCAGTCTGTGGCGGTGTTTAGGTTGGTCAGTGACGGTGGCAGTGATGTAGTTGGTGAGTGTGTGGGGGGGCTCGTCATGAGATGGCCCCTCCGGTGTAGTACATCGAAGTCGATGATTACTCTGTGTGCACTGCGGGATAGGGTTTTGTCTCCGGGCGGTTAAAATGGAGGCCTACTTGGTTCGGTTAATCCTGCAGTGCCCCCTGGTGGTAGATATATATATAGTCATATATATATATTGGTTAATTAAAATGGTTGTGTTACAAGTGTTAGCCCCGTCACTGACCAACATAAGAGGGTATAACCGATGGTTATTTATGTTTACAATAAAATGTTTATGGTTATTTATGGTTAATTTTATATGGTTATTTATACGGTTTTATATGGTTATTTATATTTGGAGTTAAGTTTAATAAAGGCTGTTGTGGCCATTTACTCCACAAGAAGTACGGTGTGGCCCATTATTTAAGAGGGGTAGCAAAAAGGGGGTTTTGGAATAAAGGGGTCACAACAGAAGGGGTGGTCTTTACTAGGCTACACGAGTCAAGAGAGGGCCGGACAGAACGAGTGCAATGAGGATAGGGAGGGCCAGACATGACTGTGTGTCTAGTGACACACCAAAAAGGAATGTAGCAGGGAGGGGTTAGCAGGGGGCAGCAAATAGGAGGCAGGGGGAGCGGCATTATAAAAAGGGGGCGTGGTCAATCGGGAACACTCGTTGTATGGAATTCACAGGAGGAGGCAGTTTTTCCCACCCACCCTCCCAATAGTTAAGTTTTGTTGTGAAGGTTTTAATGCTTTTGTTATCATTTCAGGAAATCAAGATGGATGTCTGGAAGAAAGTGGGTTGGCGGTGTTTAGGTTGGTCAGTGACGGTGGCAGTGATGTAGTTGGTGAGTGTGTGGGGGGCTCGTCATGAGATGGCCCCTCCGGTGTAGTACATCGAAGTCGATGATTACTCTGTGTGCACTGCGGGATAGGGTTTTGTCTCCGGGCGGTTAAAATGGAGGCCTACTTGGTTCGGTTAATCCTGCAGTGCCCCCTGGTGGTAGATATATATATAGTCATATATATATATTGGTTAATTAAAATGGTTGTGTTACAAGTGTTAGCCCCGTCACTGACCAACATAAGAGGGTATAACCGATGGTTATTTATGTTTACAATAAAATGTTTATGGTTATTTATGGTTAATTTTATATGGTTATTTATACGGTTTTATATGGTTATTTATATTTGGAGTTAAGTTTAATAAAGGCTGTTGTGGCCATTTACTCCACAAGAAGTACGGTGTGGCCCATTATTTAAGAGGGGTAGCAAAAAGGGGGTTTTGGAATAAAGGGGTCACAACAGAAGGGGTGGTCTTTACTAGGCTACACGAGTCATGCATGAGTACACACCTACTGTTAGT
>CM053030.1:52218468-52264454 GCA_028564925.1 Lithobates sylvaticus
CATTTTCTTCCCAGAAGCACCTATAGGACTTGAAGTGTGTTAGTCCCATCACACAGAGATCATATATTTTGTTCCCAGAAGCACCTATAGGACTTGAAGTGTGTTAGTCCCATTACACACAGACCTACATTTTCTTCTCAGAAGCACCTATAGGACTTGAAGTGTGTTAGTCCCATCACACAGAGCTCCTCTATTTTCTTCTCAGCAGAACCCACAGGACTTCTAGTGTGTTAGTGGCATCACACAGAGCTCCTCTATTTTCTTTGCAGAAGCACCCACAGGACTTCTAGTGTGTTAGTGGCATCACACAGAGCTCCTCTATTTTCTTTGCATAAGCACCCACAGGACTTCTAGTGTGTTAGTGGCATCACACAGAGTTCCTCTATTTTCTTTGCATAAGCACCCACAGGACTTCTAGTGTGTTAGTGGCATCACACAGAGCTCCTCTATTTTCTTTGCATAAGCACCCACAGGACTTCTAGTGTGTTAGTGGCATCACACAGAGCTCCTCTATTTTCTTTGCAGAAGCACCCACAGGACTTCTAGTGTGTTAGTGGCATCACACAGAGCTCCTCTATTTTCTTTGCAGAAGCACCCATAGGACTTCTAGTGTGTTAGTGGCATCACACAGAGCTCCTCTATTTTCTTCTCAGCAGCACCCACAGGACTTCTAGTGTGTTAGTGGCATCACACAGAGCTCCTCTATTTTCTTTGCAGAAGCACCCATAGGACTTCTAGTGTGTTAGTGGCATCACACAGAGCTCCTATATTTTCTTCTCAGCAGCACCCACAGGAGTTCTAGTGTGTTAGTGGCATCACACAGAGCTCTCTATTTTCTTTGCAGAAGCACCCACAGGACTTCTAGTGTGTTAGTGGCATCACACAGAGCTCCTCTATTTTCTTTGCAGAAGCACCCACAGGACTTCTAGTGTGTTAGTGGCATCACACAGAGCTCCTCTATTTTCTTTGCAGAAGCACCCACAGGACTTCTAGTGTGTTAGTGGCATCACACAGAGCTCCTCTATTTTCTTTGCATAAGCACCCACAGGACTTCTAGTGTGTTAGTGGCATCACACAGAGTTCCTCTATTTTCTTTGCATAAGCACCCACAGGACTTCTAGTGTGTTAGTGGCATCACACAGAGCTCCTCTATTTTCTTTGCATAAGCACCCACAGGACTTCTAGTGTGTTAGTGGCATCACACAGAGCTCCTCTATTTTCTTTGCAGAAGCACCCACAGGACTTCTAGTGTGTTAGTGGCATCACACAGAGCTCCTCTATTTTCTTTGCAGAAGCACCCATAGGACTTCTAGTGTGTTAGTGGCATCACACAGAGCTCCTCTATTTTCTTTGCATAAGCACCCACAGGACTTCTAGTGTGTTAGTGGCATCACACAGAGTTCCTCTATTTTCTTTGCATAAGCACCCACAGGACTTCTAGTGTGTTAGTGGCATCACACAGAGCTCCTCTATTTTCTTTGCATAAGCACCCACAGGACTTCTAGTGTGTTAGTGGCATCACACAGAGCTCCTCTATTTTCTTTGCAGAAGCACCCACAGGACTTCTAGTGTGTTAGTGGCATCACACAGAGCTCCTCTATTTTCTTTGCAGAAGCACCCATAGGACTTCTAGTGTGTTAGTGGCATCACACAGAGCTCCTCTATTTTCTTTGCAGAAGCACCCATAGGACTTCTAGTGTGTTAGTGGCATCACACAGAGCTCCTATATTTTCTTCTCAGCAGCACCCACAGGACTTCTAGTGTGTTAGTGGCATCACACAGAGCTCCTCTATTTTCTTTGCAGAAGCACCCATAGGACTTCTAGTGTGTTAGTGGCATCACACAGAGCTCCTATATTTTCTTCTCAGCAGCACCCACAGGACTTCTAGTGTGTTAGTGGCATCACACAGAGCTCCTCTATTTTCTTTGCAGAAGCACCCACAGGACTTCTAGTGTGTTAGTGGCATCACACAGAGCTCCTCTATTTTCTTTGCAGAAGCACCCACAGGACTTCTAGTGTGTTAGTGGCATCACACAGAGCTCCTCTATTTTCTTTGCAGAAGCACCCATAGGACTTCTAGTGTGTTAGTGGCATCACACAGAGCTCCTATATTTTCTTCTCAGCAGCACCCACAGGACTTCTAGTGTGTTAGTGGCATCACACAGAGCTCCTATATATTCTTCTCAGCAGCACCCACAGGACTACCGACTACAATGGCTGGAAGACCACCAAGGGGAGGCAGAGCGTGCAGAGCCAAGAACACAGGGCAGGCAGGCTCTGTTTCTAGTGGACGTGGCCGTGGACGTGGTCGTGCATCGTCATCAGCACGTGGCCATGGGACACGCACGTCTTTGTTTTCGGCAGCTGGACATGTGGAGCCGCATCATGCTGAAGGCTTGGTAGAATGGATGACCAAGCCCTCCTCATCCTCCTCATCCTCTCTCACCCAGGCTCAGGGTACTGACAGAGCATCATCAGCCACCCCTTCCCTAGACCCACCATGTCCTCCTGAGGAGTCCCCCGAACTCTTTGAGCACAGTGTTGGGTACATGCTCCAGGAGGATGCCCAACGATTCGAAGGCTCGGATGACGATACCCAGCTTGAGGAATCTGGCAGTACAGTTCCACCAGCTGCAGCTTACTGTCAGGTTTGCTCTAGTGGTGAAGAGGGAGGGGATGATGAGGTCACTGACTCCACGTGGGTGCCTCAAGGGAGAGAGGATGAGGAGGAGGACGAGGAGGAGGAGGATGCGGCGTCACATGTCCAACGAGGCAGGATGCCCCCTGGAGGCCAGGTAGAGGCCAGCACAGCAACTGTACAACACCGCAGAGCTCCGCCTGTGCAGGGCGCTGCCTCTGCACGTTATCAGAAAAGTTCTTTGGTGTGGGCCTTTTTTGAGACGAGTGCAGCAGATCGCACCACTGCTATTTGCAATATTTGTCTCAAGCGTATCTCGCGTGGCCAAAACATCAGCCGCTTGGGCACGACAAGCATGACCAGACATATGGCGACCTGCCATGCAGCTCGTTGGCAGGCACACATAAAAGACCCACACCAAAGAACTAAGCGGACCTCTCCTTGCTCCTCCTCAGCTGGGATCTCCATCCCCACTACACCTTCAGTCCTCTCTGAAAGCTGCTCTGAGAGGACTGAAGGTGTAGAATTCGGTGTGTCACAACCAAGTACTTGCAGTACACCGACGTCCGAATGCAGCAGGCAAATTTCCCTGCCCCAGCTGCTGGACCGTAGAAAGAAGTACACTCCCAGCCATCCACATGCCCAGCGGTTGAATGCTAGCCTTGCTAAATTGCTAGCACTTCAACTGCTGCCTTTTCAGTTGGTAGACTCGGCCCCCTTCCGTGAGTTTGTTCAATGTGCGGTTCCTCAGTGGCAGGTTCCCAAACGCCACTTTTTCTCGCGGAAGGCGATTCCGTCTCTCTACCGGCATGTGGAGGGCAATGTCCATGCCTCGCTGGACAGGGCGGTCAGCGGTAAGGTGCATATTACCGCTGACTCATGGTCCAGCAGGCATGGACAGGGACGGTACCTTTCTTTCACGGCCCATTGGGTCACTCTATTGGCAGCTGGGAGGGATGCAGGACAAGGTGCAGTAGTGTTGGAGGTTGTTCCGCCACCACGCCTCCAAAACGCGACTACTGCTACTGGTTGTGACACACCTCTCTCCTCCACCCCCTCCTCTTCTTCTTCCTCCAGTGCTCTGTCCTTGGAACCAGCGGTGCTCCGTAGGCGTACAAGGGGCTACGCAAGTACGCAGGCAAAAAGATGCCATGCCGTGCTTGCGCTGGTGTGTTTGGGGGACAGGAGCCACACTGGGCCAGAGGTTCTGGCAGCTCTGCAGGGGCAGGCCGAGAGGTGGTTGACGCCACGTCAGCTTAAGCCAGGAATGGTCGTTTCTGACAATGGCACCAACCTCCTCTCCGCCCTGCGACAGGGGCAGCTCACCCATGTGCCCTGCATGGCTCACGTCCTCAACCTGGTGGTGCAGCGGTTCTTGGGCAGGTTCCCAGGCTTACAGGATGTCCTGAGGCAGGCCAGGAAAGTCTGTGTGCATTTCCGCCGATCTTATAATGCCAGTGCTCGGCTGACTGAGCTGCAAAAGGAGCTGAACCTGCCCAAGAACCGCCTAATATCTGACATGCCCACCAGGTGGAACTCAACGTTGGCCATGCTGCAGCGACTGCACACGCAGCAGAGGGCCATCAATGAGTACCTTTGCGACTACGGCACCAGGACAGGGTCAGGGGAGCTTGGTTTTTTTTCCCCACGTCAGTGGAGCATGATCAGGGATGCATGCACTGTCCTCTCACCATTTGAGGAGGCCACGAGGATGGTGAGCAGTGACAGTGCATGCATCAGTGACACTGTCCCTCTTGTCCACCTGTTGGAGCATACGCTGCGTGGGATAATGGACAGGGCACTTGAGGCAGAACAGAGGCAGGAAGAGGAGGACTTCCTTGCCTCTCAAGGCCCCCTTTATCCGGACAGTGTGCCTTCTGTCCCACCCATCACACAGGAAGAGGATGAGGAGGAGGAGGAGGAGGAGGAGGAGGAGGATTGTGTGAGCATGGAGGTGGAGCCTGGCACTCAGCATCAGCAGCAGCAGTCTTTTAGGGATGATGTACAGTCCCAACAAGCCAGTGGACTTGTACGTGGCTGGGAGGAGGTGGCTGGCGATCATGTCATCCTCAGTGACCCAGAAGACTCCGGACCGAATGCCTCAGCTAACCTACGCTGCATGGCCTCCCTGATCCTGCAAAGCCTGCGGAAGGATCCTCGTGTTCTTCGGATCAAGGAGAGGGACCATTACTGGCTGGCCACTCTCCTTGATCCGCGGTACAAGGGTAAGGTTGCGGACCTTATCTTGCCGTCGCAGAGGGAGCAGAGGATGAGACATCTCAGGGAGGCCTTGCAGAAAGGTCTGTGCAACGCGTTCCCAGAAACTGGGAGGCTACAAACTCCTGGTCCTGGGCGACGAGTTGCTGAGGCTTCGGTCAGTGGCAGAAGGAGCGGTGGGGAAGGTGGACGTCTGACCGATGCGTTCAGACAATTTTTTAGTCCGCAGCCCCAAGGTATGATCGGTTCCAGCAACCATCGCCAGCGTCTGATATACATGGTGCAGGAATACCTTGGGGCAAGGTCAGACTTGGACACCTTTCCCACCGAAAATCCTCTGGCTTACTGGGTCCTGAGGATGGATCACTGGCCAGAGCTTGCACAGTATGCAATTGAGCTACTGGCCTGTCCTGCCTCCAGCGTTCTTTCCGAACGCACATTCAGTGCTGCTGGAGGATTTGTGACTGATCATAGGGTGCGCCTGTCCACCGCCTCGGTTGATCGACTGACATTCATCAAAATGAATCAGTCTTGGATCACCACCAGCTACCAGGCACCTGAGGCGGATATAACCGAATAATTTTTAATGTCACATCCCTTCAAGACTGCCTATGCTGATGCTGAGTGACTGTCCTCTTATGTTCACTGACTATCCTCTTCCTCCTCCTCAATGATCCATGCCACCACACCAGTGCCTAAGGCACAATTTTTCAGCCCCTGTTTAACAGGGGCGTGTACTTACAATTTTTTAAAAAAAATGCTTCGCAACAGGTGTGACTGCTGTGCTCCAAGTACAGTCTCTGTGAGGGCCGTGTTGCAGTGTTGTGGCACCAGCACCAGTGCCTAAGGCACAATTTTTCAGCCCCTGTTTAACAGGGGCGTGTACTTACAATTTTTTAAAAAAAATGCTTCGCAACACGTGTGACTGCTGTGCTCCAAGTACAGTCTCTGTGAGGGCCGTGTTGCAGTGTTGTGGCACCAGCACCAGTGCCTAAGGCACAATTTTTTCAGCCCCTGTTTAACAGGGGCGTGTACTTACAATTTTTAAAAAAAAATGCTTCGCAACACGTGTGACTGCTGTGCTCCAAGTACAGTCTCTGTGAGGGCCGGGTTGCAGTGTTGTGGGCACCAGCACCAGTGCCTAAGGCACAATTTTTCAGCCCCTGTTTAACAGGGGCGTGTACTTACAATTTTTTAAAAAAAATGCTTCGCAACACGTGTGACTGCTGTGCTCCAAGTACAGTATCTGTGAGGGCCGGGTTGCAGTGTTGTGGCACCAGCACCAGTGCCTAAGGCACAATTTTTCAGCCCCTGTTTAACAGGGGCGTGTACTTACAATTTTTTAAAAAAATGCTTCGCAACACGTGTGACTGCTGTGCTCCAAGTACAGTCTCTGTGAGGGGTTGCAGTGTTGTGGCACCAGCACCAGTGCCTAAGGCACAATTTTTCAGCCCCTGTTTAACAGGGGCGGGTAATTACAAATCTTGATCTAATAGTTCACAGCAGGGCCCATTCCTGCGCCCACCAAGAGTAACTATGAGGGCCTGCAGTCTTGTGGCAACACCGTCCACCACCACCGCCAAAGGCCCAATTTTTCTGCCCTGTTCATCAGGTGCTTGCAATTACAAATCTTGATCTAATAACTTACAGCAGGGCCCATTCCTGCGCCCACCAAGAGTAACTATGAGGGCCTACAGTCTTGTGGCAACACCGTCCACCACCACCGCCAAAGGCCCAATTTTTCTGCCCTGTTCATCAGGTGCTTGCAATTACAAATCTTGATCTAATAACTCACAGCAGGGCCCATTCCTGCGCCCACCAAGAGTAACTGTGAGAGCTTACAGTCTTGTGGCAAAACCGTCCACCACCACCACCACCACCACCCAATTTTTCTGCCCTGTTCAACAGGTGCATGCAATTACAAATCTTGATCTATTAACTTAAAATTCTATCCTGTTAGACTTAATTTGGGAAAAAGGTATCTCCTCTCTACTGATACTTTATCACCAATCCTTGTTTCAATTAAAACCCCACTTTTCCAAAAACATTTGTCATTGGGACGGAAAGTGAGGTGACATGTTCTGAACAGATGTGCAAAGACAGCAAATGTTACAGGGGTGATAACCCCTCCCTATGTTCTCCAAAAAAGCTTAAAAATAGATTTTTTTGGGATGGAGCTACACTTCATAATGTACCTGTTCAGATTCTACTTAAGATCAAACCTAAAGCCGCAAGTGGTTTTAAATGGCTTCTTTTTTTCCTTTACAAATGTCATTTTGTGCAAGGACAGTTCTAAACACGGGAAACACATGCCACTTCACAGGCATACTTTAGACACCCCCCAGGTACCATATTTAAAGGAAAATTTCACTTTTTTTTTTTTCACTTTATGCATCATTAAAATGACTGCTCCCGAAAAAACGTTAGTTTTTAAAAGTTCTTTTTGCATTGATATATGTCCCCTGGGGCAGGACCCGGGTCCCCAAACCTGTTTTATGACATTAACATGCATATTGGCCGTTGTAATTAGCACTTTTGATTTCGAACGTTCGCGTCCATTATAACGTATAGGGTTCGAAAATTCGCGCGAACTTTCGGTCCGTTCGAAGGTTCTGGTTCGAACCGAACCCGGGGGTGTTCGGCTCATCCCTACTTGTGGCAACACCGTCCACCACCACCGCCAAAGGCCCAATTTTTCTGCCCTGTTCATCAGGTGCTTGCAATTACAAATCTTGATCTAATAACTCACAGCAGGGCCCATTCCTGCGCCCACCAAGAGTAACTGTGAGAGCTTACAGTCTTGTGGCAAAACCGTCCACCACCACCACCCCCAATTTTTCTGCCCTGTTCAACAGGTGCATGCAATTACAAATCTTGATCTATTAACTCACAGCAGGGCCCATTCCTGTGCCCACCAGTCTTGTGGCTACACCAACATCTAATAGGGCAAATTTCTGCAGAGTATATACGCCAGGCCCCTACTTACAAACATCCAACTTACAAACGACTCCTACTTGCAAATGGAAAGAGAAAACAGGAAGTGAGAGGAAATCTACCCCTAGGAAGGGAAATTCTATCCTGTTAGATTTAATTTGGGAAAAAGGTATCTCCTCTCTACTGATACTTTATCACCAATCCTTGTTTCAATTAAAACCCCACTTTTTCCAAAAACATTTGTCATTGGGACGGAAAGTTAGGTGACATGTTCTGAACAGATGTGCAAAGACAGCAAATGTTACAGGGGTGATAACCCCTCCCTATGTTCTCCAAAAAGCTTAAAAATAGATTTTTTTGGGATGGAGCTACACTTCATAATGTACCTGTTCAGATTCTACTTAAGAACAAACCTAAAGCCGCAAGTGGTTTTAAATGGCTTCTTTTTTTCCTTTACAAATGTCATTTTGTGCAAGGACAGTTCTAAACACGGGAAACACATGCCACTTCACAGGCATACTTTAGACACCCCCCAGGTACCATATTTAAAGGAAAATTTCACTTTTTTTTTTCACTTTATGCATCATTAAAATGACTGCTCCCGAAAAAACGTTAGTTTTTAAAAGTTCTTTTTGCATTGATATATGTCCCCTGGGGCAGGACCCGGGTCCCCAAACCTGTTTTATGACATTAACATGCATATTGGCCGTTGTAATGTTGGACTACCCAGGCCATAAACTGAAGGGAAAAGAGCTGTTTTTACCAGCTGGTATAGAATCAGTTGACGTGTCAAGCAGCTTTACTAAGCTTGCAATTAGGTGGGCGGTTGGAAGACACTTGTTTTTTTTTCAACTCCAGACGGTGGGGCTGAGGTTGGCAAGAGTTGCTTAATGTTTCATGGCTTCACCATGGTATCAAGTGGTTAAAGGGTATGTCAACCATGTTTAGTGCATCTCTGGAATACATGCACATTTTCCCATGTTTTATTCCTCTAAACACACAAGTACAAAAAAATATCTTATGCTCCAACTTTTCTCTTTGACTTGACAACACAGCCCTGAATTCCTTAACACGTGGTGTCAGCCCTGCCAACTTCCTTTCTGATGGATTACAAAGTACTAAAGATCTCTCCTCATCTCCTCCCCTCTCCATCTTCATAACCCCTCCTGTTTATGTCTATTATACCTTCTCTTCATCTCCATAACTCCTCCTTGTGCACAGGCATGGAGCACAGGAAGTTATCAGCTCACACGATTTCTGGGGGAAAAAAATGGATATAATTTTTGCACTTATTGAACAGATAAAACTAAACATTTTCAATGGTTTCTTTTTCAGACCAAAAGGGAGCAAATAAGGGAAGTTCATTGATAGGGTTTACATACACTTTCATTTCATGAGCCAGCAGGAGGTCTCCTGGGGCTTTAATCTGACATAGTGCCACGTCCGGCGCGTTTTGCGAGACCCAGCTCGCTCTTCAGGGGTAGATGCGTGTAAAATGTACCTAGGATGAAAAGATACCAATTACTTATGGCACTTAAAGGGGAGGGCCAGCCGGCAAAATTAAAATTAGAAGTCAGCAGCTACAAACACTGTAGCTGCTGACTTTTAAAAAGCAGACTTACCTGTCCTGGGTGCCTGCGATGTCGGCCGCCCGAGACCGATCGTCCCTCGGGTCTCGGTTCCCGGCGCCGCCATTCCAACTAAGGGAAACAGGCAGCGTAGCCTTGCTGGCTTCACTGCCCGTTTCCTACTGCGCATGTGCGAGCCGCGCATCGCTTTGTGAATGGGGAACGTGTTGTGTTGTGGGACACACAGTTCCCATAACACACCACGCCCCATTCACTAGAAGACGGCGCTAGGAGCAGAAGACAGAACAACTCCGCGGAACAGCAAGAGGCAGATTAGGACGATCTAGCAACAGCCATTTCTGGTAAGTAAAAAAAAAAATTTTTGATTTTTTTTTTTCTTTTAAATTTTTATTAACATTTTTATGAAGTTTTTTTTTTTTCAGGGTGGCCCTCCACTTTAAATGACCGCAGCATCTGAGGTCTGACAAGTGGTTGCAGAGGGAGCAGAAGCAGCTGGCACTAAGCATGGCAGCTGCTGTTATAAAGCTAAACTTTGGAGACACCAATCTTTCTGGATTTACTGCTCAGTGTCCTGGACCATACAGGGCATCCTGATAGACACTGCCGGAGAGTCCCAAGATGTTAGACACTGTCCATAATCCAGGACACCTGGCAAATGGGTTTGAAATTAGGCTTCCAGTGGGAGTGTCTTTTCTGAAAGGTGATTAGCTGAAAAGGGGAATAAGGACCTAGGCAGTCCTAAGCTTACTATACACTATGCAATCTGATTTTACAATCTCCTATAGATCTTCCACCAAATATGTAATGTAAGAGCCGGCACATTAACCACATGCAGACCGCCTGCCTGCAATGTACTGTGGACAGGCAGCCTGTACAGGCACAGTGACGTACTGGTACGTCGCTATCTGCTTCCAGGGTTAGGGCGCGTGCATGAGCGAGTTTCCCCATAGAAGTCAATGGAATTCAATGGAAATTAAGATAATTTGTACCGCATTGACTTCTATTGCATGCAATACCGCATGTGCCCAGAGGTGGGGGGGGGCGCCGAAGAACCTTGGAAATACTGGGGGACAGCTCGGCTGAACTCGAAAACTCTTGGAAAGGCTCGGAAACTGAGTATTTCTGAGGGTTTCCAAGTATTTCCGAGTGATTCCGAGTATTTCCGAACGGCTCAGAACCGTTCCGAGTGTCACCGGCGCCCCCGCACCTCTGGCCAAATTTGGTACTGCACACCCCATTAGCTTGAAGTCTACTCAACACTCACAAACTGAGTCTGGATTTTTTTTAAAAAGTTGCTTGTCTTTCAAAACGCTTGTTAACCGCGTAACTTGTTAACCAAGGTTCCACTGTATATATAGAAAAAAGAAAATTCCAGTATATATACCATAGTTTGCAGATGGTATAACTTTCACACAAACCAATCAATATACACTTATTGGGACTATTTTTTTTACCAAAAGCATGTAGCAGAATACATTTTGGACTAAATTTATGAAGAAATTAGCTTTTTTATTATTATTATTGCATATGTTTTATAGCAGAAAGTAAAAAACATTTGTTTTTTTTTCTAAACATTTTTGTCCTTTTTTCATTTATATATATAAAAAATAAAAAAACCCAGTGGTGATCAAATAGCACCAAAAAAAATCTATTTGTGAAAAACATGATATAAATTTAGTTTGGGTACAGTGTTGCATGACTGCACAATGACCAGTTAAAATAGCACAGTGCTGAATAGCAAAAAAAATGGCCTGGTCATGAAGGGGGTAAAACCTTCTGGAGCTGAGGTGGTTAAATACAAACTGAATGGATTGTTGATATTTGTCCTTATTTTACATAATTTTGGTAAGGTAAAGATGAACTCCAGGCTTGGACCAATGTACAGTATCTCACAAAAGTGAGTACACCCCTTACATTTTTGTAAATATTTTATTATATCTTTTAATGTGACAACACTGAAGAAATTACTGTATACTTTGCTACTATGTAAAGTAGTGAGTGTACAGCTTGTATAACAGTGTAAATTTGCTGTCCCCTCAAAATAACTCAACACACAGCCATTAATGTGTAAACCACTGGCAACAAAAGTGAGTACACCCCTAAGTGAAAATGTCCAAATTGGGCACAATTAGCCATTTTCCCTCCCCGGTGCCACGTGACTCGTTAGTGTTACAAGAAACCCCGGCCCTCCCACCCCCAAAATTGTCTGTCTACCTCCTCCAACAGTAGTCCTAACTCCCACCTTCTCATCCCAATCCCCCTGATTCCACAAGTCAGCCCCCCTCTTTCATGTGCCCTCTGGAATGCCCGCTCAGTCTTCAACAAACTAGCTTCTGTCAATGACCTTTTCCTCTCCAAATCCCTTAGTCCCCTTTCACACTGGGGCGTTTGTCAGGCGCTACAGCGATAAAAATAGCGCCTGTACAGCGCCTGAAAAAATACGGCCCCATTCACTCCAGTGTGAAAGCTGCGGAGGTGCTTTGCGGGGGGTTTTAACCCTTTTTTGGCGGGGGTTAAAACCGCACCGCTAGCGTCCGAATACCGCCGCTAAAATGACGGTAAAGCAGCGCTAAATATAGCGCTGCTTTACCGCCGACGCCGCTCCCGCCCCAGTGTGAAAGGAGCCTTAATCTATTTGCTATTATCGAAACCTGGCTCCAGGAATTCGACACTACTTCTCCAGCTGCCCTGTCCCACAGTGGCCTCCTCTGGACTCACTCTGCCAGTCCCAGTGGACGAAAAGGAGGTGGCGTCGAACTTCTCCTCTCCCCACAATGCACCTCCAGGTCCTTCCCACACCTCCCTCTCTTTCCCCCTGCTCTTTTTCAAAGTGCTTGTCTGAGGGTTGCAGTCATTTATCGGCCTCATGGACCAGTGTCATGCTTTCTGAATGACTTCTCTTCATGGCTACCCTACTTTCTCTCCTCTGAAGTACCTGCCATTTTCTAAGGTGACTTTAACATTCTAATCAATGTTAATACTGCAACCACTTCTCAACTACTCAACCTAACCTCCTCTTTAAACCTAACACAATGGACACAAACCACCACTCCACTCCAATGGCAATACTCTTGATCTCGTATTCTCCCATCGCTGCACTCCCTGCAACCTCTCTAACACACCCTTTCCTCTCTCTGATCACAACCTTATCTGTTTCACACCCTCCTTGTCTCCTACCTCCCATGTTGCCAACCCAGAAACCACTACCCGCACAAACCTTCACAACCTCAACCCTTCCCTTCTTCATTCTGCTACTGATGGCCTTTACAAAAAAAAGTCACACCCCTGTCCTGCCCAGACCTAACCACTTCCATCTACAACAACACGCTGTCATCCTCCCTAGACGTATTTGCTCCTCTTTCTACACGCAGAACCAGGCCCCATCTGTCACAACCCTGGCAAACAGACAACACCAAAAGTCTCAAGAGACACAGACATGCTCTTGAGCGAGCATGGTGTAAATCAAAATCCCTGCAAGACTTTACCCTCTACAAATCTGCCCTTCTCAAATACAACTCCTGCCTCCACACTGCTAAACAAACCTACTACCACACTCTCATTAAAACCCTCTCATCCAAACCTTGTCAACTCTTTTCGACCCTTAATTCCTTACTTCATCCCCCACTGCCCCCACCCACCAACTTGCTTACCTCTCAACAGATTACCAACCATTTCAAAAGCAAAATCGTCACAATTCGCAAGGTGATATCCAGCATTCAACTTCCTCCCGTACTCAACACATCAGGTCCAACACCATACTCAATACTCTCCTCCTTCTGCTGAGTTACCACCGATGAAGTTGATAAACTCCTCTTCGTGGCCCACCTCACCAACCAGTCCCCTGGACCCTGTACCCTCACAATTACTGCGAGCACCTTCCCACTCTATCCTAAACTCCCTAACCCACATCTTCAACCTCTCCCTCTCCTCCAGCACTTTTCCTCCCCCGCTCAAACACGCACTGGTTACCCCCATACGTAAAAAACCTTCACTAGACCCCACCTGTTTGAATAACTTAAGACCCATCTTCCTGGTCCTATTTGCCTCCAAGCTCATCGAACGCCTTGTCTATGACCAAATGGGTCGCTAACTCATGGACAACAACCTTCTTGACCCCCTACAGTCCAGCTTCCGTCCACAACATTCCACTGAAACTGCCCTACTAAAACTCACCAATGGCCTACTAACTGCTAAAACCAATGGCCATTACTTCATACTCATACTCTTAGACCTCTCTGCTGCCTTCGACACAGTTGACCACCTGTTCCTCCTCAGCAAACTACACTCCCTTGGCCTCATTGATTCTGCTTTATCCTGGTTCTCCTCCTACCTATCTCAGCGCACTTTCAGTGTATCTTACAACTCCATCTCCTCCGCTGCTCTTCCTCTTTCTGTTGGGGTACCCCAAGGCTCCGTCCTTGGGCCCCTCCTATTCTTCCTCTATACCTCTTCCCTGGGCCAGTTGATAACCTCCCATGGCTTCCAATACCACCTCTACGCCGATGACACCCAGGTCTACCTCTCCACTCCTCAACTCACCCCCTCGACCTCCTCATGATTCTCACCTAACCTCCGCAAAATCTCCAGAATTTGACCCTTCCTGACTAATGACACCACAAAGCAAATTATTCACTCCTTGATTATTTCCTGCCTTGACTACTGCAACTCTCTTCTTAATAGCCTACCCTTACACAGGCTATCCCCCCTTCAGTCTATTATGAATGCTGCTAGACTAATACAACTCACTAATCGATCCGTGACTGCTGCCCCTTTCTGCCAATCCCTTCACTGGCTTCCCCTACCCCACCATATAAAATTCAAAATGCTAACCACAACATACAAAGCCATCCACAACATCTCCCCCAGCTACATCACCAACCTCATCTGCAGAAATGAGGATCTAAAAAAAATGATTGTTGCTCTACATGAAGATGGCCTAGGCCAGTGATGGCGAACCTTGGCACCCCTGTTGTTTTGAAACTACATTTCCCATGATGCTCATGCACTCTGCAGTGTAGTTAAGCATCATGGGAAATGTAGTTTCAAAACATCTGGGGTGCCAAGGTTCGCTATAAGAAGATTGCCAAGACCCTGAAACTGAGCTGATGAAGATGCAAATTAAGGACTCTGAACGGCCGCACGGTGGCCAAGACCATACAACGGTTTAACAGGACAGGTTCTACTCAGAACAGGCCTCGCCATGGTCGACCAAAGAAGTTGAGTGCACGTGCTCAGCGTCATATCCAGAGGATGTCTTTGGGAAATAGAGGTATGAGTGCTGCCAACATTGCTGCAGAGATTGAAGGGGTGGGGAGGGTCAGCCTGTCAGTGCTCAGACCATAAGCCGCACGCTGCATCAAATTGGTCTGCATGGCTGTCGTCCCAGAAGGAAGCCTCTTCTAAAGATGATGCGCAAGAAAGCCTGCAAACAGTTTGCTGAAGACAAGCAGACTAAGGACATGGATTACTGGAGGTTGATAGCTGGTCAGAGGGATGATAGTGATGAGATGGCACTTCTGGCAGCACATGTGCATATAGATGCCAGGCCGACCATGTAACACGCCTGCATATTGATTCAATGTCAACGTTTGTATACTTATTTATTATTGGTAATTTAACCACTGCCATCTGTGTACTGTCCCTCTGTGTCAAATTCCTTCAGGACTTGATTGTATGTAGCACTGGCATTAACAACCCTTTTTTTGGGTGCACAGTCATCTTGGCCATCCTCGTAATACAACTGTCACTTCCCTTATCATTGTGTATCCAACATCCTCCCATACTCCTCCGCTTACTCCTCCCCCTCACCATTCACAAGTCAGCTTGAGGAGTATAGGCTCAGGTCTGACGAAGAAGTCGCAAATGCCCCGAAACGCATTACCGCCCTTTTCTCCCCACTGACGCCATCAGCCTTGTGTGTCCCGCAGTGAACACGGGCTTCTCTGCTGCCTCCTCTCTCCAGCATGTACGGCTCTACACTGCTCTATACCACCGTGCCGAGGATGGACACATGCTGATTTTACCATGTTTTTTAACATTCAACGATCTTGTAAGTGCTTTTAACCCTTCGTGCACTTTATAAAATTTTGCATACTTCACTTATAGGCGCCTTTTTTTTCCTTTTTGTACCCTCCCTTCGGAGACTGGTCCGCAGGGCAGTATTCCATCATGATAAGGACCCCAACACACACCTCCAAGACAACCACTGCCTAAAAAAGCTGAGGGTAAAGGTGATGGACTGGCCAAATATGTCTCCAGACCTAAACCCTATTGAGCATCTGTGGGGCATCCTCTAATGAAAGATGGAGGAGCACAAGGTCTCTAACATCCACCAGCTCTGTGATGTCGTCATGGAAGAGTGGTGGAAGTGCAGTGCTGGAAAATATGGTGGCCACACAAAATATTTACACATTGGGCCCAATTTGTACATTTTCACTTAAAGGTGTACTCACTTTTGTTACCAGCGGTTTAGACATTAATGGCTGTGTGTTGAGTTATTTTGAGGGGACAGCAACTTTACACTGTTATACAAGCTGTACACTCACAACTTTACATTGTAGCAAAGTGTCATTTCTTCAGTGTTGTCACATGAAAAGATAGAATAAAATATTTACAAAAATGTGAGGGGTGTACTCACTTTTGTGAGATACTGTAACTATGTATATACCATACCTGGCAATCAAACGCAGCCACTGTGCCCATCAATTGCAGCCACTGTGCATCAATTGCAGCCACTGTGCCATCAAATGCAGCCACTGTGCCCATCAAAAGCTGCCACTGTGCCCATCAAATGCAGCCACTGTGCTCATCAAATGCTGCCACTGTGCCCATTCTGTGCCATCAAATGCTGCCACTGTGCCCATCGAATGCTGCCACTGTGCCCATTGAATGCCGCCATTGTGCCCATCAAATGCTTCCACTGTGCCCATCAAATGCTGCCACTGTGCCATCAAATGCCACCACTGTGACCCCCCCCGCCAACTTGCCATCTGCCTGACACTTGCCCTGTCTCAGTGGGGCAGCGGGTGATGGCGGCGAGCAGTGTCCTCCATGCGTTTCCTCTCGTCCTCTCCTCCAGATAGGCCTGCAATCACAGCACCTGCTGTTTCAGCCAATCATGTGACGGGTAACAGACCCGAGCACCTGACTGGCGGAGAGGCAGTTCAGTAATAGGAAAGCAAATATTCATTCGCTTTTCTAACACACCTGGGTGGACTGCGAGTGCCAAGCATGGCACTTACAGTTCACCTATTTTGAAGCCTATGGCTCTAATTAGGTGCTTCAAAAACACCCCCCGCAGCTGTAATTCAGGCGTCGGGTGCCTGAAAAGGGGCTGGGCGCTTGCATAGGGGGTGGCTACAGCGGCCATGGATAGATTCATGCAATGCATGAATCTATCAATCTACATAGAGGGGACATTGAAGCCCTATATAGTACTATCCCCAATGAGAAAGGCCTTACGTTAGTACATCATTTGTTTTACAATCTATTCAACATGAATCACAATATAACAAATTAATTTTGGCATCTCTCAAATTCATACTTCGACACAGTACTTTTTCCTTCAATGACTTCCACTTCCTCCAGGTGCAGGGGGTGGCTATGGGGACATGCTGCGCTCCCTCATATGCCAAGCTGTACCTGAGGGACTGGGAATGCCTGTTGTTAGCCAATGACACACTGTCTGTATATATGGATCATGTCCTAGCATGGTACCCCTATATAGACAACGTTTTCCTAATTTGCGAGCTGTATCCCAAACCCATGGCGGGAAACTCACTATTACACGCATCTAGTTTTCACCCTAAACCCTTATGCCCCGTACACACGGTCGGAAATTCCGTCCACAAATTCCGTCGGATTTTTTCCGACGGATTTTGTCCGACACTGGTGTTGCATACATACGGTCGGACAAAGTTGTCGGAAAACCCGATCATCCTGAATGTGGTGACGTTCGTTGCGTACGACGAGACTACGTAGAGGCTAGTAGCCAATAGCTTTGGTCTTGTAATGTGATCTGAGCATGCGTGGCACTTTGTCTGTCGGAATTTGCTACACACGATCGGAAAAAGTCTGATAGGACTTTGTTGTCGGAAAATTTGAGAGCAGGACCTCAAACGATGGAGCCCACACATGGTCGGAATTTCCAACAACATGGTCCGATAGGACATTTTCCTTCTGAAAATCCGACCGTGTGTACGGGGCATAACTTGCATCTATCCCTTACAGTCAATATTTAATTGCTCAGACGACACTAGATTTAAAAAAGAAGCCGATATCTTAAGAACTAGACTTCTTGAGAGGGGGTACTCCATTACCTGTCCCAAGAAAGCCTATAGAAAGACATTAAACTTATCTCATCGAGATTTACTTTCTGCCCAAAAACAACATTCAAATTATGACACAACGAGGATCATTACTACGTACTCTACTCAACACAAACAAGTCAGGCACATCTTGAGCAGGTACTGGCACCATGGATTCCTTGCTTGCTCCTTTTGTGCCTGACTTGTCAGCTGTCGCCTATAGGAGGGCTCCATCCGTGGGCGATAAATTAGTGTCTAGTGAATATAAGGCTACTAAAGGTGATATATGTAAAACCTTAGGACCTTCCCATGTCCCATCCATTGGGAAAACCATCAGAGCTTTTTCCGACGAGAATTCCGATCGTGTGTATGCGGCATTAGTCTGCTTTGTGTCTCTATACTGTGAACCTCCCTATGTAAGAATTTATACAGCCATGAATACAATACAGTTTACTGTGTACAACCATCTGCTCAGTCTTTATTATGTATTGCAGTGTGATTAGGCAGGGATTGCATTGGCGACTGTCATTTTGCATAAAGTATTCATATTGGATTAAGTATTACACTTCGGCTCAGCACTATCTAAAAAACTCTTCTCTATCCCTTCACAGGTAATCTATGCTGACTCCAAATTCCACCTTTACTGCAACTGCTTCATTGTTTTAAACATGCTTAAATGGTAATCTAGGCTGCCTTCAAATTATTTACCTTTGTCCATTTTACTGTGATGTTTGTTTTTGTTTTCTTATTGTCCATAACTAAATTATGAGCTGGTTTTATCTTTATAGCCATGATCCCCTGCTCTCTTGCTGTATCTTTTAGTCTGTCTTTGGTGTGAGAAGTTCGTTCTGTCAGCCATGTGTTCCTCCTATGCAATCCTGGCTGATTAATTGGCAATAATACTCCCACCCAACTTTATAAATGTAGGCCTCCTCTAGGGGATGCCCAGGCAGGGGGTGCACAGGCAGGGATTGCATTGGCAACTATCATTTTGGATAAAGTATTCATATTGGATTAAGTATTATGCTGCGTACACACGGTCGGAATTTCCGATGGAAACAGACCGATGGGAGCTTTTCATCGGATTTTCCGACCGTGTGTATGCCCATCGGTGTTTTTCTGTCGGAATTTCCGACGGACTTTGGATTGAGAACCTGTTTTTAATTTTTCCAACGGAAAACCTTTCTATCGGATTTTCCGATCGTGTGTATGCAATTCCGACATGCAAAATTCCGACGCATGCTCGGAAACAATTTAACGCATGCTCAGAAGCATTAAACTTCCCTTTTATAGTGCAGTCGAACGTGTTGTATGTCGTGGTGTTATTGACCGAATTTGGTGTGACCGTGTGTAGGCAAGACAGTTTGAACGGAATTCCATCGGAATTCCGACGGGAAAACCATCAGAGCTTTTTCCGACGAGAATTCCGACCGTGTGTACGTGGCATTACACTTCAGCGATTGCACAAAGTGAAAATCTACAACAGACTACTGCAACACACTAAACAGACTACAGGTGTCCTGATTCCCCATAGACCATCTCTCATTCAGTCTGCTTCTCAAGCTCTGTATCATGCACGTCCTACTTTTCCTTCTCACAGTTGCATCCTCTCTCCTTAAACTTTCTCTCCTTCACCCCTCTTCACCCCACAGCTTATATATATCACCCTCACTCCTGTCTTCACCGTATTACTGCTCTCATCAGCTCCTGCTGATTTTGAACCCACATACCAATAAAACCTCCAGGACACTGAGAAGTGTCCCCCCCCATAAGTCACACTCCCATATCACCTCTCTCACCCTTCTGCTTCTCCTAATGTCTGGAGATATTTCTCCAAATCCTGGACCGACATCATTTAACTTTGGCCAACATACCCAGCACCCCTTATCCTCTGCCAGAAGCCGCAATCTACACAATCTCATTTCTATGCCTCTTCTGCCTAAAACCAGCCTTCCCTTTTCCTGTCCCCTTTGGAATGCCCGCTTGGTTTGCAACAAACTTACCATCATCCATATTTATCACAAACTCCTTCAACCTACTTGCAATTACGGAGACATGGATTCAAGAATCTGACTTTCCTTCTCCTGCTGCCCTCTCCCATGGTGGCCTTGTGTGAACTTACTCTCCCAGGCCTAGTGGATGGAAAGGAGGTGGTGTTGGAATCCTCTTATTCCCTTAAAGCACTTTTCAGGTTTTTCATTCACCCCCCTCTCTGTCCTTCTCCTCATTTGAAGCTCACTGTATTCGTCTATTTTCTTCAGTTTTGTTGAGAATTGGTGTGATCTATCGGCCTCGTGGACCGGTATCAAGCTCCCTTTACGACTTCTCTGCCTGGCTACCTTTCTTTCTCTCTTCTGAAATCCCAACAATCATTCTTGGTGACTTCAACATCCCTGTTAATCTTAACACTCCTGCTACTTCTAAATTTCTGAACCTAACCTCCTCTTTTGGCCTGAATCAATGGACAAACGCTTCTACTCACCCTGTTGGCAACTGCCTTGACCTCATATTCTCCTACCTATGCACTCCGTACAACCTCTCCAATATTCCTTTTCCTCTCTCAGATCACCACCTTATTAGTTTCACTCTCTCCTTGTCTTCCTCATCTTTGCCTTCCAACTACCAAACAATTACCCGTAGAAACCTTTGCCATCTTAACTCTTCTCTTCTCTTCTTTTTTCTGCTACAGATTGTCTCTATGCCAAAATCTCATCCTTGTCCTGCCCCAACCTGGCCACTTCTATCTACAACAGTTCACTGTCATCCATCCTGGATACCTTGGCCCCCCTCACTATGCACAGAATCAGGCCCCGAACGCTAAAACCCTGGCAGACAGACGTTACCAAAAGCCTCAAAAAACAGAGCCGTGCTCTTGAGCGCCTGTGGCGTAAGACAAAGTCACAGCAAAATGTCCGCCAATATAAATCCACCCTCCAAAAATACCATTCCTGTCTCCACGCTGCCAAACAGACTTACTTTATCACTCTCATTAACACCCTCTCACGCAGTCCCCGTCAACTCTTTTCTACCTTTAACCACTTCCAGACCACCACACGCCGATACACGTTCCTAACTTTTAAGAGGAATATCGTTGTTATAGCAGCAGCTAGCTGCCATAACCCCGGTATCCACTTCTTCAATGGGCAGTCCGGTTTCGGATAATAGTGGTCTCTGTGGCGGATTCGCCGCAAGATCACTTTTATCGGCTGCGGGAGAGGGCCGCTGCTCTCCGGTACCCCCCCCCCTTTACCGGAGCTGTCAGTAGTGGCGGAGGCGATCGGATGCTTCTCCTTCCTGGGTATGGAGATGAGTGAGGGGAAGATGGCCTCCACCCGTCTCCATACCATTGCAGGGCCAAAGCGACGTCAAATTATTGCATTTTAGTGTAAATATGAGATGTGAGGTCTTTTTGACACCAGATCTCATATTTAAGAGGTCCTGTCATGCTTTTTTTTCCCTATAACAAGGGATGTTTACATTCCTTGTAATAGGAATAAAAGTGACACAGTTTTTTCTTAAAAAGAACAGTGTAAAAATAAAAAATAAAAGGTAAAATAAATATAAAGTAAAAAAAAATAAAGTAAAAATAAAGAAAAGAACACATATGTGAGTAGCGCCCACATATGAAAATGGTGTTTAAACCACACACGTAGGGTATCGCAGCGATCGGTAGAGCGAGAGCAATAATTCTAGCCCTAGACCTCCTCTGTTACTCAAAACATGCAACCTGTAGAATTTTTTAAAACATCGCCTATGGAGATTTTTAAGGGTAAAAGTTTGTTGCCATTCCACCAGCGGGTGCAATTTTGAAGCGCGACATGTTGGGTATCAATTCACTTGGCGTAACATTATCTTTCACAATATTAAACAATTTGGGCTAACTTTACTGTTGTCTTATTTTTTTAATCAAAAAAGTGTATTTTTTCCAAAAAAAGTGCGCTTGTAAGACCGCTGCGCAAATACGCTGTAAAAGAAAGTATTGCAACGACCACCATTTTATTCTCTAGGGTGTTAGAAAAAAAATGTATAATGTTTGGGGGTTCTAAGTAATTTTCTAGCAAAAAAAATGTTTTTAACTTGTAAACAACAAATCTCAGAAAGAGGCTCGGTCCTTAAGTGGTTAATGCTCTACTTCGTCAGCCATTACCTCCACCCACTAACTTACTCAATGCCCAGGAGATTGCTAATCACTTCAAAAATAAGATTGAGACAATTCTTCTCGAGATCTCCTTCACTCTACCGATATCTCCCTCACTTTACACTCTTTGTCCTCCTGTACAATCCAAACTCTTGTTTAACCCAACTACCACAGAGGAAGTCAATAAACTTTTTTCTAATGCCCACCTACCCTCCTGCCCACTGGACCCCGTTCCTTCTCAAATACTACGGTCACCCTCTGACTCTATCCTATAATCTTTAACTCTTATCTTCAACCTCTCTCTCTCTACTGGCATCTTCCCCAACCCTCTGAAACATGCACTAGTCACTCCCATACCAAAAAAGGCCTCACTGGACCCCACCAATCTTAACAACCTAAGACCCATCTCCTTACTCCCTTTTGCCTCCAAACTCCTTGAACGTTTAGTCTACAACCGACTGAGCGACCATCTCGTTAAGAATAATCTTCTTGATCCCCTTCAGTCCACAGCACTCCACAGAAACTGCTCTCCTAAAACTCACAAACGACTTACTAACAGCTAAAACCAACGGTCATTATTATGTACTCTTACTCTTGGACCTCTCCGCTGCCTTTGATACAGTTGATCACCCCCTCCTCCTCAAAAAACTCAATTTGCTTGGTATCCATGGCTGTGCTCTCCGTTGGTTCGAATCTTACCTATCTCACTGCACCTTCAGTGTCACTTACAACTTTACTTCCTCCTCTCCAACACCTCTTACCGTTGGGGTCCCCAAGGTTCTGTCCTTGGACCTCTACTATTCTTGATCTACACATCCTCCCTGGGTCAGCTGATAGTCTCCCATGGCTTCCACTACTATTTGTATGCTGATGACCCCCAAATCTATCGCTCTACCCCTCAGCTGACCCCATCAGTCTCCTCACACATCACTGATTTACTAACAAACATATCAGCCTGGACGTCACACCACTTCCTCAAAATGAATCTATCTAAATCCGAACTCATAATATTTCCTCCCCCATGTGCCCCTTCCCCTGACTTCTCTGTCAAGATCAACAGCACAACTATCAGTCTGTCCCCACATGCCAGGGTGCTAGGGGTAACCCTCGACTCTGAACTGTCCTTTCAGGCCCACATCCAATCCCTGTCCAAATAATGCCGCCTTAGCCTCCACAACATCTCTAGAATACGCTCCTTTTTAACCAATGACACCACCAAGCTTCTAATTCGCTCCCTGCTCATCTCTCACCTCGACTACTGCAACTCACTCCTCATTGGATTACCTTTACATACACTATCCCCCCTTCCGTCCATAATGAATGCTGCTGCAAGACTCATCCACCAACCGTTCAGTGTCCTCCACCTCTCTGTGCCAATCCCTGCACTGGCTTCCACTCACCCAACGAATAAAATTCAAAGTACTAACAATAATTTACAAAGCCGTCCACAACTCTGCCCCCAGCTACATCACTAACCTAGTCTCAAAATACCAACCAAGCCGCTCTCTTCGGTCCTCTCAAGACCTCCTGCTCTCTAGCTTCCTTGTCACCTCCTCCCATGCTCGCCTTCAGGATTTCTCCAGAGTTTCTCCTATTCTTTAGAACTCCCTACCCCAATCTGTCCGACTGTCCCCTAATCTATCCATCTTTAGATGATCCCTGAAAACCCTTCCCTTTAAAGTGGTTGTAAACCCTTTACAAACCACTTTGACCTACAGGTAAGCCTAGATTAAGGCTTACCTGTAGGTCCAATAAATATCTCCTAAACCTACATGGTTTAGGAGATATTTAGAAAAAAAACAGGCATCGCTGTCTACGGGGGCTTTGTTCTCAGGTAAGTTATTCATAATGAGCTAGTATGCTATGCATACTAGCTCATTATGCCTTTGCCTTGCAGGTTCCGTTTTTTTTTTTGAAGAAGAAGAAGAAGGCTTTACTTCCTCTTTAAAGAAGCTTATCCTGCTTCTAACTAATACACTGTTTTACTTTCTCCATCAGCTCATCCCCCACAGCTATTACCTTTTGTATCAATTGACTCTCCCTCCTAGATTGTAAGCTCTAATGAGCAGGGCACTCTGGTTCCTCTTGTACCAAATTGTAATGTAACTGTAATGTCTGCCCTAATTTTGTCAAGCGCTGTGCAAACTGTTGGCGCTATATAAATCCTGTATAATAATAAATAATAATAATTATCATGCAATTATGTTTACATTTCAGATAAGAATAAAGTCACCCAAAATTTAAATCTCACCTGATGAAGGAATAAATACCGATAATTACGAAACATGTTGGTATTCATGCAAGAAATTTCCATGGAGTGACCATAGCCTCACTCTGGCAGTACCTGGATATAATTGCTCTCTTGGGTTTGACATTTTATATACATGTACTATTTGTTTCATTTGTATATTTTTTTATATTTTAACACAATTGCCTATATGGCTATGTTTACATTTTCTACTATATTGTGTACCCAATAAAAGTGGCAATGTGTTGCCTTTTATTTACTTTTTCTATCAGATTTTCTGTCTCAAATGTCCAAGGGGGCTGTCCCTATTGCATATTGATGCATGTCCTTTTCCTGTGTATATATAGGATGTTGGCAATGTGATACACTTGATTCCCAAAAATATTTTCTCCTACGCTACCAACTGTATGTGGCACTGCAGGGGTGGGGGATAGTATAGCAGGGGTGGAGGCATCACATAACCAAATGCATCAGTTTTCACAACTTCCACAAGATAAATTATCTTCTATTTGTCTCTGTGTATTTAGCTAATTGGTCAGATGCCCTTTATACAGTAAGCCAAGATTTCTTTACAGAATTTAATATAAAATATTATTTTTAGGGCTGTTACTGATTAAAATTAAATTAGGATTTTTTTTTTAATCGACTAATTTTGATTAATTATAACGCACATACAGATCCAACTACTTTTATCTGATCTCCTTGCATTGTAACTCTGCATTAGTCAGTGATAAGTGCGGTATACACTATATACAATCACCCGACACTAGTTAGTTTCCAAAATCCATGACTTAACTTCACAGTTCACACAAATACATTTTAAATTCAAACTGTAGAACTGACGTAAGTCATTTTTTTTTCCCACAGTAGCGCGACAATCCCTCCACCTCCAGTCTAACTAATCACTCTCACCTTATGGCATGGACCCCTGTGCAAACAGGTGGTCATGCAAGCAGGTATGAAAAGGGTTAACACGCTCCATAAACTTCTCTCACGTCTCCTTAGATCTCAGCAAGGATGCCAGGTCATGTGTAGAAAGAAAAGATCTAAGTGCTAAGTATAAGATTACATTTTTGTGTTCAAACACAAACTACTCACATAAAGATGATAAAAACAGAGCATGTAAATTCGACAATCGCGTTAGTTCCGTAGGGCAGCAGCGGGTAACGTCATGCGTAGCTCCTCCCCAGTACGTGACACGTTACCGGACTCCTCCCCCTTCCCTTCGTTAGCAGACGGAGGCACTTGGGGAAGGGGGAGGAGTCCGGTGACGTTGATGTCCGTGACGTCACCGGATCTCCGACGGAACTCCCTGAAGACCCGGAAGCCGGCGGAGAGGTGAGTACCGATCAAAATAATTTTTGATTGATCAAAAAAAATTACGATTAATCAAGGATGTAATCTTCGATTTCCACAGCCCTATAAAATATGTTTTAAGTATAGATTACATTTATGCTATCTGGTTGGTGAGCAGCTGTATAAAGAGCACGTCCCGTACTCTATAAAGACTATTTCCTCTATTATAGTGGAAGCCTGGAGATGTAATACAACCTCAGAGCAGCTGCATCGTGCAAGGATGGAAAACAAATCCACATACAGCAGTGTCTCTCCTTTAAATAGTGGAGTATAATTAGCAATGGATGCATCATAGTTTGGCTTCCCTTGTTTTGTCTGGAATCTATCTTAAAAGAGTCTATAAGTCATGAATCAGTGATAGTGAATCGCCCAGCCAGAATGGATGTCAGTTCATGCAGTTAAACGATGATTCCTGAGGCAACCCCAGGTCCACCCAAACTGATTATTGTGCAATGAGTGATCTAGCTCTGGGGTGGGGTGGTAATAATAAGGTGCATATGGAGATAGATAGATAGATAGATAGATAGATAGATAGATAGATAGATAGATAGATAGATAGATAGATGTTTTGTGAGACATTATTTTTTTTGGACATAGAAGAACATTATTTTTTGGTCATTGTGCAGCCTTATACTGTAGTGATTATTATTATTATTACTATCATTATTGTTTTAATAAAGATCTTTATATACAGTGTGTGCTTTTATATACTATTTTACTTTTTTAACCTCCCTGGCAGTATTATTATTTCAGATTTTTGATGCTCAAAGCGATACAATGGAAATTTGGCCTTTTATATTGTAGGCCTGTAAATCTTAGGAATAACACACTTAAATCTGTCCAAACAAGAGTCAAGTAGACATCCCGCGTATGATAAAGTTTGAAACACGAAATCACAAATTATAATAAATAACTATAAATAATTATAACAAATAACAATATAATAATAATAAAAATGATTCAATAATGTAATCAAATCAAAAACACTGAAATTTGCTCAGTTGCAGAATTGTCATTGCCATTACTTTCAGTGTTTGATGACGGATTTCCCCACAAATCACTATCGCTCAATTCTGCAAGTGATTTTAATTTATTATCGCTGTTTTCTAGCTGGTCTGGTTTTGGTTGCTATGGACAATCTCCAGTTTCTAAGCAGAACAAACTGTATTTATAATGTAAAACTGCATGCAGGGCACTGGACAAACCACTAGGGACAAAAGGGATGTGAAATAATCTGTAAAATTACAGTGTACTGTATGTATTGTGTGTTTCACTTTTTGAATTTAGATAAATTGAAGGTAGTGAATAATAAATTAAAACTAAAGTGCAAAAGTGCTCTGTGGAGAAATCACTTAATCACACTGACAAGAGACAACGGAAACGCATAAAATGTAAACGTAAAGTAAAGTGCATACCGTGCATAAATGAAATAGGCAACTTCTTTTAGTGAAAAAACGCATATAAATGTAAACGCAAAATAAAGTGCACATCATGCATAGATGAAATCAACAACTTCTTTAGGTGCAATAAATATATAAATAAGTTGATAGTAACAATCAATATGATAAATGCTAAAAGAATAAGTCCGGTGGAAAAAATAAATAATTTTGTGATAGTAAATCCGTGGACCAGTCCCTTTTTCAGCTAGGGGTAAGGTGCATCTTATAGTGACATGAGTGTCAGTCCAATAGGCAAAATATATATAAAGTGCTGGTGCTGGTGATCACTCTCTGAAGTGCAGTGCTGGTAATGGGTGGCTTCTGATCTTCTGTGAAGCTAGATATATGGATGTCCCCATACCTTACTGCTGTAAGGTAACAGCATGTGTGTAAAATCTTTCTCGTGGAACCGCTGTGTATCCCCAGGTCAGCGTCCCCAAAAAAAGGCTCTCTCCAATGCAGCTGGTGTGCGTATCCTAATGGGCAGGTGGCGTCCCCTTTAACCTTGTTGTAGTAGGTGAACCTCACAGATAGGGCAAGAGGGATGCACGATAGTGTAGTATTTCGATATAATTTTTTTTTGAAAAATCTTTTTATTGAGTTTTTAGAAAACAGTACAATACATGCATACGAACAAATATACATACAAAACATACATAAAACAGTATAGTGCAGTACAGTCCTACCTGCACTTATACATCAACCCAAAGTGGGCAACCTACCACAACCTGTGGCTAATGAACTAACGTAGTTCACAATGCCCCCCCGTCCTACCCTCCCCCCCCCCCCCCTTTCCCCCCCCCCAACCTTGCGTGCAACTCGATACTTTTTGAGTGTACCATGTAATAATGCAGTAAATTTAACCTAAGCCCACCATGCCAACCCTACTTAAAGGTGGGGTAGAGACTGCCTTCTGATGTGCCTTCAAATGCAGGTAGTAGTAACTACTCTATGGTAAAGCATTACATTGTCAGACATGTTATATAGATTGGCGTCTAACTATTGTTCCTATCAACCCACAGTGTCCGAGGAGTCTAACCAAGGTTGCCAGACTTTATAGAACTTCTTCTCACAGCCTCTGGATCTATATGTCGCTTTGTACAGGGGGATAACTTTATTCATTAAACCCTTCCAGAATGACAGAGTAGGAGCCTCCATCTTTTTCCACTTCAGTAGTATGGCCTTTCTGCCATAGAAGAGGCCAATGTTCAGAAATGTACGATGGGCCCTCGAAGGAACGACCTCCTCCACAAGGCCGATCATACACACCCTAGGTGATTTGGGTATAGGTATACTCAGCACCTCCGTCAAACAATCAGTAATACCCGACCAAAATGGTTGTATTTGTGAGCAGCTCCAGAATATATGTTCGGCATCCGCCGGAGAATGGTCGCAGCGCCAGCAGAGGCTACTGGATGTGGTGTAAATTCGAGCTAGCCTAGCTGGTGTGAAGTAGACTCGGTGCAAAAATTTAAAGTGTATTAATCTATCCCTCGCCGAGACCAGGTGTTTAAAAGGATGGTCCCACATGTCATCCCAATCTTCCCCTTGAATATCTGCAATCTCACTCTCCCATTTCCTCCTACATTTGGCTAAACCAGGGGGGGTCTTTTTGAAAAGAGATTTATATACTGTGGAGAGAGGTTTGGCCAAGTCCTCTGAAGTCAGCAAAGACTCCAGGTCCGAGGGCAAATACTCAATACGCAGGCCTAAAAATTGAACCTGAAAGGCATGGCGCAGTTGCATATAGCGGAAAAAATAGGTATTCGGAAGGTCGTGTCTAGCTTTCAGCTGGTCAAAGGTACAGAGTTCCCCCTCTATGGTAATGTCTTTTAGCAGTTTGATACCCTTACATGCCCAGATCCCTGGGTCCGGAAACGAGAAAAAATGTGGGAATTTCGGGTTCATCCACAGGGGGGCCGATGGAGTAACCCCGTCATAACTAGGTGACGTCAGAGTAGTAGTGACCTCCCAGGCCCTGATAGTAGCCTTCATGGAGCTCGTCAAGGGTAGACATGATTTTGTACCCCTGTATAATGCTAGTCGTAGACTTTCGTAGGAGCCCAGCAGTGCCGCTTCAACAACCGTGGCAGAGTCGCCGTCCTCCGCCGTTAGCCATTTCCTGGCAACCACCATTTGGCCTGCCAAATAATATTTTTGCCAGTCCGGCAGTGCTAGGCCCCCTTGTCCCCACGGTTCCTGCAGTGACTTTATACTTATACGAGGTGATTGTGGTGCCCAGATAAATGACCCTATGATGCTATCAAGTGACTTGAAGAAGCTTCTTGGTACCCATACAGGAGAATGACGAAGAAAATATAAAATCACTGATAAAAATTTCATTTTGATAAGACTAACCCGTCCTATCAGAGAGAGCGGGAGATTCTTCCAGGTCACTGTCATCTGTTTTAGTCTATTTATCAGTGGAAGAAGGTTGATGGTCATATAGTCCTGTATGTTGGCCGTAATTTTTACCCCCAGGTATGTAATGGTGGAGATCCATCTAAGTGGAAGGGTATCGTCTCTGTGCGCCTCTGCCTTCGAGCCTAGGGGTAGAATTGACGACTTGCTCCAGTTCGCCCGGAGTCCTGAGAATAGGGCAAATTTATCTAGTACCTCCAGAGCTGCTTTTAGTGATGGCCCAGGGTCTCTCAGGAACAGAAGCATGTCGTCAGCATATAATGCAACACATTCGGCTATACTGCCCACCCGGATTGCTCCCACCTCTCTCGATTGCCTGAGGGCTCTGGCTATAGGTTCCATCATTAGCGAGAAGAGGAAGGGGGAGAGGGGACAACCTTGTCTCGTTCCCCTCCCAATCTCGAAGTAGTCTGAGACCATGTTACCCAGCCTGATCGCCGTCCTTGGGGCGCTATAAAGTAGCGCTATCCACTGACGGAAACCCGGGCCGAATCCCATGATCCCTAGGACCGCGTGCATATATTGCCAATCTACCGAATCAAAGGCTTTCTCTATATCTATAGAAACCACAATCTTTTCTGGGAACTCTGAGTCTCCTAGTTGTATGTGCGTGAAAAGTCTTCTAAGGTTCGTATCTGTCGACATACCTGGCATAAATCCAGTTTGGTCAATGTCAACCAGAGTCGAAATGACCCCAGCCAACCTTGAGGCCAGTACCTTGGCCAGAATCTTTAGGTCAGTGTTGAGCAGTGCTATAGGACGATACGAGGAGCACTCCAAGGGGTCCTTGCCCGGCTTCAAGAGAAGGACCATGTAAGCCTCCATCATTGAGGCCGGCAAAGCTCCCTGTTCACTGCAATGCAAGTACAGTAGGTTTAGTCTGACAGCTAGTTGCGACTTAAAAGTTTGATAGAAGTCTGCGGGGAATCCGTCTGGACCCGGGGTTTTATGGGGCGGAAATGCGGCTATAGCCGCCTCGATTTCCATCACCGAGATGGCCTGGTCTAACAAGGCCCTGTCAGTGTCAGACAGTTGCGGAATGGAAAGGCTCGCCAGCAGCCCCTCCAGTTCCAATTGGTCATACGGGGCTATCGGGGTATATAATGATCGGTAAAAATGGGTGAATTCTGCCATGATACCTTCCGGTTCTGTAACCCTCTCCCCCCTTCTACCATTAATTGCTGGAATGCTAACAGGTATCCTATGCTCAGCTGCCAGGTTGGCCAGTAACTTGCCGTTTTTATCCCCTTCAGCGAAGATTGTTTCTGCTTTCTGTCTAAGTTCAGTGTGTGCCAAATTATCAAAGTGTAGAGCCACCGATCTCCTAACTGTTAGTAGATCCCTATAGCTGGCCTCCGAGGGGGAGTCCGCGTACTGTTGAGCAGACTCCCTCTCTTTGGCCAGCAAAAGTTCACCTTCTGCGGAGCGGTCTTTCTTAGCGGCTTTTATAGCTGAAATACACTCGCCCCTAGAGACAGCCTTAAAGGCGTCCCAAACAATGTGCGGGTCTGCCGACTGTTCATTTGTTACCCAAAAGGTGTCCATTGCAGAGTGCATCTGTGCTACTACCTGATCTTCTTGCAGCCAGCCGGAGGCCAGTCTCCAGCCCCCTCCCCTACCACTCGTTGGGAGTGTCAATGTGATTTGTAGTGGGTTATGATCCGAGGTGCCTCCAGCCAAGTATTCAGCGGCATAGACATGTTTAAGAATAAGAGAATTTCCAAAGGCCAGATCTATTCTGGCCGAAGATTTATGTGTAGAGGAAAGATGCGAGTACGCCACCTCCCCTGAATGTTTCCACCTCCATACCTCCGTTAAGTTGGCCATGGACACCCAGGAGCACAAATCCATTGAAACCGGCCTGGACACATTAGAGGAGTCCAGTGCCGAGTCTAAAATGGCATTGTAGTCACCTAAGATCAGCAAGGGGAGGTCCAAATATGGTGCTAGGACCACCCACAAATCATAGAGTAACTGTACTTTAAAAGGTGGAGGCATATAAATGTTCACCAATAACAACTTCCTACATGTTATCTCAATCACCAAAGCCACATATCGTCCCCCTGGGTCAATAACCACCTGATGTATAGTGCACGCAATGGCCTTACTAATCAAGATGGTGGTACCCCTGGCATAGGATGAGTAAGTGGCATGGAATGATTTTTGTATCCAGGGTTTACGGAGAGAGAGAATTTTACTCCCCTCCAAGTGCGTTTCTTGAAGGAGAACGATATGTGGCCTTGCCTGCTTAAGGTACTGGAAAACAGCTGCACGTTTGAATTTACTATTTAACCCCCTCACATTCCAAGAGAGTATTTTCAACCTGTTATCCATAGTCTCTAATCAGAAATTGAACATCACGGATATCCCATAAAGACGGTCTCAGTTTTGCATGGCATGTATACTGCGTAGGGTTGCACTTAGTAGGTACACTCAACCAATTAGCATTACATAACATAAGGCACAAAATCACCCCCTCCCCTCCCCCCCCTGCTGTTATACTGGAAACTGAGAGCCAGAAAAAAAGGCTCAAACCAAAAAAAGTCCAGCATGCAGCCTTTACCCCAAAACTAAACAGCCAAAAAGAGTTCAACCGGTCGCTTCGATAGTTCGGCATTGAAAGATGGAAAAAAATGTTCATACCACCTACACAAGCCTCCAGGCTTATCTCTTAACAGAGAAGCGAACCGGCTGGATAGACCGTTGCTGGTAGCGTGAGGCCATAAACAGTTACTTACACCTCCATAGCGAGACAGTTTAGTGCATGCTTCAGGAAAGTAGCAGCCCCTTCATCTTCCCCATAGACTGTGTCATTCGGCTCCGTATTGCAAGTAATAGGGGAGCAAATGTAAAAACAAAGAAAAAGAAAAAGGAGATGAACAAACAAAAATAAAAAGAGGCACCTCCAATTCAATCTGTGCAAATTAATCTCCAGGAGAGTGGCTTCCGTTTTCAGGAGTATAGTAATCAGGCGTAAGTCTGAGAGGTTGGTCTCCTGCCAGTGCAGATCTCTGGTACTCAGGGAATCCGAGACATAACTCCTTTATAGCCAGGGAAGGGCCTAGAGGTTCCACGGACCTCAGTAATAGTCAGGGCATAAAAAAAAAATAGCAGGGAATGCAAAAAAAAAAAAAAAAAAAAAAAAAAAAAAAAAAACGTTACCTGGGTTCGGTGGCTGCAGAAATAATAAACTTCCAGCGTGGCCTGAGGCTCAGGCGTTGCGGTCCAACCAATCACTAGCATCTTGAGGGTGATCAAAAAATTTTACAGTACCTTTGTATTGGATGCGTAGACGGCTCGGATACAACATGCTGTACTTTAACTCCTTCTCCCTCAGCCTCTTCTTCACCTCTATGAAGGATCTGCGTCTCCTTTGGGTTTCTGCTGAGAAGTCTGGGAACAGCATAATGCGCGCGTTGTCGAACTTCAGATCTTTGTGTTTTCTTGCTTCCGCCAGGATCATGTCACGGTCCCTGTAATTTAGGAACCTTACCAGGAAAAGTTTGGGTGGGGCCCCTGGTGGTCTGGTTCCCGTAGGGACCCTGTGTGCTCGCTCAGCCACATAGGTGGGTGGTAGATCGCCCAGCGCCAAAATATTTTTAAAAAACTGTTCAGCAAAAGTAGTAGTGGCGGACCCCTCAGCACCCTCTGGCAGCCCCACCACCCTTACATTATTTCTCCTCTGGCGGTCCTCCGCGTCGTCTGCTCGGTGTTGTAGTGCACCAACCATCTCTCTTAGTTCAGCCAATTGTGAGCCATGTACATGAGAGGCGTCCTCCACTTCGGAAATACGGTCCTCTGCAGTTGTGAGTCTGCCTCTAATCTTGTCAAGGTCATGGCGAATTAGGTTACATTCAGAAGCCAAATGATCCATGCGGCCCACCAGCTCCGTTTTTGAGGCAGCTATGGCTTCCAGGATAGGGCCTGTAATTGCGGCCGTGTCCACCTCCACCTCTTGTGGGCCAGGGCTTGTGTCTGCAGGCGCCTCCGGGCTTGCTGCGCCCTGTAGTTCCACGGCGCCGTTAGTGAGTTTGGCGCGCTGAGGGGTACCGTTGTGTGCAGGGCCTGTGGAAGAGGAGGCGGGGCTAGACGCCATGCTTCCCTGTGAGCGGAGGTGTCTCTGACCTTTAGTCGGCTGGGAATGGTGTTTCCTCTGCTGTTTTTTGGCCGCAAATGGCATGTCCTGCTGCCCGCACTATTCCGCCAGCCTCCCAGCGTTAAAACACCCTCGGTCCTCTAGTCTATCCGCCGGTATCAGGATAATCAGTCAGGGGAAAGCCGGAGCTCAGTAGCAGCACGTCTTACCGCGATCACATCCGGTCACGCCCCACAAGGTAAGTAACTTTGCCTGGATCCTGCAATGCGATTCCGAGTGAGGCTCGAGGTTACCGCTTTTGGTACTGAAAATTCACCCCGAGCCACAGTCGGGAAAACCGCTGAGGTTAAAGGGGTAAAATGTACCCCTTACTCATTCATATAGTTGGCTGGGCAGATAATTGGGGGACCCCTTTATTTACAGAAAGCTTCCAGATACCAGTAAGTTCCCCCACAGACCCCCACATCCACTGAGCCATGCATATGGGGAAGAAGCCCTTGTCCCCATCAAAATAAGGATAAGGTGCTATCTCAGGGGCCCCCTGGTAAGACACTCTCCATATGCTGAAGGTATGTGGCCTGCTATGGCTCAGGAGAGGAGAGTGTACATTCACTTCAAGCCCCTGTTCTGGCCAGACAGGCTGCAAGCTCGAAAAAGAGTTTGGTATGGAATTTGAGGGGTCCCCATAGGTTTTTTTTTTTTTGCATGGGGCATCCTCCTAAAATTCATGCCAGACCCAAGGTGTCAGTGAAACATTTTGGGAGTGAAGCCCCTAGCCCTTTTTTTTTGTGGGGTGATTTGCGTTGGGTTCCCCCTTATCATGGGTGAGGGTCTGGTATAGATATAGCCCCCAAATGCTTGTTTACAAACAGAATGATGTAGCTGGGAGCTGTCATTTAGATGGGGGGTTAACTAAAATTGGAGCGTGCAAAATCTGGTTCAGCTCTGCATAGAAAACAATCAGCTTCCAGGTTTTAGGTCTCTTTCACATGGGGCGGAATCCATCCAAGTGGATCCACCTGCTCAGCGGGGGATCTCTTTGCTGATCCCAGCGTAGCAGGCAGATGACAGGTCCATGTCCGCTCTACTATGAAGAGTAGACACGGACACAGCCCGCTGCTCTCTACAGGGTGGTCGGATGGAAACGGACTGCATGTCTATTTCCATCCGATTGTCATCGGATCTGCCGGACGGATGGTGAATGTATCCCCATCCGGCTGTTTTTAGCAGACCGGTTCAGATGCCAGGGAGTGTCAGTGGACACATGTCAGCTGATATCCGCCGCGCCATAGAGAACAATGGGTGGCAAACTCGTCCGCCTGAAAAACAGACAGGCGGACCCGATCCGTCCGCTGGTGTGAAAGGGGCATTACCAGGGGCGGACTGACCATTTGGCCATTTGGGCACTTCCCGAGGGCCCCGGGCCACTAGGGGGCCCCATCAGGGTTGCCAGCCTCAGTAAAACCAGGGACAGTATGTAAAAATCTGTGTTTTTTTTTTACATCTGTTTCTGAAATGTCCCTTATCGACATCCTTTTGGTCTAAAAATCCAGAGATTATAGCTGCCCCACCTCTCCAGTACCTTCTCAGCCAATAGAAACATGTCTGTGTATACTGTGTGTACATGTATGTGTATACTGTGTGATTGTATACTGTGTGTGTATACTGTGTGTGTATACTGTGTGGCCCCATAATCTCTGATTGCCTGGGGGCCCCATAATCTCCTATTGCCTGGGGGCCCCATAATCTCCTATTGCCCGGGGGCCCCATGAGTTGTTAGTCCGCCCCTGGGCCTTACTGTCATATCCTAATTGAACAAGCTGAAGTTAGAAGCTGATTGGCTACCATGCACAGCTGCACCAGATTCTGAGTGCTCCCGTTTTAGTAAATCTCCCCCTTGCTGTCAATTTGTTGCATTTTATTTGATGAAATTGTGCATTTTATAATGTTGCCTTTAAGCCTTTTTTTTTTAAGTGTTGCTTTCTGTTAAACCGTATTTATTTTTTTAATTTTTTTATAACATACATGTTCCCAGGGAGTGCCCAGCTTCTATTTCCTTTGTTTATCAATCCCTTTCCTATAGACCTTAATAACGGGCCAAATTAATTTGTAGGATAGGATTCACCCCTCCATAGAGTTCAATGCACATTTTCCAAACTGTACAACCATTCAGCGAACGCCCCTTGAACCATTTGGTTTATCTCTGCTGGAAACATTGTCAAATCAAATCACCCCTTAAATTACCATGACATATTTGTAACACATAAGACTTTGACTGATTAAATGTTAATTAAATGTAATTATTAACACAAACAAAACATAGATATGTCAGTATAGGAATGAGCTGGAAGCCCTGAGGATGGTATGAACTAGAATCCTTGAGTAAGTATTGTGGGGAAGCTTTGTGGGCAGAAACGTCTTCAATGTTCAGACATTTTTGAAGAGTCAAAGCTGAGACAGTCTTTAGCCTCAGTACATTCAGCTAAAGTTGATACAGTATTTCGGATTACGTTGAATTTAGACCAGATTGCATGTATTCCGATTGCCAAATCTAAGTTCAAATTTAAATTTTTATTTTGGTGGTTTGGATTTTCAAGGGACTTCTGTGAGGAAGGGACCAAAGACTATACCCTTCGCTTTACTGCCGCTGTCACCACTATACTCTCTTCTATTGAATTATCCATGATAGTTTTTTTTTAAGAAAGTGGCCCCATCATCTTGTCAGGAAGGACTGTCAGGAGCTTCCAAAACCATTTTGAAAATGTAACATCATCTACAGCTCTGCAATACACTCTTTTTTTTTTTTTGTTTGTTCCAGATTTCCATTGACTAAATTAGGACTTCTGGTTCAGATATTCCAACTCCATGAATTAAAAAAAAAAAATACCCTGCAGTGGGGCCATCCCACACTGCAAACGTTAAAGTCCCATTATGTATACAGGTGCAGACTCTATAATATACCTTATACCTAACTCCGGCACTCTCCTCCTCCGTCCAAAGCTAACCCTGTAGTGAACATTGAAGAGGCAATCAGATCCAGCCTGCAGGAGCCAGGAGTGAGGCAAGTATTTACTCCCTTTCTGGCACCCCTGGATAAAACAAGCATTTAACCCTTGAAATGCAGGGAACCCCACTACAAGGGTAAATAAAAAAAAAATATCATTTAGTTGGCTTTAACCACCTCAATACAGTGCATTTTCACCCCCCTCCTGACCAAGCCATTTTTCAGGTTTCAGCGCTGACGCATTTTGAATGACAATTGCGCGGTCTTACAACATTGTACCCAAATGAAATTGTTATCATTTTGTCCCCACAAATAGAGCTTTTGGTGGTATTTAATCACCTCTGCGTTTTTTATTTTTTGCGCTATAAACAAAAGAAGAGTAAGTGACAAGTTTAAAAAAAAAAAACAATATTTTTTACTTTTTGCTATATTAAATATCCCCTAAAGATATATAAAAATAAATTTTTTCCCTCAGTTTAGGCCGATACGTATTCTTCTACATATTTTTTTGGTAAAAAAAAAACGTAATAAGCGTATATTGATTGGTTTGCACAAAAGTTATAGCACCTACAAAATAGAGGATAGATTTATAACATTTTTATTATTATATTTTTTTTAACTAGTAATGGCGGCGATCTGTGATTTTTATTGTGACTGCGATATTGCGGCGGACATATCAGACACTTTTGACACATTTTTGGGACCATTCACATTTATACAGCGATCCGTGCTATAAAAATGCATTGATTACTGTATAAATGTGACTGTCAGGGAAGGGGTTAACCTTAGGGGGACGCTGAAGGGGTTAACATGTTCCCTGGGAGTGATTCTAACTGTAGGGGGAGGGGACTCACAAGGGGAGGAGACCGATCGGTGTTCTATGTACTGAGAACACACCATCGGCTCCTCTCCTCTGACAGTTTACACACACAGATCCACGGTCCCGCTGTGTTACCGGGCAATTCACGGGTGCCCGGCAGACGAGCATCGGGTGCCCAGTGACACGGCGCGCACGCGCGTGTGCTTCCGGCGGTACGCGCGCTCCCTGGAGAGCCGAGAAGGGGAGGACGTCATATGATGCCCTCCCGCCCTGAGAGCTCCGCCGCCTGGCCGTCAATAGACAGCCGGCGGTCGCGAGGCGGTTAAAAAGTTCAGCTGAAGAGCAACTGATCAAAGGTTTATAAAACTGCACTGCAGGCATATTTTGGTTCCTGCATGCAGTTTAGGTAATTTCCCATTGCCCCAACATTTCTAATGCCGCGTACACAAGAGCGGAATTTCCGTCCGAAAAATCTTGGATGTTTTTTCTGATGGAATTCCGCTCAAGCTTGTCTTGCATACACACGGCCACACAAAAGTTCTCTGAACTTTTGACCAACAAGAACGCGGTGATGTACAACACACTGACGAGCCGAGAAAATTAAGTTCAATGCTTCCGAGCATGCGTGATTTTTTGCGCGTCCGAATTGCATACAGACTTTCGCATTTTCGGATAGGAACTTTTCCAGACCAAAAAATAGAGAACATGCTCTCAATTATTTGCTGGCTGGAATTCTGCCAGCAAAGACAGATGGAGCATACACACGGTCGCATTTTCTGACAAAAAGCTCTCATCGGAGTTTTGCTGGTGGCATTTCCGATCATGTGTACACAGCATTAGTGTTAGCCAAAAAATTGTAATTAAAGCTTGCATGGTCATGCTCTGTCCTACCCCTCCCACACCCACTCCTCCAAAGATGAGTGGAGGGGTGTGGGGTGAAAAGGGAGGGGCCAGAGCATAATAGAGAGCTTGCAACCTTTGTACATGGCATGAGTGGAGCTGACAAAACCAAGAAATGGCATAGACAGTTATAGACCAGCAATGGTCATCATCATTGCTTCAGTTGAGCTATTTTCTGTAGACTAGAGTTCCTCCCTAACAAAATGTCTGACAAAAACATTTTTTTTTTTTTTAATTCATGTAATCTTTATTCAAAACGTTTTCATCATTACATCCATATTCAATCTAACATCCCAACTTTTAACATTTACAAAAACACACTACAATCTATTTTTGTTGTAATATTGTCCTTTTTTAAATATCCCACTATATTTTCTAAAAAATAGAGAAAGAACAATCCCCAGATAAAGGAAGAAAAGGAAAATGATTCAACATTAATTTCACTTAACCATATATTGCACTTTACCCTTATCCATCAATCCAACATTCCCATATTTTTTTATTCATTTTGGCATTTTTTTATACACAAATTTTTCCTACCTCATTGCATTTTTAACCTCGTTTTCCCATTGAGCATAGGTTGGTGGGTTTATTGCCAACCACCTCCTTGCTAATAATTTCCGTGCTAAAAAGAGACATCTAGGGGCGTGGCTACGGCATGCGCGAGTGAGGACGTGCTTGTGAGGAGCTCCGTGAGACCCGCCACATACAGAGCCTGAACGGCGGCTCTGGGGGAGATAAAAACACCGCACAACGATGCCTCCGAAGCGGAAGACATCCCCGCAGCCACAGAGGACTCCGAGGAGCCGGGCCGAGTCCCTGGACAATTACTTTGGGGCCCGCAACGAACCGGCAAGTACAGCCAAGATGGCGCCCAGCACCCACGCGGCCGCAGCGGCCTCCCCCACCGGCTCCCCACACATGCCTGTGCTATCACCACCGGCCCCCTCCTCTCCCTCAGGGTCAGAGAGCATGGAAGGGCCAGCAGCTAAGGGAGACCCATGGGAGGACAAGGACATTCGCTCCCACATTTTATCCCTCCCCACCGCAGCAGACCTAGAGAGGTTTGCAAACAGGGTAGAGAAGGCCCTGAGACAGGACATTGAGAACCTGCAGGCTGACACAGCCCACCTGGGGGAGAGAGTGGAAACACTTGAGGTGCAATGGGATGAAACTGCCCCCACACTGCAAGCTCTGACTGACCGGTGCGACAGACAGGATCGCAGGCTGGAGGCATTGCTAGATCAAATGGATGATTTTGAGAACAGGAGCCGCAGGGTTAACATACGCATCAGAGGCCTACCTGAGGCAACTGGACCAAGGGACATTGTACCTACTCTGCAAGGGGTCTTTAAGCAGATACTGGGCCGTCAGGCCCCGGCACACATTGAAATTGACCGAGCTCATAGGGCCCTGAGACCCCCTTCAGATGACCCGGATAGACCCAGAGACATTATATGCAAGTTGCATAAATACTCGCTTAAGGAGCGCATCATGAATCAAGTCAGAGGAGTCCGTCACGTGGACTTTGATGGCGCCAAACTGACTTTCTTCCCAGACATATCAAGGCGCACCTTGATGCAACGCCGGGCACTTAAACCGCTACTGGCATCCCTGCAAGATGCCCAACTGCCCTACAGATGGGGCTTCCCATTCAGCCTCTCGGCGACCAAAGAGGGTAGGCAATACACCCTCCGCACCAAAGCTGACCTGCCCCGCTTCCTGGAGGACCTGGGCCTTCCACCTGTGGACATCCCAGACTGGAGGACATCGCCCGCCATCCCTCTCCCCAGACAACCTGATCAGTGGAGGCAAGGCCGCCGCAGACGCCGACGCGGAAACAGAAGAAGCATGTCTGAACATGGATCACCTAGGCGCCCACCACAGGAGGAAGCCTGATTAACTGTTCCCCACTCTGATGCCGGAAAAGATTTTGCCCAGCTTCTTTTGAAACTCCCCTCATAGCTGCCGTTCCACTTTGCAGCAGACTCTCTACCCCATGTCGGATACCACTACGTTTACTTGTTTAGCCCTCCATGGGTAGATTGAGCCATATACACTGTTGGTGGGTCGCACGGCGGTCTCGCTTTGCGTGCTATACCACTACCCCCCAGTAGGACTACTCCTTGGAGTGATGTTCCCTTTTTGGGAAATGTTTCTGCTCGCTGGACCCCACCGTTTCCCCTTGTTGGGGGGGGGGGGTGGGTTCCCCGACCAGGAGACTAGTTGCACTGAGTTGTGCCTGTAAGGCAACATGTTTTATTTCTTATTGTGCTCTTGCTTCTGTCTTTGCTCCTTTGCTATCTCCCCTCCCCATGTCTACCACATCCGATGTAACTATGGTTTTTCTTTTAGGACCCTGCATACACCTGAGTGCCGACAGTGCCCACTACTCTGGCACGGACGCGCTGCTGATACCCTCTCCCCCTGGGCCGAGACCTCCGGCTCACCCTCTGAACCATCACCATGGCTGATCTAAAGGTCGTATCCTACAATGTCCGAGGCCTGGGCTCACCGGCGAAACGCAGTAAGTTGTGGCTTGAGATGAAACGTATGGGAGCACACTTTGTTTTCTTGCAGGAAACCCATTTTCATGCTGACTCGGTCCCCCGTTTACCCACGCACCTCTATAAATCATGGTACCTTAGCAACTCTCCTCGCCCTAAATCTGGGGGGGTGGCTATAGCTGTACATAAGCACTGTCCCTTTATCATGGAGGACCAAATGCTAGATCCGGCAGGTAGATATGTATTTGTTAAGGGCACCATCTATAATCAGAAATACACGCTTGCAGCTTTGTACGCCCCTAACAGCAAACAGCTTACCTTTATAGATACAACGCTGGAGACCCTCGCATCCTTTCGCGAAGGTCAACTGATTTTGGGGGGAGACTTTAATGTCAGCCCAGACCCACAGATAGACACGTCACAGGGACGTTCAACACACTCCTTCGCCTTTCTGAAACATTTCAAGAAGTCTCTACAGACCCATCACCTGGTGGACTGCTGGAGGATCCTCCACCCAAGTGACAGGGACTATAGCTACTTCTCGCCCACCCACGGTGTTTACACACGTATAGACTTCCTGCTGCTAGATCAATACTCCCTAGACTCCCTAACAAAAGCCTCCATAGGCTCCATTACTATCTCTGACCACGCGCCTGTCTCCATCTCCCTGCGCCCACAGTTTATGGAGGCACGGACATGGAACTGGCGCCTGAATGACGGCATACTGGATGACGTGGTGGCACTGAAGGGGGTGCTGGACACCATCTCCCTGTATTTCCGGGAAAATCCCCCAGAGGAAGTCAGCATGGGCTCAGTCTGGGAGGGACACAAGGCAGTGGTGAGAGGGGAACTGATCTCCCAGGGGACCCGATTGAAGAAGGCCAGGGAGGGAGACATGCAGAAGCTCCTAGCCAAAATACGCTCAGCGGAACTAGTACACAAAAAGAAGGTCACCCCCTCTCAGACAGCAGAACTACACTCCCTTAGGCAGGAATTAGCGACACTCCTAGATGCCAAAATCAAAGCCCGTTTACGCCACTTGTCGCACAAGTTCTATGAATTTGGCAACAAATGTGGAAGACTGCTAGCCAGGGCCCTCAAACGCCAGAAAGATGCAGGCCACGTACATAAGCTCAACACATCTACAGGGGAACCAGTGGTACATTCATCAAAGATAGCAAGTATGTTTAGAGACTTCTATGCCCAGCTGTACAACCTACCAGCCACATTACCTGGGTCCTCGGAAACCCAAAGGAATGCTCGTATTGAGCAATACTTGGAGGAAGCCCAATGCCCTCAGCTGAGTGCCTCAATCTGCGCACAGCTGGAGGACCCAATTACGGTGGCTGAAATACAGGCAGTGATAAAAGACCTCCCTAACGGGAAAAGTCCAGGTCCGGACGGATACACCAATACTTATTATAAAAAGTACTCAGGAGTACTTGCAGGCCACATGTGTAAATACTTTACGGCTCTAGCCCAGGGCATGGGAATGCCCTCGGAAGCCCTAATGGCACACATTACGGTACTCCCAAAAGAAGGGAAAGACCACACCTTACCAGGCAACTACAGGCCCATATCGCTTCTCAATACTGATATTAAAATCCTGGCCAAGATATTGGCTAACAGACTCAAGCCAATCCTCCCGACAGTGGTTGGCCCCGACCAGACCGGCTTCATCACGGGCCGAGAAGCCAGGGACAACTCCAATAGGGCACTCCAGCTGATCCACTGGGTGGAATCCCAGGGGGTGAAGCACCCCTGTCTCTTGCTTTCCACTGATGCTGAGAAAGCATTTGACAGGGTGGACTGGACCTACATGAAGGCGGTGTTGAAGAGGCTCGGCCTCGGACCTAATATGCTGACATGGATCTCCTCCCTATATAGCTCCCCGTCCGCCAAGGTGAAGGTGAATGGGCTCCTATCAGACCCTTTCCCTATTAAGAATGGGACACGCCAGGGCTGCCCGCTGTCCCCGCTAGTCTTTGCCCTCACCCTAGAACCCCTCCTTAATAGAATCCGTAGGAACAACAATATCAAAGGATTCTCGGTTGGGCCGACGGAACACAAACTATCGGCGTATGCGGATGACGTATTATTCTACGTCGCTGACCCCCTTATATCGCTGCCCAGTATTATGACCGAACTACAGGAATTCAACGAGCTGTCACACTTCAAAATCAATTATAACAAATCCGAGATTCTCTCCCTAAACATACCCTCAGATCTACGTACAAGGCTGCAGGCTGCTTTCTCTTTTACATGGTGCCCCACATCACTTAAATACCTGGGAATATACTTACCTAAGAAATGTTCACAGCTATATGACTGTAATTATACCCCACTACTCACCACTGTCAAAACAGACCTTAAAAACTGGGACAAGACAGCATTCTCATGGATGGGCCGAGTCAGCATCCTCAAAATGAATGTGCTTCCTCGCATACTGTTCCTCTTGCAAATGGTGCCGATTGCTTTACCAAAGGCGTTTTTCTCAAGCCTCAACAGTATGTTCTCTCAGTATATATGGAGTGGGAAATGCCCTAGGCTGGCACTCCGCATGCTGCAACGCCCCAAAGCTAGGGGAGGCCTGGGGGTTCCGGTAATTCGCAGGTACTATGAGGCAGTGGCCCTGCAACGCATTCTGGACTGGTGTCATAATGTCACTCACAAACTCTGGGTCCCCCTGGATAAGTCTCTGGCAGGTCGAAATTTGGCTCATGCCCCATGGGTCCCCAAAGAGCACAGGGGCCTGTCCACCCTGGTGTCCCCGTTAGCCTCCCATGCACTGACGATATGGGATGCCCTAAACAGGGGAGGAAGGCTGGCTCGACCAACCTCCCCCTTGGCACCACTAGGCGGCTTCCCCTGGTTCACTCCAGGGGAACACCCGTCTTTCTTTCGGACGTGGGCGGCGGACGGGGAGCCCAGATGTGGCAGATTTGTCCAGGAGCAGGGACTGTTGCCCATAGAAACCCTGAGGGCTCAGTACGGCCCCTTCTTAATGGACGACTGGCGCCATAGGCAGCTCCAGCACTTCATAGCCAACCTCCCACACGGAGTTAGGTCACCCACCCAGGCCTCGCCATTTGAGCAGTTGTGCATGGCAGAGGAAGCCACTCCACACGCTATCTCAGTACTGTATGAATTGTTACAGGCACAGCAAGTGGAAGAGAAGCCAACCTTTATCAGAGACTGGGAGAGGGATCTTCAGCGCGTCTTCACGCAACCTCAGTTGGAGCACATGTATAAACTTACGCACTCCAGTACAGTAGACACAAAAATGCAGGAAAATAGTTATAAGCTTCTAACTAGATGGTACAGAGTGCCAACCAGGCTCACCAGGATGTACCCATCTTTGCCGGATACATGCTGGAGAGGTTGCGGTCTCAGAGGCTCGTTCCTCCACATATGGTGGGAGTGCCCCGTCCTGAGACCCTTCTGGCGGGATATTCACGCTCAGATTAAACAGATACTGGACCTGGAACTTCCGGATTCCCCACTGGAATCGCTGTTGCACTTCCCCACCATTCCTCTCAGCAGATATAGCAAATCTGTTTTACCCCACCTGCTTAATGCGGCTAGGAGGCTGATTCCAATTCACTGGAAGACGCCCAGGACACCCACCCGAGCAGAATGGGTGAAGCTAGTCGATAATATCATGGCCGCGGAGGAGTGGATGGCGAAGTGCAAAGATAGATACGAAAAGTTCTACGCCATCTGGGCTACATGGATACATTATACCTCCTCGGGACCCCCACCATTGGGGACCCCTCCCACGTAAAGAGACAGAAAGCAGTAAGATAGGGGACACTAGGATGCCAGAGAGCGCTGGATGCCCCTCAGCAACTCAGATTAGAGTAGCATAGCAGCGGATGTGAACACCCCCCCCCCCCCCCCCTTTTTTTTTTTTTTTTTTTTCTCTTTTCTCCTCCCTCTCGTTGTCTGCTAATCTATCTGCTTAACCTATCCCTCATTCTTTTCTCTCTCTTCTCGAAGCAGGCTCCCTTTACAGTATTTAAGCGTAGTAGGCAGAAGGGACTCCGGAACCGAGGCCTAAAGTCAGGTCTCCGATTGGAGATCCACGTTTCTGACATGGTCCACCGGAGAGGCCAAGGATGGACTAAAGATGCTTGAACTCATACCACGGGTCTGATATGCTAATAAACACATCCCTGTGAACCGCCCCTGGTGGCCGGATAGTCACATGCAGTTCATGAACTACCCCTCGCTCCGAATAAGATCCCTAATGGCTACACGATGCACTTGTTACCAATGGTTCCTGCTACCAGGCCTTTGTTTTGTTTGTTCTTTTTGCTCTGTATGTATGTTTACATGTTTATTTTCAAAATAAAGATTATATAAAAAAAAAAATGCCTGTATTTTACCAATAACTTCTCTCCAATATCTATTTAATTTTGGGCACATCCACATCATATGGATTAGGTCTCCCGTTGGATCCCCATATCGTGGGCATTTAGCTTCTGACCTCCACCCATATACAAATAATTTCTGAGGTGTCCTATATGCTCTAAGTAGCAGTAGGTGTCATATCGTCTGTGATGGAGATAGGGTACTTAATGGGCCTGTTTACAAGATACATTCTATTGTTCATCTGTTATTTCCCCTAAATCTTCCACCCATCCCCTCCTACGACAAAAACAATTTAAATACAAAAACAGTAAAGGGATGGTGTGTACAATATAAAAATCAGCTGGAGTTCATGTTATGTTATGTTAATTAGTTTATTCAAGTCTATGCAAATGCATGACACATCTGAAATGTCTATACAATGTAGCCCAAAGCTAGTTGTTTTGGCCACCTTCTACCTATAAAAAAATACCTGTTTTTGTATGGCTGCCTTAAAGTGGAACTGAACTAAAAAATTGAAGATTTACTATGTTTGAGGGAATATCTAGGAATGTTAGCTGTGCCTAAGCAATATCCTAAAAAAAAAATATTATTCCTAGAATTCCTCCTGAAAAATAGCAGTGCACCTCTTAATATGTGGGGTGCCACTGCCTAGGCAAGGGATGGTGAACCTTGGCACCCCAGATGTTTTGGAACTACATTTCCCATGATGCTCTACTACACTGCAGAGTGCATGAGCATCATGGAAAATGTAGTTCCAAAACTTTTGGGGTGCCAAGGTTCACCATCACTGGCCTAGGCACTCCTGTACCTAGAGCCAGGACCGTGGATAAGGGGGTACCACCAGTCCTCCTGTACAGGGCCCAGGCAAGCAGGGGGGCCCAGGCAGCTGGGGGGATCAGATGTGCACAGGAAGGGTGATCGGTGTGGCAGGGGTGCAATTACTGGAACTGATCCCCTGTATGGCTCTCTCTGCAGCAGCTGAAAGTTGGCTTCTTCTC
>CM053030.1:52264943-52307727 GCA_028564925.1 Lithobates sylvaticus
ATGCGATCGCTACTGTCACAAAAACCGCTATTCCAGACAGCCGGGTGGTGCGCGCCGCCGCGCGCCAGCGCGCGCTAGTGCGCGCACTCCTGTGCGCGTTCCTGCGGGTGCGGGCTTGCGTGCGCGCGCGCGTGCACGTGTCCGGGCGCGCGCCCACAGTAATTGGAACACACCTGTGTGTGCTGTTGGCGCCAGTCAGCCTACTTAATCAGGCAGCACCTGTTGGCCAGTGCTGCCTGATCTTCAGCTTTCCAGAGACCTTGTTCCTGTGTTTGTAAACCTGCTAAAACCTTGTTTGATCCTGTGACCCGGCTTGCCCTTTTGGAATTCCTTGATCTCCGCCTGCCTGACGACCTCTGCCTGACTGACCATTCTTATGCTTGTCCCTTTTGTGCCTCGCCATCGGAACACCACCAGACCTTGAAGGTATCTAGATTATCTTGATCCCTATTGAGAGACTTGTGCCTGCTTCCTATTCCACGCCTCCCTTCATCTGTTGTACCCCGCATACCTACACCCATCTTGTCCCCAGTGGGGCTTATACCTGGACTTACCATATCTTCTGGATATCCTGCATACTTTCATTTGCATCACCCACCTGTGGAATCTCCTCCTGTGTATCCCGCATACCCGCACTCCACCCGGTCTCCAGTGGACTCTCCTCACCACATCCGGATACCCTGCACCAGGCTCTCTTACCCTTCCTCACTCTCGTGCCTCCTGTACCCATCTCCAGGGGCCGATAGTGGGATCCGTACGGGAGACCTCCTCTCTGCCCAAGTAGACTCACCAGTCAGGTACGTACCAGCCTGATAGTATCAGGCAGCCATGACTGAGTCCGGGCAGGGGGTCTCTCCCATGGAGGATATGTGCAGGCATCTAGCGGGTCTATCCCAAGCTGTGAAGGGCCTACAGGAAGGCTATTCCCGATTGGAAGAACAAGTCCAAACCATGTCTGCATCTTCTGTCCCCCAGGTGGCGTCTTCTGTTGGGTACCCTCAAGCACCATCCGTGATCATGCTACCACCAGAACCCAAGGTACCAATACCGGAAAGATTCTCTGGGGAACGAAGTAAATACCGTGCGTTTCGCAATGCATGTGAACTTTATTTCGCTCTACAACCACGGACTTTTTCTTTGGAAGCTACAAAAGTGGGGTTTATCATCTCCCTTCTGACTGGTGAACCACAAACCTGGGCCCACCGCCTTCTGGAACAGAAGTCTGCGTCCTTGGACTCCCTGGACCGTTTCCTCACTGCAATGGCTCAGCTATATGAGGACCCTCAACCTGCTGCCACGGCTGAAACCGCATTGCAATCCTTACAGCAAGGTCGCAGAACGGCCGAGGATTACGCCGTGGAATTCAAACGCTGGAGCTCTGATACAGAGTGGAATGATGCGGCACTGCGACACCAATTTCGCAGAGGACTATCAGATTCTCTAAAAGATGAGTTGGCCCGTGTTGGTATCCCTCAGTCCTTGGATGAACTCATTAACCTCTCAGTTCAAATTGACCGCCGTCTTAGGGAAAGACGGGCCGAAAGATCCTCTGGTCCTTCTCGCCCCTTTTGGATGCTTCCCAAAGTGCCTGGTCCTTCTAACACAGTCCCTTCAGCTTCATCTACCCTGGCTTCTGGGGCTCCTGAACCAATGCAAATCGGACTAATTCGGCCTTCCCTGACCCCTGAGGAAAAGATGCGCAGACGGGCTCATAATCTATGTTTGTATTGTGGGGAATCTGGACACTATGCAAGAATGTGCCCCAACAAGACACGTAAGTGGTTGTCTGCCTCTTCTTTATGTGCACCCGTCTTACTCCCAACCGGTACTCACCTGGCTCTCAATATTGTTTTGCAGCTCTCCGGTCGGAGCATTCCAGTATCAGTCATCATTGACTCAGGAGCATGCAGCTGCTTCATTGACCAAGTTTTTGCAACCAACCATGGCATCCCTCTTCAACCCAAAGTACGGGGCCTTGCGGTCCACCTGGCGGATGGCTCCACACTTAGTTCCGGCCCAGTCACCCAGGAAACGGAACCCCTTCTGACCACCATAGGACCTCAACACCAGGAGCTCTTACGGTTGGATGTCATACCTTCACCTCTCTTCCCGATAATTTTAGGGATGCCTTGGTTACGTGCTCACAACCCCAGTATCAATTGGGCTACAGGTGAAGTTCAGTTTTCTTCCAGTTATTGCCATCAGAACTGTCACTACGGAAAACCCAACGAACCGGCTTCGCTCCTATGCCTGGGGACTGACTCAGAACTCTACCAGTCCATCCCTGAACCTTACCGGGACTTTGCAGATGTGTTCAGCAAAAAGGGGGCAGAGACACTTCCGCCACACAGGCCTTATGATTGTCCTATAGAACTTCTACCTGGAACAGAAGTTCCCTTCGGAAGAATCTACCCACTTACGGAACAGGAATTGGGCACTCTAAAGGATTACATAGACGAGAATCTGGCAAAAGGGTTCATTCGTCCCTCCACATCCCCGGCCGGTGCAGGTATCTTCTTCGTCGAAAAAAAAGATCATTCTCTTCGCCCCTGCATTGATTATCGTGAATTAAACAAGATTACCATCAAGAACAGATACCCCCTTCCATTGGTACCAGAACTTTTTCAAAGGCTGGGTACAGCCAAAATCTTCACAAAACTGGATCTTCGGGGGGCTTACAACCTGATCCGTATCCGAAAAGGGGACGAGTGGAAAACGGCTTTCCGTACTCGGTTTGGGCACTACGAGTACCTCGTCATGCCATTTGGATTATGTAATGCCCCAGCAACCTTCCAACACTTCGTTAATAACATCTTCCATGATTATCTGGATTTGTACGTTATTGTTTATTTGGACGATATTCTAATTTTCTCTCCCTCCTTGACCGACCACCGCAGACATGTCCGAAACGTCCTTACCCGTCTAAGACAACATGGACTGTATGCAAAATTTGAAAAATGTAACTTCGAGATCCAGAGCGTACAATTCCTGGGACTAATCATATCAGCAGAAGGAATCAAAATGGACCCCGAAAAGGTATCCGCCATTTTGGATTGGCCAGCACCCATAGACAGAAAGGGAGTACAACGCTTCATTGGCTTTGCCAATTTCTACAGAAAATTTATCAAAGGATTCTCCTCTATTATTTCACCCATCACCGAACTTACTCGACAGGGAATTCGATTTCATTGGAGTTCCAAAGCACAACGGGCCTTTGAAAAACTTAAAGAACTTTTTACTTCTGCCTCTATCCTCAAACATCCGAACCCAGCCTTGCCTTTTGTTTTAGAAGTCGATGCTTCGGAGATTGCAGTGGGGGCGGTGCTATCCCAACGACAGGGTACCAAAGCTCTTCTTTTCCCAGTAGGCTTCTTCTCCCGCAAACTAACCTCTTCAGAACGAAATTATGATGTGGGCGACAGGGAACTCCTCGCCATCAAAGTAGCATTGGAAGAATGGCGCTACCTATTGGAGGGGGCTGCGCATCCTGTTCTGGTGTACACCGACCACAAAAACTTGGAGTATCTGAGAACAGCTAAAAGATTAAGACCACGACAAGCCAGGTGGGCTCTATTCTTCTCACGTTTCCAACTCCACATAACCTATCGGCCAGGCTCCAAAAACAGTAAGCCAGATGCTCTTTCTCGGATGTTCTTGGATATCGAGCACGATATTCCTCCCGACACCATTCTACCCGCCGGGAATTTCCTACTCTTACAAGAGGATCTCATATCTCGGATCAAACAAGCCTCCATCGGGATGCCTCCCTTGGATGGAGTTTCCAGTAAAGATGGATTGTTTTGGCATGAAGGCAAGATTGTGGTTCCAGAAAAATTGAGGTTACATATATTAGAGTTATGTCATGACCACAAACTGGCTGGGCACTTTGGTATCTCCAAGACAACCGATCTACTACTACGTACCTTCTGGTGGCCCCATCTGACCAAGGATTGTAAGAGTTATGTCGAATCATGTTGTGTCTGTGCTCGGAATAAGACTAGCCGAACAAGAGCCTGGGGTCTATTAAAACCTTTACCAGTCCCAGAAAGACCATGGAGTATGGTTTCAATAGATTTTATTGTCGAACTCCCACCTTCAGAAGGTTTTTCTTCTATTTTTGTTATAGTGGACAGATTGTCAAAGATGGCACATTTTTTGCCCATGAAGGGTACCCCTTCAGCTTTGGAAACTGCACAAATGTTCATTAAAGAAGTGGTAAGGTTACATGGAGTCCCAACAAACATAGTTTCAGATCGTGGTGTCCAGTTCACCTCAAGGTTTTGGAAAGCTCTCTGTCGATCTCTGGAAATCGAGTTGGCTTTCTCATCTGCATATCATCCACAGACAAACGGCCAGACCGAGAGAACCAATCAGACATTAGAGCAATATCTACGCTGTTTTTCTACCTTTTCCCAAGATGATTGGGCCTCCTTGCTCCCCATGGCTGAGTTCTCATACAATAACTCTCTGCACTCAAGTATTAACCAAACCCCGTTCTTCGCCAATTATGGGTTTCACCCATCCTTTTTACCCAGGTCAATCCCGGAATGCTCCATACCCGCAGTTTCAGAAACACTTGACTTCTTCTCCACTAACAACAAGTTACTACAGGAGACCATGACTAAGGCACAAGAAAATTACAAGAGGATCTTTGATGGTAAGAAGCGCGGAGAACTCATCCTGGAACCTGGCGATCAGGTCTGGTTGTCCACCATCAATTTAAAGATGGCCTGCCCCTCCAGAAAATTAGGCCCTAAGTTCTTGGGTCCTTTTTCCGTGAAAAGAAAAATTAATAATGTCGCCTACGAATTGGATTTACCTACTTCTCTAAGGATACATCCAGTCTTCCATGTTACTCTTTTAAAACCAGTGACTCCTAATCCTTTTGCAGGCCGCAGGGTTGGTCCCCCCAAACCCATTATTGTCAATGACGAAGAAGAATTCGAGGTGGAAGCAATTCTGGATTGTAGGAAAAGGCGTAATCAGATCCAGTTTCTCATCAAATGGAAAGGATACGGGCCTGAAGATAATTCATGGGAACCTGAAGACAACCTGCATGCGGGTGAGTTATTACGGGCTTTCAAAGACTCACACGCCTCCAAGTTAACTCGTCTGGGCATCCGGAGGCTGCCCTTAAGGAGGGGGCACTGTCACAAAAACCGCTATTCCAGACAGCCGGGTGGTGCGCGCCGCCGCGCGCCAGCGCGCGCTAGTGCGCGCACTCCTGTGCGCGTTCCTGCGGGTGCGGGCTTGCGTGCGCGCGCGCGTGCACGTGTCCGGGCGCGCGCCCACAGTAATTGGAACACACCTGTGTGTGCTGTTGGCGCCAGTCAGCCTACTTAATCAGGCAGCACCTGTTGGCCAGTGCTGCCTGATCTTCAGCTTTCCAGAGACCTTGTTCCTGTGTTTGTAAACCTGCTAAAACCTTGTTTGATCCTGTGACCCGGCTTGCCCTTTTGGAATTCCTTGATCTCCGCCTGCCTGACGACCTCTGCCTGACTGACCATTCTTATGCTTGTCCCTTTTGTGCCTCGCCATCGGAACACCACCAGACCTTGAAGGTATCTAGATTATCTTGATCCCTATTGAGAGACTTGTGCCTGCTTCCTATTCCACGCCTCCCTTCATCTGTTGTACCCCGCATACCTACACCCATCTTGTCCCCAGTGGGGCTTATACCTGGACTTACCATATCTTCTGGATATCCTGCATACTTTCATTTGCATCACCCACCTGTGGAATCTCCTCCTGTGTATCCCGCATACCCGCACTCCACCCGGTCTCCAGTGGACTCTCCTCACCACATCCGGATACCCTGCACCAGGCTCTCTTACCCTTCCTCACTCTCGTGCCTCCTGTACCCATCTCCAGGGGCCGATAGTGGGATCCGTACGGGAGACCTCCTCTCTGCCCAAGTAGACTCACCAGTCAGGTACGTACCAGCCTGATAGAAACATTCCTACTTAGCAACCAATCAGTAGCCACTCCCCCCAGTGCCGCCCTGGGGGGGCTCTGGTTAACCAGTCCGTGCCGAGCACAGACGGACACCCGAGCATCGGCTACCCGGCCAGTCACCTCCTGGCTCACCTCGGGTGTCACGCATCCCCTGAGTTTACATATAGGCCCAAGGAACATCCCACTCAGCGCTCGCGCGCAACCCCTGTTTGTCCCCATACCTGTCGCACAGGTATCCTGCTCTGCCCCCCCCCCTTTTTCCGCAAATCCACAAACGCATATATATTCTCTCCTGTTTTTCAAACTCGAAAAAAAAAAGAAAAAAAAGAGAGAAACATGCATCCCCCCCCCCCCCCCCCTCTTTTATTCTAGCAGACGCCATGTCTCTGGCCGGCAGCGACGATCTCACCCCCGCCCCATCACCTCCCGAAGCGGGCCCGGCAGACAACTTCTCACAGGCCTTCAGAGCTTGGACCATCCCCAGACTCTCAGCTGAGCTGAGGCGCAGGAATATCCCCTACCCCATCACAGCAAGGAAAGCTGAACTGTTCAGACTACTGTTCCCCAACCCATCCCCACCAACCCCACCAGACACTCAGGCATCACTACAATCAATCGCCTCGGCAGTGTCCCAGCTACACACACTGGTCTCCTCCCTATCAACTACCATCTCCGACGTCCAGTCCAGAGTGGGGACCTTGGAGCTCCAGCAAGTAACCCCCACTTCACCAGCTGTCACCACCGCCACCCCCGCATCATGCCTTACAGGTACGCCCCACGGCGGTTTTTCTGTTTTCCCCGCACATCTCATCCCAGCAAGCATCAGGAAGGACATACTAGATGGCCGCGACATCAACCTGGCATCCCTTCTGATTTCGGTACACGACGTAACAGAAAACAAAGCCTACGCTTGGGGCGACGTATCTGTTGTCCTGAAGGCGAAAGACCACAGGCTTACACGAAAGCTCACGGTCACGGAGTTCATGCTTGCTTTCGGCATGTTTCGGGATGTCATCTGCTCCATCAAACCCGACAGGAGGGAAGAACTAGACCTCTACCTTCATGCAGTCACAGATTTAGGGTACAAGTACGGAGGCAGTGCATTCTACGACTACCATCGCTCCTTTTCAGCAAAGGCAGCAGCCAAGATCAGTCAGTTCCAGGCAACCACTGACTGGAGCGCTATCGACACCGAACTTTTCTGTCGCCATTTCGCTGGCCTTTGCTCCCCACTTTGCACTAACTGCCAATCCTCCACCCACACGGCCAATTGGTGTTCAGAACCCGTTGGCAGACGCCTCCCCAACTTCCCCTCCGCCCCGAACACAGCCCAGTATTCAGAAGCAACCCCACTACACCCCCAGGAAGACAAACTCGGACGGCCCGTCCGAACGTTAGGAGGGGCGCAGATATGCAACAACTATAACTTGGGGATTTGCAACTTCTCACGTTGCAGACTTCTCCACGTCTGCCTCATCTGCCGCAGAGCCCACCCCAGGATCACCTGCGGGATTAAGAAGCTCAGCTCGGCCTGACTAAGCCGTATTCATATCGGATGGCTGCAATCCTACCTCACCTCACACCCGTCACCCTCACTAGCAGCCTTTCTGGTACAAGGCTTCACCACAGGCTTTCACACGGGGTTTATCACACTCCCCGACACCACCCACGAGTGCAAAAACCTGCTGTCAGCAGCCACCGATGAGGAAGCCATCAGTACCCTACTACAAAACGAACTTGACCGGGGGTACATGATCGGCCCCTTCTCTCACCCACCGTTTTCCGTTTGGAGAGTTAGCCCTATCGGGCTCGTAAAAGGAAAGTTTTCTAATAAACTCTGTCTAATCTATGATTTGTCCGCGCCTTATTCTTCTCACACACCCAGCTTAAATTCCCTCATACCCTCAGAGGAATTTTCCCTCAAATACTCCTCTGTCGACCTCGCTATCCAGGCCATCCTAGACGTAGGTGAGAGCGCCTGGCTGTCCAAAGCAGACGTCGCAGACGCCTTCAAGCTGCTACCAATCCAGCCGTGTCTGTGGCGCTGGCACGGAGTCAGGTGGAAAGGTCAGTATTACTTCGCCACGAAACTAACCTTTGGATCCAAAAGCAGCCCGTGGCTCTTTGACACGTTCGCACAGTCCCTGTCCTGGATTCTCTAACACCACACATCCTGTCAGAAAGTGATCCATTACCTGGACGACTTTTTGCTCATCGAAGACCCCAGCCGTCCCCCCGTAGACCTTAAGAGTCTAAGGGAGGTCTTTTCCAACCTCAATGTCCCCATAGCAGAGAAGAAGGTAGAAGGTCCAGCACAACGCATCACCTTCTTAGGTATCATACTGGACACTCAGGCCATGCAGGCCAGCCTACCACCCGACAAGCTGACTCGCATCAGGGAGGTCATTCATTCCTTCACGGCCACCCAGGGGTGCTCCAGGAGGCAACTCCAGTCTTTACTCGGGATGTTAAACTTTGCGGTAAGAATCATCCCTCAGGGACGATCCTTCGTCTCCTGCCTCCTGGTCTTTCTCACAGGATGTCGAGACCCAGACCAGATCTTCAAACTTGACCAGGCAGCTATAGCCGACCTTTCCATGTGGGACCACTTCCTGGCCGACTGGAATGGCATTTCCATGTTCATTCCAGCAGCATCTCCCTCTTCTCCCCAGATAGTCACTGACGCCGCTGCCTCCACGGGCTTCGCAGCTATTTTTGGCCCCCACTGGTTTGCCGGTCCATGGCCGCCAGAGATCTTGGCAATCCCCGGTTTCAGCCAATCCTCCTCCTTATTCGAACTATACCCAATAGTGGCAGCAGCACAAACCTGGGGAAGCAGTTGGGCAGGCCAGACGGTGGTTTTCGCCACCGATAATCAGGCCACAGCCGACATTATAAACAAAGGCCGTTCCAGGTCCTTGACCATTATGGCCTTCCTGCGCAGGCTAGTTCAACTGTCCCTGCTGCACGAGTTCAAAGTCCTCTGCGTCCACATCCCGGGCAAGTGTAACACCTCAGCCGACGCTCTGTCCCAATTTAATTTTCCGTTGTTCCTTTTCACAGGAACCCGGAGACGATCCGACCATGTCTGCTATCCCTCACTGGTCTCAACTAACCCTAGTCTGAGTCACCACCTTCACGGCGCCACCAGTCTTATAAACTTTTCATTGTCACACAACACGCTGAAAGCCTACCAAGCTGCTTGGAAGACGTACCTCCGGTTTCTGGGCACAAGCCACGGGGGGTCACCAGGGGACCTCCACCATATCCTGGCCTTCATTTCTCACTGCTACACTCGGCTGGCGTTATCACACAATACCATCAAACTTCATCTAGCCGGTATCCAGCATTTCATTTCCTTACAAGACCCTTCTAAACCATCTTTGTTTGCCTCCCACGCAGTCAAGGCAATCCTGCGCGGCATCCTCAAAAAACAGCCGCAGGTCAATATTAAACGCCTCCCAGTAACCGGTGCCATTTTCCGGGAATTATCGATCATGCTCTCGCATTCCCCATTCGGCTTTTTTCCCAGCCTGGTCATCCAGGCAGCCATGTACCTGGCCTTCTACGGCTTCTTACGCCCCAGCGAGTTTTCAGTTACCGGCCCTAGCTGCAAGACGCTACGCAGGCGGCACCTCGTACGCCGTCAGACCTTTTTCATCCTGCACCTAGAAGCATCCAAAACGCAGCAGGCTGGCCCAGGCACTGACATCAAGCTGTTCGAAACTCTCAACGCCTGGTGCCCCGTAGCAGTTCTAGATCAGCTACTAGCACACCTACCTGATCCCTCACCTGACAGCCCGTTGTTACCATTTCCGGTCAGACCCCTTAGCAGCAATCAATTCGTCACGCACGTCAGGATCCTCCTTCGCAACTTAGGTCTTGACCCCGCGAAATTCCCAGGTCACTCCTTTCGCATCGGAGCAGCCTCCGCAGCCTCCCGCAATGGAGTCCCGGATCACGTGATCAGGAAGATGGGGCGGTGGAAGTCCACCTGTTTCGCCCGTTACATTCCCGATCCCCAGACCGAAATGTCCCGGGCTTTCAGAAACCTTGCCTTGTAGCATCTGCCTTCACCAAACAAATAAACCATTACCTCCCTAAAAACAAGTCTTTTGCGCCCTTTTCTTAACTACTCTCCTAGCAGAATGGGCCTCACGGCTCAGCTCACCAGGGCTTACCTTATGGTAGACCAGGGCACACTTCAGGTCTAGTTATGTTGTCTGTCTTGTGGCGTGTTTATGTTTGCTCCTTCACATCTTTAAGGACCGAGGGCTCCGACCATAAATAGGAAGGCCAGCATGGTGGCCTGCAATTATGGGAGGAGCCCGGAGGGTATATATACCAGACCTTCCACAACGGTCGGTGTCGGTTCCAGTGCGCCGTACCCGCCCACCCATTCCCCTTCTCAGAACACTCCAATACGTTTCTCTACAGAAACAGCCATTACTTCTCAGGTAAGCGCCCTTTTCTTAACTACTCTCCTAGCAGAATGGGCCTCACGGCTCAGCTCACCAGGGCTTACCTTACGGTAGACCAGGGCACACTTCAGGTCTAGTTATGTTGTCTGTCTTGTGGCGTGTTTATGTTTGCTCCTTCACATCTTTAAGGACCGAGGGCTCCGACCATAAATATATATATACATATATATATATATATATATATATATATATATATATATATATACATATACTGTATGTATATGTAGCGCTGACACTGTAAATTTAGTTTTCTAGAACTGTAACAGAGTTCTGGGGGTTAATTGTACAGGTCTTTTGCTTTGGCATCAGTCTGGCTGGGCTGTACTGAAGTTCTGCCTGGTCATAGGTGCAGTGAGGCACCTGTGACAGGCTGAGAACCAAGCCTGGTTGGAAGTTTTAGGTACCCATCTTTCTCTGAGCCAATCAGTGGGCGCGTCTGGCCCCTCTGTGTAGTCTGGGAAGGGGTATTTAAGATGCTGAAGTCACGTGTTCAGGGTTTGGCTTGCTCTTTGATCCCTGGGTCCGGTCCGGTCCGGACCAGCCCCGTGAGGAGTCCCGGACCCAGGAGTGTCTGCCGTCCCCACAAGCATGGTCACCCTAACCAGCCCTAAAGGCCCTCATGGTCGGGGGTGGGGATCCGTCCGTTCCTGAGCCTCGGAACTGGCTAGGTCGAGGCCCAGTAACTGAAGGAGGATTCGGAGGTGTCCCGGTGTGCTCTCGGTATTGGAGGGACGCGGCAACTCGTACAAGTGACCAGGAGAGGACTCTTCGGAGGAGGGCCAAGAAGCTGGCTGCTCGGTAAGAGCCTGGGAGCTGAGTTGTATGGACACTAGAGAATCCACACTTCTCACAGTATCGCCAAGAAGGCTCAGATTCAGGTACTGTGGGAAAGGTTCCTACTTGTCTTCAAATACCATCTAGTCTGTGGCGGAGACTTTGCAAACTTTCTGGATCACATGTTGGCTGCTAAATCTATGGTTAGAGGTTTATCCAGCAGTGAAGCTCCCAGTTGCGAGTGGCTACTCTCTGGGTTATCTAAGAGACATTCGATTGATGTCAGCAGTTCAAGTGCCTGAGTTTTATCACCCATGCTATCTATTCCCACCTGAGACTGTGTTATAGTTGGATGTTACCCCTGCAGAATAAAAATCCTCAAAAGAACTTTTGTGTGTCAGCATTTGAAGTTACTGGGTACTAACCCTGGGAACCCCTAGACAACGAATGACGAGCTACAGGAGGTAATCGATAAGCCCAGAAAATTCAAGGTCGCCCCTAGGGGTTATGGCCGCTACATATATATATACTGTATATCTATATATATATATACAGTATATATATATATATATATATATATAGATATAGATATATATATATCTATATATATATATATATATATATATATAGATCTATCTATCTATACACACACTATATTGCCAAAAGTATTGGGACACCTACCTTTACACGCACATGAGCTTTCATGGCATCCCAGTCTTAGTCCGTAGGGTTCAATATTGCGTTGGCCCATCCTATGCAGCTATAAAAGCTTCAACTCTTCTGGGAAGGCTGTCCACAAGGTTTAGGAGTGTCTATGGGAATATTTGACAATTGACCACTCCTAATAATGTATATAGTACTTGTTATAGGCTTACCTGTAGTAAAAAGTGTATTGTAAGGGTTTATAACTACTTTAACCACTTGCCGACCAAGCACGTCATATGATGTCCTTGACTTTGAGTGGTGATATCTGAATGATGCGTGCAGCTATTGGCATCATTCAGATATCATTCTTTCCGGCCGGCGATTCTGTGCACCATAAGAACGATCATAGCGGCAGTTCCGCCGCCTGATCGTTCTTATAAAATAAAGGCAAGTGCGGCGCTCAAATATTCACGCAAATGTCCCTGATTTTCACAGAATGCAACACAAGAAACAAGTAGCCTGTGTGCAGTATTGTGAGGCAGGAATTTTTTTGGTGGGTATCCCCTAGAGAAGGGGAGTGCCAGTAGGGATATTATCCCATGGTATGTGCAATCACATCCCTAAAGGGTAGTGTTGTAATAGTGAAAAAAACACAAATGAAATAAAATAAAATAAAAACAGTAACCAATCATTAGCCAAGTTAAAAATTGGAACAGTGTTACCCCTAGGTTAGAAGAGGCATATATTCAATGTCCTTCTATGGAAAGAAAGGATAAGTTTCTATACAGCCTGCGTCCTTTTCCAAAAATGCAGTAAGAGGAGTTCCACTCCCTGAAAATCGCATCAGAGGTTATGGTGCGATTTTACATCAGTCAAGGTGCAAAAAAAGTTCAGAAAAATGAACTTCAAACCAAAACAGTTTCAGAAAGTTCACAGTCCTGAAATATTCGATGTTATAGACAGAAACTGTAGTATTAACCCTAGGATAGGAACACTGTGTTTAGCGTTTGGTATATGTTTGGTTAAACATCACAACAAATGATTACAGCAGGTGAAGTGTTTTCCTTGTAAATGTCTCAACAATCTGAAACGTGAAAACCATAATATATCGTGGTAATGATCATAAGTGAAACAAACAACCGGTGATCAATAATGACATGCTATTGGGGGTAAAAATGTATAAATGAAGTGAAAATATATAAGAAGTTCATTCTCAAAATATAATTTTCGGCTGGTATAATATAGCTTTGTTCCCAAAAATCCTCAGAGGGGTGCAGTATAACACTGGAAGTGCTCTGGGTTTGCAATCAGCTTGATGGATACCATACGTAAATGAAGCAAAAGATGGATACCCTTACCGGAACTGGTGGACTCACGGACCTCTCGGTGGTGAGTCAATAGGGCTTGGACCGGAAAAAAACGGATAGATGGTAGATGTATTGTAGTCCGTCAGGTCGGCTGAAGTATTGCTCAAGGTAAGTAGATCCACTTACCCGCCTCTTGTTAGGGGGTCCCGGTAAGGAGGTGCTGAACTGCGTTCCTGTGGGGATCCTCATCCACGGTGGTTCAAGCAAGGAGGAGAAAGACAAAGGAGGCAACTCCTCATAGTGTAAATACCAACTTTAAATTGGTGTTTATTGTTAAAAAAGTATTTTTAAAAACAATTTTCTTTGCGCAAGAATAAGTAACAAATAGTGGCTTAGGCAGACATCCAACCCGACATGTTTCGCCTCCTGCAGGCTTCAACTGGGGTACATGATCGTTCTTAAAGGCAGCGGGAGGGGACGTCCCCCCCCTCCCGCCGCCATCCGGTGCTTCTCCAGGCTCTCCCGTGCCATCGGGGGCCCGGAGAAAGAATCGCTCGCCGCCGAATGACGAGCATAGAGATTTCCGGTGACCACATGGTCACCAGTCATCTCTATGACCGTCGGAGGCCCGGGCGCGACGTTATGACGTCACGCCCGGTACCCGGAAGTAAACAAAGCCGCGATCGCGGCTGTCAGCATGAGATCGGTAAAAAAATTTTTACCGATCTCATGCTTTCCAGCCTGGAGGAGAGATGTGGGGTCTTATTGACCCCACATCTCTCCATAAAGAGGACCTGTCACATACATTCCTATTACAAGGGATGTTTACAAGTAAAATAAAAATAAATAAATAAATAAAAAAAATTAAAACGCCCCTGTCCCCTGTAGCTCGAGATCAGAAGCTAACGCACACGCAAGTCCCGCCCGCATATGTAAACGCCGTTCAAACCACACATGTGAGGTATCGCCGCGTGCGTTAGAGCGCGTGCAACAATTCTAGCACTAGACCTCCTCTGTAACTCTAAACTGGTAACCAGTAAAAAATATTAAAGCGTCGCCTATGGAGATTATTAAGTACCGAAGTTTAGCGCCATTCCACGGTTGGGGGCAATTTTAAAGCTTGACATGTTCGGTATCTATTTACTCGGCGTAACATCATCTTTCATATTATATAAAAAAATTGGACTAACTTTACTGTTTTGTTATTTTTTAATTCATGAAACCGTTTTTTTAAAAAAAAAAGGCGTTTGAAAAATGATTGCGCAAATACCGTGTGAGATAAAAAGTTGCAATGACCGCCATTTTATTCCCTAGGGTGTCTGCTAAAAAAAACGTACCCAATGTTTGGGGGTTCTGAGTAATTTTCGAGCAAAAAAAATGATGATGTTTACATGAAGGAAAATAGGCCAAAATAGGCCCGGTAAGCAAGTGGTTAAAGAAAATATAAAATGTAAGAAATATATGGTCTGCTATTGCTGACATCCGTCTGAAAATGCTTCTTGTCTGTGGCTTTAATACTTTTCGAGTTACTTACAAGTAAGCACATCTGGAAAATGGGAGAGGAATCAGAATCCCTTATCTGCATACTTGTTCAAAGTTAGTGATTATAAGTACGATAGGCAGGTAATTAGTATAGATGGTTGGCTAGCATACTGTATGCTCATATCTGGAAAGGCAGACAAATGCCTTACATGTTCTAGAGCTGCTAAAGACTGAAATGATTGGATAATGTAACATGTGAACTGAGTAATCACAATGTCTAGGTGTGACCTCCCAAACAACACAAGACAGTTGGACCCGCTGCCAGCTGCCAAGTCACTCTCACAGTATAAACTGGGGCAACTTGCCAACTCCTAGGGACCTTGTAGGAATATATGGCAGTACAGATTATCCTTTTATCCTTTACAACGTCAACCTTGTTGCCGCCTATTTAAAAGTCACAGGTTGTCGTGGTGACCAGTTATTAACAATAAATACTGTGTATTTGATTTCACAGACCCTGAGATTTTACAATCCTGACTTTATAATGCTTCCACTTTGTATGTCCTGCCCACTTGCCATTTCGCAGTGTGTTGCGCTCTACAGAAACAGCTGCTGAAATCCCCTGGGTAGAAACCTAAAGCCAAGCAGATGTTCACTGGGTTTCTTCCTAAGTCTTTCTTGTGGTTCCTCTTTTGTAGCACTTTAACAATTTTCTACATTGTACTTTCCCGATCTTTGAAGACAGCAAGAGGTTAACTCAGAGCAAGCGATGTAAGGTGTAAGGAGGCTGATACAATGTTTTTTTAGGTTGGTCCAAGCTTGGATATCTCAATGAGATTTAGACAAATGTATCCACACTCATGTGGAGCTATCTCTATGAAGCAGAAATTTGCTTGGAGTGGAACTCCAAGCAAAACCTTTTCTGGTAGAATTATGGTTTTATCTCTGGATTAGACACCCTTTTTAATGCATGCGAATATTCTGCTGGCCCTCCATTCTGCACGCTATTACTGAGTCTGTGATCTTCTTGGACCCACAGATTTTTTTTTATTTATTTATTACAGGATTTATATAGCACCAACAGTTTACAATATAAAAAGGGAGACAATACAGTTATAATACAATAAAATACAAGAGGATTAAGAGGGCCCTGCTCAGAAGAGCTTACAATCTAATAGGGTAGGGGAGGTGATACAAAAGGTTGTAACTGTGGGGAATGAGCTGATGGAAATGGTAAAAGATTAGTTGGAGACATGATAGGCTTCCCTGAAGAGATGAGTTTTCAGGGATCGCCTGAAGGTAGCTAGAGTAGGGGATAGCCGGACAGGTTGAGGCAGCGAGTTCCAGAGGATGGGAGAGGCTCTGGAGAAATCCTGGAGACGAGCATGGGAGGAGGAAACAAGAGAGCTTGACAGGAGGAGATCTTGAGAAGAGCGGAGAGGACGGTTTGGGATATATTTGGAGACAAGTTTGGCGATGTAGCTCGGGGCAGAGTTGTGGATGGCTTTGTAAGTTGTGGTTAGTATTTTGAATTTAATTTGCTGGGTGATTGGGAGCCAGTGTAGGGATTGGAGGAGAGGGTTGGCAGACACTGAACGGTTGGTAAGGTGGATAAGTCTGGCAGCAGCATTCATGGTAGACTGAATACAGTGAGGCAGGCCGATGAGAAGGGAGTAGTCAAGGCGAGAGATAACAAGGGAATGAATGAGGAGCTTGGTGGTGTCATTTGTTAAAAAGGGGCGAATTTTAGAGATGTTACGGAGGTGAAGTCTACAAACTTTTGACAGCGATTGGACTTGAGGCTGAAATGACAAGTCCGAGTCTAGGATTACACCGAGTACCCTGGCGTGAGGGGAGGGACTGATGGTTGCATTGTTGATTTTGATGGAAAAGTCATGGAGGGGGGCACGGGCGGGGGGGAATATTAATAGCTCAGTTTTAGAGAGATGTAATTATCCATCCTTAGTTCCCCAGAGGTTCTCCCCTTAGCGAGTAACTTGCATTTATATTTTTAGCTCCCAAGTGAATTTCTCTACATTTTTCAATAGTAAACCTTATCTGCCATATAGCTGCCCACCACTCTTTTTTTTTCAAAGTCTTCTTGTAAAGTTTTTGTATCTTGTTTTGAAGTGTAGCACTGACCCCCGAAGGAGTGGCTGAATTTTTCTGGGCTTACCGATTACCTCCTCCGGCCCGTAACTCGTTGTTCTTGTCTAGGCGTTCCCAGTAACTGTAAAGACTGCCACCTGAATTCCTTTTTAGGATTTTCATTTGCAAAAACAGTTAAACAAACTCAGTCTCTAAGTTGGGAATAGAGGGTATAAGGATGAAGTTTAGCTCAGGTGCTCGGAACTGCTGACTTCAATAAAAGTCTCTCTCTGTACGTTAATCCAGGGAATAGCCACTCGCAACTGGATTCTTTAATTGCTGGATAAATCCTTTAGCTTGGATATAGCAACCAACAAGTAATTATAGCTTTCAAATTCTCTCACACAGACTTGGTTGAAACTTAGTTGTAACCGGAAGGTAAAGGTAGGAACTTTTTTTACTGTAACAGAATCTTTCAGCCGATCTGGCGATATCGTAAGAACTGTGGATTCACTTAGGGTCCCATGGCAGCTCAGCTTCCAGGCTCTTACTGAGCAGTCAGCCTTGTGCGTGGCTCTCTTCTGACGAGTCCTCCCCTGGTTGCATGTAGAGTTGCTGGGCCTCTCCAAACCTGAGATGGCACCGGAACACCTTAGAATCCTCCTTCCAGTTACTGCGCCTTGAACTAGCCAGTTCTGAGGCTCGGGAATGGATGGATCCGCACCCCAGGCCAGGAGGGCCTATGTGGGCTGGTCAGGAGGACCAGTACCATGGAGTCAGCAACAACTTCTGGACCGGAACCCAGAACCACATGACCTCAGCACCTTAAAGGGGAGGGCCAGTTGGGAAAAAAAAATTAAAAGTCAGCAGCTACAAACACTGTAGCTGCTGACTTTTAATAAGCAGACTTACCTGTCCTGGGTGCCTGTGATGTCGGCCGCCCGAGACCGATCATCCCTCGGGTCTCAGTTCCCGGCGCCGCCATTCCAACTAAGGGAAACAGGCAGCGTAGCCTTGCTGGCTTCACTGCCCGTTTCCTACTGCGCATGCACGAGTCACGCAGCACTTTGTGAATGGGGAACGCGTTGTGTTGTGGGACACACAGTTCCCATAATACACCGCGCCCCATTCACTAGAAGATGGCGCTAGGAGCAGAAGACCAAACAACTCCACGGAACAGCAAGAGGCAGATTAGGACGATCTGCCTAGCAACAGCCATTTCTGGTAAGTAAAAAAAAAATAATATTTTTTTTTTTTCATTTTACATTTTTATTAACATTTTTTATGAAGTTTTTTTTTTCAGGGTGGCCCTCCACTTTAAGTACCCTCTCCCGGAATACACAGCCCACTGATTGGCTCCGAGCAGAGATTGGTACCAAATGCGTCCAACCAGACTGCGTTCTAAGCCTGTCACAGGTGCAAATCCCACCTATGACCAGACAGAACCTCAATGCAGCCCAGCCAAACTGATGCCAAAGCATAATTTAGCACAATTAAACCCCAAGACTTAACTATAGTCTTGGGAAAAAAATAAATTTACAAACATAGCGCGTACTTATCAGAAGTACCGGCGCTACAGAAGTTATAGCCTGGCTTAGCTTTGTATAACCAGCAAACACTGAGATTAAACTATTTACTACAACTTCTATATTCAAGTTAAACAGAATTGATCCCAGGACATAGCTCTGGGGCACCCCCCTCATGACATATTCCATTAATTAGCAACCTTTGGATGTGCTCCTGCAAACAGTTTTCTGTCCAGGTACATACAAGGTGATCAAAGCCAAAAGACATTTACTTGTAAATGAATCATGTATGGGGTACTGTATCAAATGTTAGCAAAATTTAGATACACTAAGTCCACAGGCCTTCTTCTATCTAAATTACAGCTTATATAGAGTGTCAAAAGGAAGGTCTGAAGTCGAGGATGTTTAGATGATTGTCCAAGCTGCTTGTTCAGTTCTAATAAGTGCCAGGAGCATACCCTCATATTTAACTACTTTCCGTCCAGCGATCTGTATTACTTTTTGCAGCCGGCGATTCTAAAGCTGGTAAAAGTAATCCAAGTGGCTAAAGAGCTGCTGCATTACTTTTATAGGCGGTGGAAAGGCCCACTGCCACCACATTTACCAGGCTCTCCCAGGCAATCAGGGAGCTCTGCAAGGATGCTATCGGTGGCATCCATTTCCTGAGACACAGTGAGAGTCATTCCTCCCACTGTGTGACATCAGAAACCAGAAGCAGACAGGATTTCGGTCTCATGTAAATAAGCTATTACCATCTTGTATAAGCATCACATCAAACCAATATTGATTTGATTTGATGCTTTGGAGGGGAGAGGAGAGATCTGGGGTCTAATAGACAAAGAATTCTCTGAATGGTGCCTCTGTCGGGTGGGCCACCTCCTGCATTGAGTAAGCACCAGTAAAGCCACTCGGACTTGGAAGCTAGTGGAGATCACTGTAGTAAAGTGTCACAGCTACATAGTTACGTAGGCTGAAAAAATATACAAGTCCATCTATTTTTTTCAAACAATTTGGTACAGTTTGGAACAGTACTCCTTTGCTCCATCACCGAGCTTTCCAGCAGGTGTCTCTCCGATCTCACTCTGGCAACAGTGGAGAATGATGTGGCGTCTGCCGCCGGTTCTATCGGTCCTTAGATGTGACACTCTGGCCTCATTGGAGACTTTCCTATGCTGTACCTGCCTCTGGTTCCATGGGTTCCCTCGGATTCACACCGTCACCATGACAAGCCTGCTGATTTTTACACAATGTGAGTGTATTTTACGCTTGTTTATTACATTTTTGTATGAATTAAACGTTACTGCACCAGAGGTGACTTGGCACTTCTCTCTTTCCCTCCCCTTGCATTTTGTATTCACAGTTATCGGGCCCCTAGCCCGCCACTGAAACAGCCTACTACCAGGAGCAATTGTGATTGAACTCTATGTGTATACACGTAACCCCGGGTTATAATATTGGGACTATTTTTTGGACTGATCTCATCCCTAATTAGTTCGAATCTGATGTATACTCTGCTTAAGGCTGGCGGATTGCAGTGCGTGTATGTTTTTTCTCTATTCTTTTGCTGATATACACAATCTTATACCAACATTTGATCCATATGAAGGCAAAAACAAAAAGTTTGATCCAATTTGCTCCAGAGAAGTAAAAGATATTCGCAAATTTTGGGTTGTGTTAAAAATTCTGTATATATTGCTCAACAGAACATACAGTGTGCAGTCCACACAAGGTGTGCTGCTGCTTAACTGCAGACAGGAAACACGAAATGTTATTATAGAGAGAACACATAGAGTTTAACCATAGATGCAGCTAAAAACAAATAAATACTTCCATCTACTAGCTGATGTAGTTGTACATGAACAATGTACACCCCCACTCAACAACTTCTCCTTATATAAAATTGAGATCTGAAATGGGAGTAATATATCTGTTTCTTGAAAACGGTTTTGTCAAAGCATCTGATCCACTTTTGTGTCTCATGAGTTGGAAGTCTTTGCATCTCATCCCATGAACCTGGCTCTGGTTTGCTCTACTACGCAAGCAACATAGGACAGAAGTTTGGCTGGGTTGCCTTTATTGCTTCTAGTGGTTTTCCTGATTGAAGCCTCTTGTAGCCTGCTTTATTATTTTATATTACTTGGATAATCTGCATTAATTTCTATTTCTCTGTCGCTTTGTTGCTTATCTTCATGTGATACTGATGTGGAATTTCCCTCAGTTTGAAGTGTTTGTGTCAGTTCGTGAAATTTTGAACACACTGAAATTGTATTGACAATTACACTTCTACTGATGGTTACCTTGTTTGTGTCTTGGTGTAGAATTCTGTATCCCTTTTGACATTCATTGTACCCCACAAGTACATGTTCCATTGTGCAAGCATCCCATTTTGTACATTTTTTTTTGGGGGGGGGGGGGGGGTGTGTGCACATAGGCTTTGCTTCCAAAAAATGTAGCATGGTTAAAATTCAGGGTTCATATGGAGTTTTTCCTGGTAAGTCCATTTTGAAGAGAGCATGCAGTCATAATTGTCTCCCCCCAGTATGTGCTTCCACTCTCATATAGAGTATGGTTCATTCTTTCTGCAACCCTATTTTGTTCTGTTGCTGTATCGTGCACTTATCCACTGTAGCTGGCTATGATTGGGTTTTCAGATTTTCCTTGGGTGGGTGCCTGGGCTATGCCTGGGCCCATAACCTGTTAAAAATTCTGTAAATAGCCCTACAGAACAGACAGTGCACAGTCCACATGGGTTTGATGCTGCTTAACTGCAGATAGGAAACATGAATTTTTATTACAGCAAAAAGACATAGAGTTTTACCTTAGATGCAGCTAAAAAATATATATACACTGACATCTACTGGCTGATGTAGTTGTTGCACAAAATACATGAACAATGTATTCCAACAGGTTGCCCCCAGAAAAGTAATATAGAGGTGAAATCTTTCATTGGGGACACTAAATTTGGTGACCTGGGGGTTCCCAAGGGATTCCCCTAATTTGCTCACTTCCTCTTTGGGATATGGGACAGGAAGTAAAGGGAAATCTTAACAATAGGACATAGATGGAAAAAAAATAACGCTATCCAAAATGAAAAAAACTACTACCTTAAATTACAATATGACTTGTGTAGCATTTGCACATGCTATATTATTTTATTTTTATTTTGTTTTTGTTTTTTTATTATTTGCTGTTTTTTCCCATGAAAGTTGTGTTATCATTTCATCTTTAAACCCTGAATGGTGAATATATTTTTTTACAAGCAGAATCAAATGTTGAAACCTGTCACATATCCTCCAAGGAAAACATACCACCATTACGTAGGACTGGCCAAAGTTTGGTCTACCTAAAATATGGTAATATATATTTTAATTGAATATATACTGTATATTCTTTTTACTCTTTTTATGATCAGTACCTGAGAACTTGACCGCAACTTGTAGCGCTAATATTGTGGTGAGACTTGGTATTCATTTACCTTCCAATGCTTCATAGTGGACCAAGGCGTACCTTGGTAGAGTTTGTTATTTCAGCTGAAAGTAGTTTGCAGGCTGTACGAGTGCTCTTTAGAACTAACAGACAATGACAACACCACATTATAGGATAAGTAGACAGCTGTTAATGTTATACAAAGCTGAGATCCCATTTCAAGCAGCATCCTGACTTCTCAAAGAGTCGTTATCCACCTCCACACCTCTCAGTGTAGTTGTAGCTCTGATGGCTTGTCAGCACCGTAATCAGCTCAATCTAATTCGGTTTCTTCTTTCCTGTTTGATGTGATATAAACTTGGCATGACATCTTCCTTCCACTTGCCTAAGAAAGCAATAGAGGATCATTTACTACAATGCACATAGACCAGTCTAATGGGTGCAGTAATGGAGAGCTACCGGAACGAATGCCAAAGATCCGTGGAGGGCAGCCAGTCTAACAAGGGCCTGAAAGAAACTCTGCCACTGCATATAGAAGTTTCTAATATGGCCTGCCTGTTAGAAATGCTTTTAAGTTATATTAACCACTTTCAGACCGGACCATTTTGCTGGCTTAAAGCGGAAGTAAACCCATCGATTTAACAGTTTAAAAAAAAAAGGCATGCCGGGAATGCTAACTGCACATTGGCTGTGCTCTCAACCAAACAGTCAAACCATCCAATGGCTGGTGTCGTAACGGATCACATGTGCAGCACCGTGGCAGTTGAAGATTAAACAGAGGCAAAGATGGCAGCTTCCTTGGCTGAAAACGATAGGGGGGTTTACTTCCACTTTAAGACCAGACCACTTTTTGCGATTCGGCAGTGCGTCGCTTTAACTAACAATTGCGTGGTCGTGCGACGTGGCTCCCAAAACAAAATTGAAGTCCTTTTTTTCCCACAAATAAGCTTTCTTTTGGTGGTATTTACAAAATAGGGGATAGTTTTATGGCATTTTTTATTAATATTTTTTTTTTTTACTAGTAATGGCAGCAATCAGCGATTTTTATTGTGACTGCGACATTATGGCAGACACATCGGACATTTTTGACACATTTTTGGGACCATTGTCATTTATACAGCAATCAGTGCTATACAAATTCACTGATTCATGTATTCATGTGAATGACACTGACAGTGAAGGGGTTAACCAGGAGGTGGCAGTGTAGGGGTTAAGTGTGTCCTAGGGCTTTGGAGGGCGTGGCACATCACTGATCTCTGCTCCAATCACAGGGAACAGAGATCAGTGTCACTGTTGCTAGGCAGAACGGGGAGATGCTTGTTTACTATAGCATCTCCCGTTCTTCCTCCCGTGAGACGATCGCGGGTTATCCCCGTGGCGATCGAGTCCGCGGGACCCACAATCGGACTCATGGAGGCCCTGACCAGTGTGCACACAATGGCGCGGCGGCAAATTTAAAGGGACGTACCTTTACGCCCTTATGCCTGTCCGTACCATTCTGCCGACGTACATCGTCGTGCGCCGGTCAGGAAGCGGTTAAACCCTTTATTTAAAGTGGAACTATATTCACCTCCACTCCAGCGATGCAGTGACCATGTGCACCCTCGCTAGCCACGGACGTGTTTGGCCAGTCTTCGGGTTTCCGATCTTCGGGCATTTTGGCTGGCTGGGCAGGGATGACATCACTCCTGCACATGCGTGGGAGTTCATTCGTCTTGTGCGTATGTACATCACAAACAACCAGGTGAGAATACTTTTAATAAAAAATGCAGAAGAGACACTTGGAGGTGTATTTATTAAAGGCAAATAGACTGTACACCTTGCAAGAGCAGTTGCACTCATTTCCCCAGAGCTTAGAAAATGTGGTAAAGCTCTGCTGATTTCCATCCTCCAAAAATGCAAACATGCTTTTTTTATTTTCCTTGCACCCGATTGGACATTCTTTACAAAGTGAAGCTTTACCACATTACATTTGCTAAGGAAAATTTGTGTAACTGGAAGCTCAGCAGATATGATAATTCAGACTCAGTATTAAAGTATTTGTTACAGGCGAGTTTATATACAACTTAATCTAATATTTAAGGGTCATTCTAGCTTAATGGAAATTACCTTTGTAACTCAGGGTTCCTACTTTATCTATGGGTCCTCTGCCCCTTTGTCCTTCTTTCCACTATTTCCCCCCATCCCCTTTTGACTAAAGGTCACAATCCATGAAGAAGCCATCCACCTTATGTGCGCCAATGAATTATGCCGCGTACACACGACCGGACTTTCCGACTTTCCGGCAGACTAGGTCCGATGGGATTAGTCTGTTGGACAATCCGATCGTGTGTGGGCTAATCCGTTTGTTTTTCAGGAAAAAAAATCAGACGGACCTAGAAATAGAACATGTTTCAAATATATCCGACGGACTCAATTCCGACGGACTAAAATCTGGAAAACCGTTCGTCTGTAGGCTGGTCTGACGGACCAAATAGGACGCAAGGGAAGCTATTGGCTACTGGCTATTGAACTTCCTTTTTTAGTCCTGTTTAGGTCATCACATTCAAAATGAACAGACTTTTGAACGGACTTAAGGCCCATACACACGATCAGACTTTTTGACAACAAACATGCAAATTAGCTGTTTTGGACCAACATCCGACCGTGTGTATGCTCCATCGGACCAACTTTTTCAGTTTTCATCGGACTTTTGTTGGCTGTGCGAACGGACCAACTTTCTGCCAGTCTGATGGAGCAAAGTCCTATTGTGTGTACAGAAAACCATAGGACTTTTGTACAAAGTAGCTCAGAACCAATGCAAAAGATCAGACAACAATACAGAAGTTGACCAAAGGTGGCGGTAAAGAGCAGAAAAACCACTTGATTTGGTGAAAGTTGGCTGAAAAAGTCCTGCTGTGTATATGCAATACAAGTTCAGGGCCGACGCCCTTTGTACAAAAATCCACGGAAAAGTTTGTACAAAGTCCGATTGTGTGTATGAGGCTTTAGTCCGTTCGTATGTGGCCAAGTCCGTTAGTTCGGAAAGTCCGTCAGAACTCCGCCGAAAGTCCGTCGGGAAGACTGTTGGACCTAGTCTGCCGGAAAGTCCAGTCATGTGTACGCGGCATTACTTGCTCTTAAGCCTCATACACACGATCGGACTTTGTACAAACTTTCCCGTGGATTTTTGTACAAAGGGCGTTGGCCCCAAGTTTGTATTGCATACACACGATCGGACTTTTAAGGCAACAAACACGAACGTAGTTACGTTTCAACGTACTGACAACACTTCAAAAGAGGACGTTCAAATACTCCAGCGCCACCTTTGGTCAACTTCTGTATTGTTGTCTGACCTTATGCATTGGTTCTGAGCATGCGTGTTTGTACTTTGTACAAAAGTTTGATGGTTTTGTGTACACACGATCGGACTTTGCTCCATCTGACTTTTGTTGGCAGAAAGTTGGTCCGTTCGCACAGCCAACAAAAGTCAGATGAAAACTGAAAAAGTTGGTCCGATGGAGCGTACACGCGGTCGGATGTTGGTCCAAAACAGCTAATTTGCATGTTTGTTGTCAAAAAGTCCGATCGTGTGTACGGACCTTTAGATCTGTGGCTGCTCCAGTTTGTCTAAGCATAAATCTCCCAGCCATGTCCTCTCCTCTGGTCACTTTGGACTCTCAAACATACTGGTCTTTTTCTGGTGACAGGAATAATTTGATGCTCGCACACAGGAAAGAAGTTAAACATGAACCTCATCACTGGTGTTTCCCCCATTCAGTGAAGTAGCAGAGCAGGCGGAAATATCTGTTGTCTCATAGTGCTTTTTCTCCACTTTATATACTCCAACCGGAAGCCATCTTCTATGGCTTGACCTGGTCTACAGCAATAAACGTTACACCAAGTGGTGTTGACTTACGTCTGATGTGTGAGACATGACTTCATAATCAGTAGGGTATTTTTGTTGCCTAAATCTTAAAGTTTAGTAAACAACCACATTACTTTGCCGTTCTCAGCCAAGACCACTTCACATATGGTTTGTATTGCATAGCTACATTGGTCTAGCTTTGACCAATGTAAATACCGGTATGCATATTGTGTACCTGTTGGATCCCTGTGGAAGCTGGAAATCAGTAGTCTATGCTAGTACAATGAATGCCAACATTATCTGGGTTCATTCACAGAACGCCTTGAATTTTTGATTGTCCAATCAGCAGACTGGAGGGTGGGGTGTTCTTGACCAAGCACTGCTGCCTACCTGCGCTTGAGGTCAGGGAGATGGCTATGCTGTCCAGCAGAGGTGTTTGAAGAGCGTTAAAGCAGGCTTAACAATCCTTAACACGCTTGGTTCTTCAAGCTGGACACTAAAATTAGCACCCACAATTTAGCCTGGCACAGACAAGAACACTTGTACATCCAGACCTTTCCAATCCTGCCAACATATTTTATCAGAGATAGAATGAAGACACAGTAATTTTATCAGGCTATCAAGTTTTACCAATGCAAGGCACCAATGTCCTATACCGTAATCCTAAAAAAAAATGTTTTTTTATTGTGAAATACTGCTCTTACCTTTTTACCCAAATTTTGTCTTTATTTTTGCTTTTTTGTACTACCCTGTGCAACAGTACAAAAAAACAGGCTAATCAGAATTCAATTACTTTAAAAAGTGATGCTAGTCTCATATCGGGTACACATTTTATAAAAAGGGAAAGCACAAAGATAACCTCATTAGCGTGATTCTGCTTCTTCATTCTCCTATCAGCAAGCTGGTGGTTTGCTCTTGACTAGGACCTGCTGTTTAACTACACTGGAGATCAGGGACCTGGTTAGGCTGTCTGGCAGAGGTGTTCGGATTACAAGACTGGAGAGAATTAAATATCTTTTAGCAGACAAAATTATTAACCTATGTTTATTTCAGCTGCATTGTACATGTCTACCTGTTTGGAAATTCCCAGCTGCTGGAATGTCTCCAGTCCAGTGGATGCCAGATACTTGTTCCTTACTTCCGAACTTGTGAAACTTCCATTTACAATGCAAACAACACTCAGAAAGGTGTCCAAATTACAATATGTGCTTACAGGGGAACATCTGTCCTGTCTAAACATGTTATATTTTTCCAGCTATACCAGGTATCCTACTGTATATAGCTAATTAGCGTAGTCATTTGCAATTGTATTTTTGTTAACTGATTCCTTACTCCTGGCCTTGTGAATGTTGTCTTCTGGGTGTCGGAATAGTTAAATAGTAGGTGAGGTTGAAAAAGACACAAGTACATCAAGTCCAACCTGTGTGTGTGCTCCTATGTCAGTAGTACATTGTTACATAGTTACATAGTTACATAGTTAGTTAGGTTGAAAAAAGACACAAGTCCATCCAGTTCAACCACAAATAAAAAATATATATATATATATATACATATATATACATATATATATCATACAATCCCATATACCCCATTCTATACCCACAGTTGATCCAGAGGAAGGCAAAAAAAAAAACCAGCAGCGCATGCTCCAATTTGCTAAAGCAGGGGAAAAAAATCCTTCCTGATCCCCCGAGAGGCAATCAGATTTTCCCCGGATCAACTTTACCTATAAATGTCAGTACCCAGTTATATTATGTACATTTAGGAAAGTATCCAGGCCTTTCTTAAAGCAATCTACTGAGCTGGCCAGAACCACCTCTGCAGGGAGTCTATTCCACATTTTCACAGCTCTTACTGTGAAGAAACCTTTCCGTATTTGGAGATGAAATCTCTTTTCCTCTAGACGTAAAGAGTGCCCCCTTGTCCTCTTTGTTGACTGTAAAGTGAATAACTCAACACCAAGTTCACAATATGGACCCCTTATATATTTATACATGTTGATCATATCCCCCCTTAATCTCCTCTTACCAAGGGTGAATAAATTCAGTTCCTCATAGCTGAGCTCCTCCATGCCTCTTATCAGTTTGGTTGCCCTTCTCTGCACTTTCTCCAGTTCCCCGATATCCTTTTTGAGAACTGGTGCCCAAAACTGAACTGCATATTCCAGATGAGGTCTTACTAATGATTTGAACAGGGGCAAAATGATATCTCTCTCTCTGGAGTCCATACCACTCTTAATACAAGAAAGGACTTTGCTTGCTTTGGAAACCGCAGCTTGGCATTGCATGCTATTATTGAGTTTATTGTATATCCCTGTATGTTATCCCTGTATGTTGTGGTCGTTCAGGTGCCTATCTAATCCAATTTTAAAAATGATCGATGCTACCTGCTGAAACCACTGCCTGTGGAAGAGAATTCCACATCCTTACCGCTCTTACAGTAAAGAACCCTCTTTGCAGTTTAAGGTTAAACCACTTCTCTTTCAATTTAAGTGAATGGCTGCTTGTCTTTTTAAATTCCCTTTCGCGGAACAGTTTTATCCCTATTGTGGGGTCACCAGTACGATATTTGTACATTGCATTGCATGCATACATCATATCCCCTCTCAAGCGTCTCTTCTCCAGAGTGAATAAGTTCAGTGCTCGTAACCTTTCCTCATAACTAAGGTCCTCCAGTCCCTTTATTATCTTTGTTGCTCTTCTCTGGAATCTCTCCAGTTCCAGCACATCCTTCCTGAGGACTGGTGCCCAGAACTCGATGGCATACTCCAGGTGCGGCCGGACCAGAGTCTTGTAGAGCGGGAAAATTATCGTTTTATCTCTGGAGTTAATCCCCTTTTTAATGCATGTCAATATTCTGTTTGCTTGCAGCAGCTTGGCATTGCATGCCACCGCTGAGCCTATCATCTACTAGGACCCCCAGGTCCTTCTCCATCCTAGATTCCCCCAGAGACTCTCCCCCCCAGTGTATAGATTGCATTCATATTTTTGCCACCCAAATGCATTATTTTACATTTTTCTACAATAAACCTCATTTGCCATGTAGTTGCCCACCCCATTAGTTTGTTCTGATCTTCTTGTAAGGTTTCCACATCCTGCAGATAAATTATTGCCCTGCTTAGCTTAGTATCGTCTGCAAATACTGTGATTGAGCTGTTTATCCCATCCTCCAGATCGTTTATAAATAAATTTAAATAGCATTGATCCCAGGACAGAACCCTGCGGGACCCCACTTTCCACACCGGACCATTCTAAGTACTCCCCATTTATCACTACCCTCTGTACTCGCCCCTGTAGCCAGTTTTTAATCCATGTACTCACCCTATGGTCCATGCCGACAGACCTTAGTTTGTACAGTAAACGTTTATCCAAGAGCTTGCATACTATTGATGTTAGGCTAACTAATCTGTAATTCCCAGGCATGTATCTTGGCCCTTTTTTTAAATATTGGTGCTACATTTGCTTGTCTCCAATCAGCTGGTACCATTCCAGTCAGTAGACTGTTCGTAAACATTAGGAACAATGGTCTGGCAATTATTTGACTGAGTTCCTTAAGGACCCTCGGGTGTAAGCCACCTGGTCCAGGTGACTTATTAATGTTAAAGGGGTTGTAAACCTAGGTGTTTTTTCCCCTTAATGCATCCTATGCAGTCACCGCCCCCCCCCCAGCTCCCCGTTTTACTTACCTGAGCCCTGGAATTTCACCTGGCAAAGACGCGCTCTTGATTGGATAGATTGATAGCAGCGCAGCCATTGGCTCCCGCTGCTGTCAATCAAATCCAATGACGCGGGCGCTGGGGGGGCAGGGCCGAGTCCAGCATTGGTGTCTATGGACGCAAATGCTGCACTCGGAAGCGCGGCCGCAAGGTAACCCCCCAGGAGAGCACTTCTTCTAGGGGGTTATTTGATAAGAGGAGGAGCCGCGAGACTCGCCAAGGGACCCCAGAAGTCGGTGTTCGGGGCCACTCTGTGCAAAACAAACTGCACAGTGGAGGTAAGTATGACACGTTTGTTTTTGTTTTTTTTTTAAAGCGCAAACCTTTACAATCACTTTAAGTTTTTCAAGTCTATTTCTAATTCTATCCTCTGTTAGCCATGAGGGTGCTTTCTGTGACGTGGCAGTTTTGGTTACTAAAGCCCCCCGTTTCCCTTATTAATAGCTGTGCATGTGTCCATGAGCATAGAAGTGTCAAACTTTGAACTGCTGCTTTTATAAGGATTCAAACATTGAGACTCAACATTTTACACTTCGGCTTTCATCTACCCTTCAACACTTTGGCTTGTACCCTGTTTACCAGTATTGCCTCCTTAATTCAGATCCTGGCTGACCTTCGGATAACATCCTTCTCCATTTATTCTGTTCTGTACATGTGTGATTCCAGTTGTTGATTCTGGTGGACCTCCTGACTACACCACAGATGCTTTTTTGGTACTGACCTTACCTGACACCCGTTTTTGACTCTAGCCTCTGTGCTTGCTGGCGATGCTCCTTGCTTATTTTTGTTTTTCGGCTGCTGATCTTCACCTACTTTGAACTATGAGTTTTTGCTGTCTGGATCTTCCATATATCTATTGTCTTTATAGCATTCCTGCCACTCTGCTGCCTTATTTTTCCCTCTTCCATCCTCAGCTTTAACAGAAAGATCCACCTCTTCAAATGTCAACATAAAGTATACTAGATGTTGATCCTTCTCAGGAAATGGTCCAAAGAATATGGATATCCCTTGTAATATCCCTTGTAATTGTTGTAGTTAGCTATTTAGGCCATGTGCACTGCTGACACAGGTCTATCGTAAAATGGACAATCCACCCAAAAGTGATATTTTAGTTGTAGGTATAGCTGAGTCAGCTCCTGGATTATTTGTGTCTTGAATCCTCCAACTGTGAGATCATCTTGCCATGATTCTAGACCCTATTTCTGTTTATCTGGGAACTTTAGGCCTTTCTATACATCTTTTTTGTGTTGTGTCTCCTTCTTTTGTATTCTTTTTAATATAAAAAATATAAATAAAACAAAAAGAGAGTGAGATCAATAATGACAACAGCAGTTGTGCAGAATTCAATTCAGAGAACCCACCAATATAGTCTCCGTTGTATACAGGAACCTGTATAAAACTGTGTTTTTTATAAACGAAAACATCAGTTTTTTGGTGGACTGACCCTTTACGTGCCCAGTCATGCAACTAACACCGCCAGGAGAGTAGGTAAAACTAACATCCGGGAAGGATTCCTCCATGTGATGTAGAGGGTCCCCCGAACCCCAGACCCGAGGTCACCCCCCCCCCCCCCCCCAGACTAGGAGGCTACCTTAAAGGGTCTCCAACAGCCTCCTTAGCACTCCATCTCTAGCTTCCACCCAAACTCTCCTCCCCTGCTGGGCTGACTTTCAGCATTTATGAGGTGGCATACCCCCTGCCAACCCATCTTGGTCAGAGCCCTCATGGCTACTCCAGGCCGCTCCTCCTTCCCTCCCTCCTATTCTTCTGGAAGTTTCTGCAAAGTTCCAGAAGTAGGGGGAGGTATCAGAGATGCTGCTTGTTGAGTCATACCAGCCTACCTGGGTCACTAACCCTGACCCAGATTCAAAACACAGGCTTGGCTGCCTGCCAAGCCTGACAATTTACCTACACTACAGAAAAACCTATCACTACCTAATCCAGCACATTAGAGGATGCTACACTACACAAGTCTAAGACCCACATGTAGATTAGGGGGCTGGATGCATGGATAGGGGGGGGGGGGCAGCGCCTGTGTGCCACTAATGGACAGGCTGCCACTGAGTAAAATGTACAACACAGTGAATGCATTGCAGGGGTCAGGAGTATATTGTACAACACAGTGAATGCAGTACAGGGGTATGCAGTATAATGTACAGCACAGTGAATGCAGTAAATGGGTCAGGAGTATAATGTATATTACAGTGAATGCAGAACAGGGTCGGGAGTATAATGTACAACACAGTTAATGCAGTGCAGGGGTCAGGAGTATAATGTACATAGTGAATGCAGAACAGGGGTCAGGAGTATAATGTCCAACACAGTTAATGCAGTGCAGGAGTCAGGAGAATAATGTACAACACAGTTAATGCAGTGCAGGGGTCAGGAGTATAATGTACACAATGAATGCAGAACAGGGGTCAGGAGTATAATGTACAACACAGTTAATGCAGTGCAGGGGTCAGGAGTATAATGTACATAGTGAATGCAGAACAGGGATCAGGAGTATAATGTACATAGTGAATGCAGAACAGGGGTCAGGAGTATAATGTACATAGTGAATGCAGAACAGGGGTCAGGAGTATAATGTAGCAGAGTGAATGCAGTGATCCGGTGTCATAACTCTCTGCCACACACATGCATATGAATGAGCATCTGGGTCTGCATATATAACCAGTGGCTCGTTCATATACAAATCCCACATCTCATTACCGTAACATGGGTGTGGTGGGACAACTGAACAACCAGTGGCACTATCCAAGCAAATCCAGTACAAATTTTCGATTCGTACAAAACTAATCGCACATGTCTAAAATATATATCTGATGGTAGGGCTACTAGGGGTCCAGACAGAGACTCGGCAGCATCCTGACAAATCCCAGAACCTATAGAAATATGCTGCTATGAGGATTCGGTTATTGTGTGATATATTGAAACTTGCTCAGTCTTGAATGAACTTTCCCTAGAAGATCCCTTGCAGCTGTGCCTATTCTTTCATGGCATATTTCACATAGTATGACCCTGGCCCATGACAACTTTCAGCAGTGCACAGAGTCCTGCGTTATATCTCAGTTTACAATCTACCTCTCCCATGTCTTCCAACATAAAAAAAAAATCCATATTTCTTGCTGTCAGCAGCCCACAGAATCCAAGTATTATGAAGAGGGTAAAAGTCAGGAGTAGGTTGGCAAATGTTTGCTTTTAAGTTCCTCAAAACCCAGACTGCATCAAGTGCCTGAATCTGAACCAATATCTGAAGATAGATGAGTGGCTGTCTTGGAACCAGGGGCGGCCCATCCATTAAGGGCGCACGGGCGCCGCCCCCTCTATCACGCCATCCCCTATATGACAAATGGATAGATTCATGCATTGCATTTTTTTGCATGAATATATACATGGCCGCTGCTGCCACCCCCTATTAAGGTGTCCGGCCCCTTTTCGGATGCCGGGCGCCTGAATTTTCTTTTTTTACCCATGGTAAAGATTTCAGTCTGATGGCCATAATCTCTTCCTCCAGTTTTACCCATTGTTTAGAGTCTTCATTTTGAAACCAATCTACTATCCTTGTTATTAGGGCCGCTTTCAAATATATTGAGATATCTGGGAGTGCCAACCCTCCTTCTTCCTTTGTACGAGTTAGTGTTGTCCTGCTTATTCTGGCGGGTTTCCCTGCCCAAATAAAACTCCCGATTGCCTTTCGTAGTTGATTTAAGATATTCCTTATAGGAAAAAGTGGTATGGCCTGGAATATATATAATATTTTATGTAATATATCCATTTTTATTATGTTTATTCTCCCTATCCATGAATGAATTCCTTTTGTATATTGTTGTAATGTCTTTATTATTTTAGTTGTCATTGGGAGATAATTAAGTTCGTATAGTTTATCCAAATCTTTGGGAATATATATTCCTAGGTATTTAACTGCTATTGGTTGCCATTTAAAGGGGAAAATGGTCTTAATTAATTCTATTTTGTCTATGGGAAGTGAGATGTCCATCATTTCCGATTTGTTATAATTTACCTTAAAATAACCTACGCTCGCAAAACTCTCAAACTCTTGTATTAAATTTGGAAGTGTTATTATGGGATTTGTTATATAGACTAGTAGATCGTCCGCATAGATAGATATCTTATATTAATATTTGCTTTTCTAACACTGAACCGCCTCTCTGCCAATCAGGAGGCATGGGTCTAATACCAGTCACCTGATTGGTTGAAGGCACAGGCGATCCCATTGGCCAGCTAGCAGAAGTGAAGAAGAGATGCATGGAGGACACAGGAGCCATCGCCTGACCTGCGCTACCCATCCCATAGCTCGCAGCCTGACCCGCCACCAAGATGGGGTAAGTGCCGGTCAGACAGCAAGCGGGTTACAGTGCCTGCATATGATGGGCACGGAGGCTGCAATTGAGGGGGACACAGAGGCTGCATATGATGGGCACAGAGGCTGCAATTGATGGGGCACAGAGGCTGCATTTCATGGGCACAGAGGCTGCAATTGATGGGGCACAGAGGCTGAATTTCATGGGCACAGTAGCTGCAATTGATGGGCACAGTGGCTGCAATTGATGGGCACAGGGACTGCATTTCATGGGCACAGAGGCTGCATATGATGGGCACAGTGGCTGCATATGATGGGCACAGAGGCTGCATTTCATAGGCACATAGGCTGCAATTGATGGGGCATAGAGGCTGCATTTCATGGGCACAGTAGCTGCAATTGATGGGCACAGTGGTTGCAATTGATGGGCACAGAGACTGCATTTCATGGGCACAGTGGCTGCATATGATGGGCACAGTGGCTGCATTTCATGGGCACAGTGGCTGCATATTATGGGCACAGAGGCTGCATTTCATGGGCACAGTGGTTGCATTTCATGGGCACAGTGGCTGCGTTTCATAGGTCCAGTGGTTGCATTTGATGGGCACAGTGGCTGCATTTGATGGGGCACAGTGGCTGCATATGATGGGCAAAGTGGCAGCATATGATGGGCACAGTGGCTGCATTTGATGGGAACAGTGGCTGTATTTGATGTTTTTGTTTCAGTATTTTTCCAAATTTTTCAGTTTGTTTGCCCCATCCCCGAAAAAAAAAATTGGAGCACGCGTGGGGGTCCACCTAAAAATCCATACCAGACCCTTATCTGAGCATGCAACCTGGCAGGCCGCAGGAAACGAGGGGGGGACGAGAGAGCTTGCAACCGATGAAGAGTCCCACCCAATTGACTTAATCCCTTCTAGATCTACTCACCTGGAACAGCGGCTCCTTTTGTTGTTTCCTCCTGTGTAACAATATGTATTTATATGTTTAGCACTTCTCAGCAATAAGCCTTATTTACTTCACTAGACCATAAAAATCCAACCTTTTGAATAACAAGCGTGTCCTGATATCACCTTCAGGGTTTTGTAACTAATTTTAAATATCTCTGGTTTACCAACAACTTATTTTTACCCAGTTTAAACATTTAAGATCTGTTTATAAATGTGGTGATAGAGCATACCATGTTATGTGGACCTGCATATCTTCAAGTACGATATACACTTTATTGCCAAAAATATTGGGACGCCTGCCTTTACACATACATGAACTTTAATGGCACCCCAGTCTTATGCCGCGTACACACGGTCGGACTTTCTGGCGGGAAATGTTCGATGCGAGCCTATTGTCGGAAAGTCTGACCGTGTGTATGCTCCAGCGAACATTTACTGTCGGAATTTCCACACACAAATGTTTGAGAGCAGGTTCTCAAATTTTCCGCTAACAAAACTTGTTGTCAGAAAGTCAGAGCGTGTGTACACAAGTCCGACAAGTTCAACGCATCGCCCAGCCATGCCATTCTGCCGCAGTAGAACTGCGGTCGGCTGGTCGGCAAGTGGTTAAAGCAGAGTTCCACCCTGAAATTTTATTTTCAGAATCGGACTCCTCTAAACCTAAAAAAAAAAACATTTGTAGGAAAAAAATGTTTTATACTTACCAGAATCACCCTGTTGCTATTTAGTCCTCCTAATCTGCCATTTCCTGGTCCGCGGAGTTCCTCGTCACTTCCTCCCTCACCTGTGCTCCTGGGAAATTATGTGTCATCATTTCCCAGCAGTCTGTAAGCAGTACTGGGATGTTGCCATAACAACGGGGCGGGACCTTCCTCCGTCGCCACCCATTGTTTTGCAGTTTTAGGCCCCTTTCACACTGGGGCGGTTTGCAGGCGCTATTGCGCTAAAAATACCGACCTGACCTGAAACAGCCGTTGCTGTGTCTTCAGTGTGAAAGCCCGAGGGCTTTCACACTGGAGCGGTGCGCTTGCAGGACACTGAAAAATGTCCTGCAAGCCGCATCTTTGGTGCGCTGTAGTAGCGGTGTATTTACCGCTCCTAAAGCACCCCCTTCCATTGAAAACAATGGGGCAGCGCTCCGAACCCACCCGCAAAGCGCCGCTGGAGCGGCGCTTTGCGGGCGGTATTAACCCTTTTTCGGCCGCTCGCAGGGGGTAAAACCACCCCACGAGCGGTCGAAATGCGCCTCTAAAACTACGGTAAAGCGGCGCTAAATATAGCACCGCTCTACCGCCAGCGTACCCAGCGCCCCAGTGTGAAAATAGCCTTAGAAACAATCGTCGCTATGGCCAGTGAATCGTGCATGTGCGAGATCGAGAGGTGCTTGCTGGTTACCCAGCATGCACCTCTCCAAAATGAATCCCGGAAGAGATCTCAAATGGGCTTCACATGCCCACAATCACGATGGCAACGGCCACAAATGGAGGCAGAAAATATTAGAGTAATGCCCTGTACACACGGTCGGACTTTCCGATGGAAAATGTTTGATCGGAGCTTGTTGTTGGAAATTCCGACCGTGTGTAGGCTTCATCGGACTTTTTCCATCAGAAATTTCCGACACACAAAGTCTGAGATCTGGATCCGAAAAACAAAATCCGATAGCGTAAATTCTGATCGTGTGTAGACAATTCCGACGCACAAAATGCCACGCATGCTCAGAATAAATTACGAGACGGAAGCTATTGGCTACTGGCTATTGGACTTCCTCTTTATAGTCCCGTCGTCCGTGTTGTACGTCAGCGTGACAATCGGAATTTCCGACAACTTTGTGCGACCGTGTGTATGCAAGACAAGTTTGAGCCAACATCCGCCGGAAAGAATCTGAAGGATTTTGTTGTCGGAATGTCCGATCGTGTGTACGCGCCATTAGACATTTTATATTTTTGATAAATCGATCATGATCATTGTATAATTGTTTTTGTATTTCATTTGTAATAATGCTAGGATCAATTAAAAAAAAAAAAAAAGAACAAATTTCACCAGAACTTCACTTTAATGTGTTGAGGTCATCTCAAGCATTTCATGGATCCATTGATACTAAAAGTACAGTTCAAAAATGGAAGAATTCCTCCATTCCTCCTATATCAAACCAGATATATTAATTCTTATTCTACAATGAGAATATAAATGAAATGAAAAAGTTACCGACCAGAATACAAGTAAATAAAATAGTATTTTCAAGAAAACGCACAAACCCTCTGCGGCCCCCAGTGTGAAGGCATGCACATAGGGAAAAAGCGTGTAACGCACACTCACGGGTAGAGAATGAGGTGTGAGTCGTATCAATCAGAATGGAGGAAACAAGACCACACACTCAGGATGACATCAGAATAAGTCATAATTTCATTTCATATAATTAGAGCTCCAACAAATGTGTATAATATACAAACCACAGTCATGTTCTGTGACTTCAGGGACCGGAGTGTGGAGCCTCGGGCCTCTCTAGGTGTTCTCACATCCATTTTATAGGACTTGGATTTAAAGTGGAATTTGTTTACTGACAAGGCTGCCAGATTCTGCATCACTTTATAGTGTATGTGGACCGCTGACATCAGTGACTGTCCCCGAAGGAGCTTACAATCTACAGAGGCACACAATGTGGGAGTAATGTTGGGTGGGGGAAGCTGACCTACCTCTATGAGGAAACTCACACACAGGAAGAGCTGCATGCGACATACACTATATTACCAAAAGTATTGGGACACCTGCCTTTACACGCACATGAACTTTAATGGCATCCCAGTCTTAAGCCCCATACACACGGTTGGACTTTTTCATGGATTCTGTCCGATCGGACAAGGTTGTTGAAAAATCAGACCGTGTGTATGCACCATCGGACAGTGTTCGTCAGTTTGACCGACGGACAAAGTCTTATCTCCTGCTGGAAATCTTTGCCGTCAACACGGTCCGATCACACCAAATCCGATCGTGTGTACGGTTGTCCGACCGGACAAAGTGCTACGCATGCTCAGATCACATTACAAGACCAAAGCTATTGGCTACTAGCCTCTACGTAGTCCCGTCGTAGGCAACAAACGTCACCACGTTCAGAATGATCGGATTTTCCGACAACTTTGTCTGACCGTGTGTACGCAAAACCAACATCAGACAAAGTGTGACGGACATGGTCCGACGGACCTGGTCCTCGGATAATCCGCGCGTGTGTATGGGGCTTTAGTCTGTAGGGTTTGTTATTGAGTTGGCCCACCCTTTGCAGCTATAACAGCTTCAACTCTTCTGGGAAGGCTGTCCACAAGGTTTAGGAGTTAGTCTATGGCAGGGGTGCCCAACCTTTTGAAGGGCGAGGGCCACTTAATCTACTTGGTAACCCGGTCGCGGGCCACAATGAGCGGAGCAGGCAGATGGCAGGATCCGAGTCTGCTCTGTATATGCAGAGCGATCACGGACACAGCCCACTAATACTCTTTTTTTTTAATTACGGATTGGATTGGATTGGAGGTAGGACACAAGTCGGTTTACATTTACTACTCCTTAGAGGTGAATAGAGGGTCCAATTGTGTCAGACTGACCGTGTGAATGGGGCCCAAGGCTGCTTTCACACAGATGAGCTGCAGTTTACCTTTTGGCTTTCCAGAACTTTGCAATAGACTTCAAATATATTCTGCAGGTTTGGTGCACTTTCAGAAAGCTCACCAAACTCGCAGGTAATAGAAGTCTATGGCTCAGTGCAGGTAACCCGCAGGTGCACTGCTCTGCACCTGCGCATCAGTTTAAAAGCAGCCCAGTAACCACTGCAGAATAGATATACCCGTATATACCCAGTGGTTTTATTAATAAAACTGACCTTTAATAACAGTACTCTATTCTATTTTATCCCAGAGCAGGAGGTCGCGGGCCACATCAGAAGGCTTTGCGGGCCACATGTGACCCCCGGGCCACTGGTTGGGCACCACTGGTCTTTCGGAATGTTTCATGCACATTTGTGAGGTCAGGCACTGATGTTGGAAGAGAAGGCCTGGCTCGCAGTCTCCACTCTAATTCATCCCAAAGATGTTCTATTGGGTTGAGGTCAAGACTCTGTGCAGGCAAGTCCAATTGCTCCACCCCAAACTCGCTCATCCATGTCTTTATGGACCTTGCTTTGTGCACTGGTCCAAATCATTTGGTGGAGGGGGGGATTATGGTGTGGGTTTTTTTTTCAAGGGTTGGGCTTGGCCCCCTAGTTCTAGTGAAGGGGACTCTTAAGGCATCAGCTTAAAAATATGAATGCAATCTATACACTGGGGGGAGAACCTCTGGGGGAATCTATGATGGAAAAAGACCTGGGGGTCCTAGTAGATGATAGGCTCAGCAATGGCATGCGATTAAAAAGGGGATCAATTCCAGAGATAAAACGATCATTTTCCCGCTCTACAAGACTCTGGTCTGGCCGCACCTAGAGTATGATGTCCAGTTCTGGGCACCAGTCCTCAGGAAGGATGTACTGGAAATGGAGCGAGTACAAAGAACCACATTCTGTAACTGTCGCTACCTCTGTAGCAAAAGGGGGAGTGGTTGAGGGGTGGTAAAACCAGGGGGGGTATTCTGCCCCCATTAAGTGTAAATGAGCCCTAAGTCAATATGCAATTTAAAAAGTATTTAAATAGAACCAACAACTGGGCTTATATAAGAATGGGAATTAACAAACGTAAGCTGGCCATACATGTATTGGTTGGTACTCAATTTTGTTTGTCGGTTTAGACATTAATGGCTGTGTATTGAGTTATTTTGAGGGGGGCAGCAAATTTACACTGTTATACAAGCTGTACACTCACTACTTTACATTGTAGCAAAGTGTCATTTCTTCAGTGTTGTCACATGAAAAGATAGAATAAAACATTTACAAAAATGTGAGGGGTGTACTCACTTTTGTGAGATACTGTATATGCGCTTTGGTTGTGCAGAATTTGATCTACTGATCAGCTTCTGTACAGCGGCTCTGTTGGGTTTTCCCCCCTTGATCAGCGCTGATCAGTAGGGAAGTTTCCCCGCTGTCAGAATACAATAGCTCGGCAAGGAATTCCCTTAACTACCTCGAATGTGTGGATGAGGGAACCGGGTAAATTTTTCTCATTCAACCCACTGGTTGAACGAAAAAATTGACTCATGTATGGGATGCCTTAAGCCTCATACACACGATCGGATTGTTGGCCAACAAAACCTCAGACTTTTGTCCGAAGGGCGTTGGCACAAACTTGTCTTGAATACAAACGACAAGGAATATGAATACGAACATACTAGACGTACTACGTTGTTTTTCAGCTCTTTAGAGTCACCCTTTGGGCTCCTTCTGCTAATTTCATGTTAGTAGAAGTTTGGTGAGTGTTGATTCACACTTTTTATTTTGCGCTTTTCATTTTGCGCTTTTCAGTTCGTTTCTGAACGGCCGTTCTTCAACCAGCCATGCTGCAGATAATGTGTTATTTATTATTGGCCTTGGAGTTATTGCTTTGACATAATTTTTTTGGTTGAATAATGATTTGATTTGTTATATTTTCTATATTTTTGGATGCATAGAATGCACTTTTTGGTTAAGTTCTATTGGCAGATATCATGTCTAATTTTATTCGTTTTCTTTTTTAATGCACAATAAAAAAAATTGTGTAGAATAATACTTGGCTGTGTGTTTTACTTCAAATGACAGTTTGGGAGTCGGCAGTTACATTTTAACCACTTGCCTACCAGGTACGAACACCTCCTTCCTGACCAAGCCATTTTTTCAGCTTTCAGCGCTGTCGCATTTTGAATGACAATTGCGCGGTCATGCAACGATGTACCCAAATAAATTTTTTATAATTTTTTCCCCACAGATAGAGCTTTATTTTGGTGGTATTTGATCACCTCTGCTGTTTTTATTTCTTGCGCTATAAACAAAAGAAGAGGGACAAGTTTGAAAAAACATAATATTTTTAACTTTTTATTATAATAAATATCCAATTATTTATTTTTTTTAAACAAATTTTTTCCTCAGTTTAGGCCGATACGTATTCTTCTACATATTTTTGGTAAAAAAAAAATCGCAATAAGCGTCTATTGATTGGTTTGCGCAAAAGTTATAGTGTCTACAAAATAGGGGATAGATTTATAGCATTTTTATTATTATTTTTTTTTACTAGTAATGGCGGCGATCTGCGATTTTTATCGTGACTGCGACATTGCGGCGGACATATCGGACACTTTTGACATATTTTTGGGACCATTCACATTTATACAGCGATCCGTGCTATAAAAATGCATTGATTACTGTATATAAATGTGACTGGCAGGGAAGGGGTTAACACTAGGGGGCGCTGCAGGGGTTAAAATGTACCCTATGGGAGTGATTCTAACTGTGGGGGGAGGGGACTGACTGGGGGAGGGGACCGATCGGTGTCCCTATGTACAAGGGACACACCATCGGTCTCCTCTCCTCTGACAGGAGGTGGATCGGTGTGTTTACATACACAGATCCACGTCCTGCTCACTTACCGGGCAATCGCGGGTGCCTGCAAAGTCCAGAGATTTTTGTGTAGATGAAAAACAAACAACCACCGCTCCAAGACTCTCCTTACAAGCGAATGCTCCTGCTCCTGTGTGGGAGCCCCAGGTGCTGGCTAATAGCACAATGATTAGAAATCAAAAGGAAGAACTCCGGACAGCCGCACACCAGGAAAATAAAATCCAAAGGGTTTATTTAAAAGCAAAAAGACACTACAAACACGGCAAAAAGGGGGTGTCACGTACCTGGTGGTGCGAGCCCGAGATTGCAGGGAGAGGCCTCCCTTGCGTCTCCCACTCCTGGTCCCCTGGTGTGGGAACAGGAGAGCCAGGAGTGAGGAGGAGCACGGGTGCCTGGCAGGATCAACAGACCGGTGGGAAGGAAACAGGTTAGCTGAGCAGGCGGGATCACAGGAAAGCAGGCTCACAGGTAAACTGGATAGCAGAGCTGGCAGGATCACAGGAAGCAGGCTCACAGGTAAACCGGATAGCAGAGCTGGCAGGATCGCAGGAAGCAGGCTCACAGGTAAACTGGATAGCAGAGCTGGCAGGATCACAGGAAGCAGGCTCACAGGTAAACCGGATAGCAGAGCTGGCAGGATCACAGGAATCAGGCTCACAGGTAAACCGGATAGCAGAGCTGGCAGGATCACAGGAAGCAGGCTCACAGGTAAACTGGATAGCAGAGCTGGCAGGATCACAGGAAGCAGGCTCACAGGTAAACTTGGATAGCAGAGCTGACAGGAACTGGACAACGGCTTGGCAAGTAAGTTCACAGGTAAACCGGATAGCAGAGCTGACAGGAACTGGACAACGGCTTGGCAAGTAAGTTCACAGGTACACTTGGATAGCAGAGCTGACAGGAACTGGACAACGGCTTGGCAAGTAAGTTCACAGGTACACTTGGATAGCAGAGCTGACAGGAACTGGACAACGGCTTGGCAAGCAGGTTCACAGGTAAGCTGGGATAGCAGAGCTGACAGGAACTGAACACAGGAAACGGAACCACAGACTGGACTGGAACCAACAGGTGAACAGGCTCGTTACAGAGGGTCAGACTGCAGACTGGACAAAGGCTAAACAAGGAACCAAAGTTCATCAAGAAGTCAGGTAATGAATCTGAACTAGGGCAAGGTACAATGGATCAGGCAGAAGGATGGTCACTGGAAGCCGGGGTCGGGTACAGGCAGAAAGCAGGATAGTCTTTATGGCAAGCCGGGTCAAAGGAACAGGTATAACAGGATCAGGTTTCTTTTACTACACCACAACGCTGTAGAGCAGACAGCAAAGACCGTCTGCTCAAGTCAGGCTTAAATAGGCCGGCTGGTGCTAACTAGGGCGCGCGCCTGTCTCCCTGTGCGCGGTTGTGCACGTGCCCGCGCCCGGGCGCGCATGCGCATGCGCAATGGAATCTGAGGGCCAGGACGGCCCGGGTTTAGATTTCTGGCAGGATCTTCATGACAGGGGGGTACAGAGCTGACGCGTTTCGCACTGTATTTCAGTGCTTACTCATAGCTGGTGAGTAAGCACTGAAATACAGTGCGAAACGCATCAGATCTGTACCCCCCTTTTTGCCGTGTTTGGATTGTAGTGTCTTTTTGCTTTTAAATAAACCCTTTGGATTTTATTTTCCCGGTGTGCGGCTGTCCGGAGTTCTTCCTTTTTATTTCTAATCAATCGGGGGTGCCTGGCGGACATCGCGGCCGCCGGGCACGCGCATCGGGTCC